>JAFIDM010000003.1:67915660-68015371 GCA_023159025.1 Thereuonema tuberculata
TATAAGGTAAAGTTGGGAGAGATGACACACAATTCGAATTTTTCTCGAAAAATATTAAAAACCTTATTTTTTAAATGTTTGAAAGCTTTAAATATAAATAGAAAACTACAGTATTAACTTAGCTAATTCCATGTTCGAAAACTAATTCAAATTATTTAAAATTACAATTTTTAAGAATTCTGATTTCCATAGAAATAAAAAATATTCAAACAATAAATAATATTATTTTCTCAATTTCAGAAAATTACAATAAATAAGTTTCTCATCACTAATATACACAAATATTAACAGAAACATAACTAAAGTCCTTCAAATAAATCCAATATATGACAATGTCTCCAAGGTCTCCTCCCAACTTCCTTCTGACTTCCAAAATAAACCACTTACAATTATTAGATTTGCAAAATACTTTAGATTTTATTTTTTTAAGTCCTTATGAAACTTAGTGGTAATTATTTTTTTTTAAATTATGCAAATTGTAATTGTTTTGTGATGAATATAAAATAGAAAAAAGACAAAAATAAAAGATAAAGAATAAAAAGGGGAGAGATGACACGCACCGTCATTTTCACCAAATGGGACCCAAGACACTAGTAACCGGTACGTAACCTTATTTACATGTTTACATAGTGAATTATAGCGAAAGATGCCTTAAAAAAGGGCTGTTAACTAAACAAATTCGCAAAGCCAACGAAAATTCGAGCACAAACCTGGCTATATCATAGGAAGAAAAACTCAATAAAATTTCATATATCAATTCAGAACAAACACACATTACACTCTGAAGCTCAGACTGGCTTCGGGTTTTGGTCATGTGATCCGCTGCAGTCTACTGCGAACCCTTCTTGAAGTTACATTACATGTGTCATCTCTCCCAACTTTACTATATATATATATATATATATATAGCGCAAATTTTCGGAAGTGATTTTAACAATGAGCAATGTCTACTCAAAACCAGGCTTTTTGCTAGTTTTAAAAATCTTTATTTTTTTTTATATATAATAATGGAAGCTCTGATCTTAAATATTATTATATAACAGTTCGTCGTTTTTATTTTTTAGTACTTTTTGCATTTATTACAATGACTTGTGACCAATCAGAAACCTTATTCTTATCATGTGAAAAGATGTTGAAATGGATTAACAGATGAGTTTATTAACAGAAGCGTCATTTGCAATTATTGTTTTTGTTATTATTGTTAGTAAATGCGTCTATTAATGGTAAGGCGCTTTCACAGCTGCCTTGAGCCAAGTTCAATCCCCAGAGGAAGACGGAGATTTTTTTTTCCATGCTAATTTATCTTTCAAATGGGTCCAAGGGTCCACCCAACCGTGTGTGGTATGGATACCGGGTTTCTTTCCCGGAGATTAAGAGCGAGCGAACGTCGGACTGACCAATTGGTCAGGAAATGCCGGGACCCTCCCACAATCCTAAAGGCCAATGAGGCCTGTAGTGAGGTACTTTAATTTTAAATGCCCTTATTGTAGTTAAAGTCCTCTACATTCACATTTTTTCTTTCCATTTTGTAGGTGATCAGAGCTGAAGGTGGAGAACCAAATAAACCCCATCTTTCAAGAAGATTTGAAATATTAGAAGAAACAGAAAGAACAACTCATAATCAAACGGATTCGTAATAAATTAGAGACGGATAAATAAGTAATAAAAAATGTGTTTCCAAATTCACAACGACGCGACGTCAAATTTCCTTTTCTAACACCGTCGATAACACAGGCCTACAGTGGTTTTAGTGCCGGGGTATTTACAGCTGATTTTAAGTATAATTGAGGTGCTGAATCCATATGGCATTAGTTTTTCCTTAGCAGTTCTAGTTTCTGAGATATAAAAATGCCGTGACTTACCTTAGGATACTTTAGCATGCGGATGTGTGTGTGTTGTTTTTCTAATAAAAACCATAGAAATTTTCTAAAGTCTTTATATATTTTCTAGAGCACTTTAAAGCAATTAAAATCATAAAAAAAAATTACCGTAGCATTTTTTAACTACAGTTACACTTAGTTTTGAAGAAGAAAAAAATCACTGATCAAAAAAAAAAAAAAGGCAATTAACACTTCGGAAGCTTCTTTGCATGACATTCTTGAATGTATTGTGTTTGAACAGTCTCTTTTGAGGTTCCCGTAGTAATCTGCCATCATGTGGGTATCTCATCTTGTTTGGTAGCGGTCATCCATAATTTTTATTTCCTGGTTAAATCTTTCACCTTGTTCTTCACTTGTATCGCCTAAATTTTCAAGAAAACGGTCCAAGTGGCTGTGTAGATAGTGAACTTTTATGCTCATATTATATCCAAAGTTTCTGAAGTTATTGAGCATCTCGTTTACTAGCCATTGTATAGAAGGACGCATTTCAAACTCCGCTTAGAGCTATCAAGAAAAATGTCCCATCAACAGGTTTCTATTCAGGGAGACCCATTTTTTGGATTTGATTGGAGTCAGATACAGACAGATCGCAGCATTGATGATAAAAATAAGGGCATTTTAGGAATTGCTCTAAGAAGAAATGTTTTGTCACACTGTACTTAAAAGAGGTTTTTACATTACTTTATGAATTTGACTCATAAAAGAAATAATACAATAAGCTGATAGTTTGTTGTAAAAAGAAAACATACGACTGCAGAAACAAAGAGGAAACAGTGTTTAAATAGTTTATTTATGGATTTATTTAAGTGTACGTTATCAACACCTTATATATATATATCAATAGTTGAAACAAATATTCGTAGGGTATACTGCATCTAAAAAATACAGCTGATAGAGAAAAACGGAGTTCATTTTTAGATTCAGCGCCCCAAATATAATTAAAATCAAAGAGCCTAGGCACCAAAAAAAAAAAAAAAAAAAAAAAAATTATAGGCCTGTGTAATCCATGAAAGAAAAAAAACGAATTAAATAATTTTTATATAATGTTTTTATTAACTACAAAAACGATTTTACATAAATAAATAGGATGACAAAATGAAAATACAAAATAAAATACTTTTTTTTTAAATAAATAATTAACATATGAAAAAAATAAATAACGAGAAGTGTGGTTTCCAATGATGTATTCTATTTTAAGAGTCATGAATCATAGAGTTACAATAAAATAATAAGGGTAAGGATTACAGGGTTAAGGACTGCTATTGTTGATTAATCGCATCATCTTTCTTACAAATCTCCTCTGTTAGTTTCAATGATTAATAATATTATAAAGAAAAAAAAAGTGCTTAATTTATTTCACTTTAAGAAAATAAAAAGCAATTAAGACAAATAAAAATTCATGAATGAAAATAAAATGAAACAACAATCAATTACAAAAAAACAACTTAAGGAATTCCTCCTTAGCACGAATTCTGGACTCTGAGTTTTTTCCAAATTGTATGATTTAAAAGTGATTGAATATATAGAGAGGAGAATATATTGAGAGGGAGGAGTATGAGATGAGTTCAATTTCTACGACTTTTGGCTAATAGAGATCTTAATCTAAACTGACTTTAAACTATAATAATGGTAATCGTACGATGGACGATTTCAGAATTAAGTAACTGAAATGCACATTTAAAAACATCTCAATAACAACAAATGCAGAAGAAATGCTTCAGTCATTGATCTTAGATTAGCCATAAATATCGTTCCGGTAAGACAAGAAAAAGTCCAACCAGAGAACTTCTAAGGACAGAAGTTAGGCGACAATTTCGAAGTCATTTAAAACTTTCTTAAGAAACAATCAAGTTTCAGAAAACATCTGAGAATAAAGGGCAAGTCTGTCATTGTTATTCTTCAAGTTTTTAAATAAATATTATAAGTACCGGTATATTTAAAATAAATAAATACTTAAGAGTCATGTTTATAAAGGAAAAGCATCTAGTGTATAACGGATGCCAATACAATTTACGTTTATCTTCTCTGCTAAAAACAAGGAGTAAAACTGCTTCTGTTATTATTCAATCCGCAAATTAATAAAAACTTGGGTCATTTTGAAGAATGAATTTCAACAGATGATGTTGGCTGAGAATGCATACATTTTACTTTGAACAGAAGCTTTAAAATAAAGCTTAAGAGGATGAACTGATCTTCAATACGGATATATTACAGTGTATATTATATTATGAAACCGGAATGTTCAACTTCTCCATAACTTTCACGAGAAATTCTTATGAGGCAAATCCACTCACATAGTCTTCTTTCTTCTTTCTCTAATTTTTCTTTTCATATTTTCTTAAATAAATAATTTATTCAAATACATCTATTAACAACTAAATTTAAATTTAACATTTGGTCTTGGAGATTCTATTTTAAAAATCAATATTTTCCTTGAAGAGTGAACGGAGTCATCACTGCTTAAAAATTTAATTTTCAAATTCATCTGTTCAGACTCACTGGACACGAAATCACACAATATGCTTCTGTCATCTCCAATTGTCAAATGATTTCAATATTTCAGTTTTGATGGTTATTCGTTCTATCGCGTCGATTTATATTTAAATACCTGTTGGTTAGCTTATTATTGTTTGCTGTAGGTGGTTGTCTCTGCATAATTATTACAAAATCTGAGTTGAATGTAGTCCACTTTTGTTGTATTTTTTGCTGACATATATTCTGTAGTCATTATTATCTGCAATGAATTATGTCAAGTTTTCTATGATTCGGGTGGATTAAGTCTTAAGATTATAAAGAACGCATTCAAGTATTAATTATCAAACGATACAAATGTGTCTTATAGAAAATTCCATCAGTAATTTCAAAGTTTCTTTTCTTAGATGATAGCTTTATAGTAATATTAAATACTGTCATTTTATCTCAGAGATCTTCGCTGTAAGTATGATGAAGCTCCTTAGAATTCGTTTTAAAAATTAAATGATAAGTAAAAGTTAAGACTAAGTAGGATCAAAGTAAACTAATAACTAACTATTGGATGAATCATACAAAACAAAAAAAGCATTTGCGAGATCTTGTTAATTTGCTTCAAAGAATGAAACAATGATTTAATATTTAATTCTCTGCAAACAGTTAACAAATCACTTATGTTATCATTAAAAAAGATTTTTCAAGTCCACAAAAAGGTGTTACAGAAAAGATTTCTTAGACATTTAGGGGAAAGACAAATTATCAAACCTTACATTACAGAAACGAGTGTAGAACTCTTAAAAAAGAAAATTTGCAGATTTATATGTGAAACAGATGGAAAATGAAGTGGAACTTCATTATAAATAAACTGTACACCTTAATTTTACAATTTCTTGTGCACAAAACAACAAAACAAAAAAAGAAGTTTTTTTTTTGATAAATTAATATTTTTTTCATTATTGAAGAAGTAATATTATAGTCACAAATGGAAATCCTTTACCTCTCACATGGAAATAGAACTTAAAGAGTTAATCAATTAGAAGTCACTAATTAATAAATATTAACCACAACGATGTATTGTCTTAAAAATATTGAATTGTTGCTGAAATGTCCTCAATTCCTGTGAGAACAACTTGATGCGAATATCACGACATACATCTTCCAATGCTGCATTTCATCGAACCTCAAGATTCTAGCATATTTAAAACTGGATTCATAAAGCTATTTGCGATATCATTTGGTTATTTCAAATTCTAAATTTAAAATTATGTAAATAACAATCATTTCCTGTTTCCTTAATAAAAAAAAAAAGATGAAATGGTCTGTGTTATTGAACTGCTTTACAAAAAAGATCAAAGCCTATTAAGTGAATGTGCATCAGTGAATGCTAAAAATTCCCTTTCGTCATTTTAAAACATAAAAACCATCGGTAATTAAATGATATATAAAAAAAATACCCGTCAATTTGTTTTATGTAAGATCCCGTCAATGTGTTTTATGTAAGATCAATTATTATGTCAATCCTTATTCTTTCCTATTTTTCTTTTGTTGTTGTTGCTTGTTTCAAAAACCTTCATGAGCTTTCAATATCATATCGGCAGCTTTTTCACCGATCATTATACAAGCAGCGTTGGTGTGTCCATTAGGTATCGTAGGCATAATGGAGGCATCTGCAACACGTAGACCTTTGATTCCATAAACTCTGAAAGATACATACAACATATTATAAATAACAAAGAGGTAATCTTTAGTAATATATTGTATTCGCGCTATGTGAATAAAAGGAATATAATAAGACAAAATTAAATAAACGAGATTAGCAATTCATTTGCAAATATCTTTAAAACCTAATTTCTTATTTACTTATTTTGTATTTAATTATCCTATATCAATTTATTTTAATTGTTATATTGATTTTACTTTAACTGATTTATATTTCCGTCAACTTATGAAAATATTTTTTTAAAAATAAAAATGATTATTATGTTATTTAAATATAATTTCAATAGTGATTCATTAACACAATAAAAAATGTGTGACTTTTATAAAGGCTGTTTTTTTTAAAGGTACCGACAAACATCAGTGACAGGTTCTACAAATACAAATCAGTAAAAAATGTCCAATAAACATAGGATGGAAAAGGCATCGTTTTCGAACATAAGGACTATTTGGTGATGCGGAAGGTTATGAAACTAACAAAGCAATTACATAACACATTGTACACCTTCCGCGTCGTCAAGTAGCTCCTAACCACCGATATTCCGAAAACATACAGCCAGCATTTAATGTTCGCGGCTGAGGGTAATCATTGTTAGAAGCTTTCAACAAAGTTTATTGTAAATGTGCTTGAAAAAAAAATCCAAAGAAAAAAATTGCTTTTGTTAGTTTTTTTTCCTATGTACGTAACTGCATAACTGCTGGCAGTTTTGTATTTATTTTTGAAATGGTAGTTTCGGCCGTTTATGCATTTCGGCCGTTTTAGTATTACGAAGCATTCGGGGGAGGGGAGTCCTAAAATGACTAAAAATGTACTTGCATAATAATTGAACGATCCTTTTATGTAGGGGCTGATTCAAGGAAATGGACTTGAAGCACATCGGCTATACTAAGAGCATTTCCCATGCAGGCACATACCTCACCCTACCGACATTTGCTGCCATAGATCGATGTCTCAAAGAAAGGCTCCAATTTGAGCCACAGGCAAACAGTGGCTCAACTATCACTTTTCTCAAAGCTGGATTGGTTCTGTTATAGTTTCCCAGATTTTAATCCTCTAGATTTTTATCTTTGGAACCATATGAAATACATTGTTTGTCTACGATTACACAGGTGAAACAGACAGACGACTATTTTCAGCTAATTCTGAACACATCGGGAATTTATCAGAGGATTAAAACGTTCAATTAGAACTGCAATTAGAAAAGCATCATAAAGCTCGCGTTCATCACCTACTTCCTCGACACGTTGCTGAAAGGAAGACCAACAGCCGAAAGCTTTAAGAGCACCACTTATCGGGAGAAAAACATGCTGCCTTTTACCGAGAGCATGTCCTGGAACTCTTGTATCGTGGCAATATTCCCGCATTGTACGGCAGTGACAAAATGAAAGTGTGGATTCAGGACAAGGCGTCGAGCCATACAGCTAAGGCGACGCAGCTGAACATTGCCAATTTGGCGACTGAAACCGGAATACGAGCAATCCCATACAGTATATGGGATTCCTGTAAAATCCCCGATGCATCTCCAGTGGACTTCTGTGGGTTCGGATTACTTAAACGGGCTCTGGGAACACGACGACCGAAAGCATTAGAAGGGCTTTGGAAAACTTGCAAACAGAAGTGGAACAAGTTCCCCCTCGTCTACCTCCAACGCAGCCTTCTTCAATGGAAACTGCGATGCAGAGCCATTGCCAGAATGTAGGGGCACCTCCTTGAACAAAATCGGTGATGGAGAAAAGGGTTCTGCTAAGTCTATGACGTGATCAAAATCAACCGAATAAACGTGAATCAACCCTCCGTAAATGCACATGGTACGTTGGATGTGTTTCTGTCATTGTTATTATAACACTAGAAGATAGAAAAGTTCAAGAATCATTGGAAAGTTCAAGAGTTCGATTCAAAAACAGTTCCATTATTACTCTTTATTATATAAAACTGTCCTTTGTCAAATTTCATGGCTGCTCAATCGTTTTGACAATAAAAATTTAAAAATAATGAAAACAAAAAAAAAATAATAATTTACTTCAGTCTCCAATAATGTCGCTTACGCAAAAGATAAAATTACGTTCTAATTAAAATAAAAACTGAAACTTCTCATTTTCCTTTGTTATAATCTTCGAAACATAATATTATATTATGCTCGTTTTACAATTATATGATTTTTTTTTCATTATTTTGATTTATGTGTGAATTTATTTCGATCCCATTATATTTTGTTTATAATGTAAATCAAAAGGTTTCACATTTTTCCTCCTGTTTCCTTTGTATTTGTCTTTGATTTTTTATTCTGTAAATAATAGTATAAAAAATAAAAAGATTTCTAGTGTTGTCTTGATTTCTCTCTTTCTCTCTCTCTTGTGTTGTTGATAATGGCTTATATTTCTTATTGTTTTGTTGTTTTTAGTTCTTCAAAACTCTACATTCCAATTATAGATCAATCCCATGCAGTTTTTAATATTCTGTTAGTGTTTTGTTGGTTTCTTGAAAAACAATATGTTTTGGAAGAAGTTAATTCGAATATTATATTTAAGACAAAATTCTTTAAACTAGAAGGAATTAGCAGTTTGGGTATCTTAAGCATTAGTACTTGGATTTGTTATTATATTGGATGATTAACTTTTTGTTTGTTTTTTTGTTAATTGCGATAAATGTCAGTTATTTAATAACAAAATATCCATTCTTTATTAAGTTATATTAACTTTAGTGTAATTTTATATATTAATTTTATTAATTGAAATCTTTGCTTTACGAAATTTGAAGACCACCAGCTTCAAGTTTTGTGTGTTGGATTATATATAGATATAAATTTTACTACGTATAATGTTGGGGAATGTGTTCTATTTACATATGTTGATTTTGTGTGTGTGTGTGTGCATATAAACGTCATCGTTTTACTCAATTCCAATTATCCCATTCAAAGCAACTTTCCTTCTTATACACTTTCGGTCTGAGTAAAAAAGCGAGATTATGAGATTATACAATTTCAGCTCTACTATGATTTCCCAGCTAAGTGTCAGCTGTTAATGGCCTCATTCTCAGCCAAGAGAAGGTTATGACTTCCCATACTTTCATTCATACTGAGCTACATTACAAACAGGTAAAAAAAAACCATTATCATTCAATTTATAAAAATGTAATCAATCAGAAGATATTTATCAACCTTACTGCTTCAAAAGCACAAAGTCCCTAGAATTGTAAGTTAAGCAAATAAAAACCTTCCTTAATAGCAAAGTTGTATCATGTCTTGGAAAAAAAATAAGCCTTTCTATTATCAAATACATTTCTCTAACCTTAATTCGTTATCGACGACGGCCCAGGCATCTGTGTTGGGACCCATCTTACACGACCTTCCTAGATGAAGTCCTGCTCGAGAATAGACCCTCACTACACACTCATAGAATGGAAGTGTCCCTTCTTCCAGATGACGACACGATGGTATTTGTCCAAAATCCACAAGTTCAGCTCCATATTTTTGAAATGCTTTCGTTCGTACAAGTTTCTCCGTGAATTTAATTCCTAGAAATAATAACAAAATTTAGAAATGCAAAAAACTCATGGACACCCACAGAAGTGTTCCCAAGAGGATGAGGAACTGCGAAATATATTTTCACTGTAATATTGTAAGTTATATTAATAAGATCATTCATTTTTTGAGAAAGAAATGTTGGTACTCCTTTAGCGTGTGCTCTACGTACTTTGGCGCTCTACCACTGGCGAGATCTACAACTTGAAGCTTATGTGAGCAGAGCCGGTAGAGCACACGCTAAAGTGACACTGAAATTATATTAAAGTTGAAAAATTCAGTTGGGGGTGTGAGACGTTTCTCTTTATCCCTTATTGGGGGTTTTTGTGAAAAGAGCATATTATTATTAGACTATCTTTGTATCTATCATTCAGCAATCTGAACTTTGATTGCTGAAAATGTAAATTATTACATTTATTTAGAGATGTTGAAGATCTTTTATTATTTTGCTTTTTTCTGAATACTTTTATAATGCTGACAATTAAATTGGACAAAATCACATAAAAGACAACTGTAATAATAAATTCCATTAACCATAAGAATTTAATTCCTAACAAGTTATATAATTGAAAGTAATTTAAAACCTTTATTATAGAACAGTGAGCAGATACATACGGTAATACTTAAAACATTTAAAAAAAAAACTTTTAAATTTATTTTTGTTATCAATTTTTGATTAACTGAATGAGAAAATGTTTAATATGCAAACGGATAGTAAAAATTGTTAATCAGCAAACTTAAAAAATTGTAGGGAAAATTTGTTTTTTTACATTTTTCTGCTTATTTTTCCTCTTGTCATTGGATGGATTATTTCATTCCATTATACATTATCAATATTTATCACAACGATTAATTCTGAGATTATTTAATTTATTCATACTTAAAAGTAACTCAATCAGAGAAGGCACTGCTTTTTTATAAGATTAAGAGATTTTTTTTCTTATTTTTGTTGTATTTTCCTATTGTTGTATTTATTGTTGTTCATTGCTTCCTTTTCATTCATATAATTAAGAAGGGATTAAGTGTTATTATATCTTTTAATTTTTAATTGTCTTCCATATTATTTTAAACACTTTAAGAAGTCTGACATCCTCCTTAGATTTTGTTTTCCCTCTGTAAGAATTATTACATCATATACCTTTTGAATAAACGGGAAATCTTAAATTGATGTGGGCGGAAAGAGTGGAATCACGTTCTCGATTTAAGATGAAAGATAAATTCTGTGGCTTTTTCACAAGAGTAGAATTACTTTGCCTTGCCCTAAAAAACCCACAGCTTGTTTGACTCAATGGATTTCCGCAAAGCATATTAAAAATAACAACAGAAAAACACGAGAACGGAAACTAAGATGTAATATTCTAGTTTCCTTTTTAAGTAAAAGAATCGTAGGTAAAAAAGTTGACACTTTTAAATTCCTTAAAAAGAAAAAAAAATACAAATTAAAACTCTTAAAAAAATTAAGTTTTTTGAATGTTTCAAAAAAAAAGAAAAGAACAAGTTTTGTTTAAAAAATCTGCGTTACCATACAGAAAAGTAATATTTTTTTTCAATTACTAAATATCAAAACAAACAAACAAACAAGCATATTCAACTAATATGAAATGAATTCAGATAACATTTCTGGTCATTTCTAAAGACTGCCTTTTATATCTTTACCGTTAACTTTTATTTTAACTTTCTTCTATAAATATCAAAGATTTTTTCATAAATCCTTTCTCTTTCATTGATAAGCATTCGATTAAAACTTTATAAATAGTTTCATTTCACGCCGTTCATTTTCTGAATTACAAAATGTCTACGATATTAATATAAAGATAAAGTTATAATGTTAAATGCTCTGTATCAATCCATATTCAATGTAATGTATGTTTACAAAAAATTGAATTCTGAATAAACGCAATGATATGATATCACGTGGAGAAGCTGATTGAGTATTCAAGCATTTCTTTTCTTTATTAAAAAATATATTTCTTACGAACTGAAACTAGTAATTTTAAGCCATTGAAGAATACCAATACATAAGGTTAAAAAAGGAAAAAGAAAATCTTTGTAAGCTTTTAAATACCAATTTCTGTTAAATCTGTCTAATTTTCTAGATTCAGATATAAAAGTTGGAAGCATTTGATCTCTTTTCAAGTGTTTTAACGTGGAGAAATAAATCTCTTCTACCAAATTCAAATTTGTGTCTTTTTTTTTTTTAAGTTTTGCTAACCGACATCAAAAGCACAGTTTTTCTGGATCTTACTCCTTCAGACGGATTCACCAGTTTTCATCTACTAGGATCTGGCTTCTTCCGCGTTGTTCAATCAAGGAAACATCAGAATGGTCTTCCGATCTCATTCCATTGGCTCGTGATAGCAGTAGACTTCTCTCCTGCGCTGCCTAGTCTCAAAGAAAGATACGAGTGTGATGTTTTCATCTAAACTGTTATTCATGGGTAAACCATTTGAAGTTTTTGTTCTAACTAATATCTGTTATTCCCAATTTAACATTAAACTAATCCAAAAGAAATTTGGCAAATACCTTTTTCCAAACTAATCGTGTTCTTGTTTCAAAATCAGTTGGAGTCGTGAAATTAGTTAAGCTTTAGTAGATATTTACCTTCTATAATTGCCTGGACGTCATCCGGATGTTGGAGATAGTTGGGATTGATAATAGGGTTACTGTGAGCGTTAGCGCTTCTTAGGGTCACGTAACCAACACTCTTGGGTCGCTGTAACAGAATTACGAAACATCCCTGATCGTCTCCCAACGAGTTCTGATTACTTTCCAACAAACTCTAAAATTAAAAAAGAAAAGTAAATCTACTATAAAGAAATAATTCATTTCATGACTCAACACTAAAATAAATGTATTTTCCAGTATAGTTCTTTTTAAAGAGTAGCATAATAAGCTCTCTTTGCCCATAAATATATCTAATTCTGTTATATGACATTTTTTTTCTCCTCAGATTATTATTTTTATACTTTTCAATCTAACAAAATGTTTAATTGATCTAAATTCTGATCAGCTGACGAAGATTCAAATTCCTTCTCATCAATTTCCCAAGGTTTTCTTCTTACTAATATTTAAAAACAACAACTTTAATACTAAAAACTCCCTACATAACTCGGATATTTCGAAGGATTAATCATCCTTCTTCTTCAGCTCCGTAAGCCTTTTTACATTATGGGACGAGAGAACATCCATAATGTTTATGGAGTTTTTAGTATTAAAGTTGTTCCCAAGGTTTTGTTTCAAAAGGAATCTCGCAACAATTTCACTTCTGTTGACAAAATATAGACTAATTTCCTTCTAAATATCTCTTCTTATTTATTATCCTATCGTTAGGTTTAAGATATAATATTCATTTATATATTAATAAATTAATTCATTTAACCATATAATAACAACATTGCCTGAAACCCAGCATTAGTTTATGTTTACGATTCAAACTTTGAAACGATTACATTTGTTAATTCACTACAACAAATCAAAGCAACAAATAAATAAATTACTTCATTTAATCCTTTTGAGAATAGTTTGAAGAAGTTCCCAGAGAAAAATAGGATTTCTAGATCAGGATGATCGGCTGTGGCTAAACTGGAATTAAGAAAAGCAATTCCTTCACTTCTTTGACTGGAAGACATCGGACCTAAAAGAGAGAAAAAAAAGTATATTCCTAATTGTGGAATTTAAGTCTATATTTATTAATTCCCAACAGCTAAGCTATATTAAATGTCGAATAAATTTGTCAACTTTGAATTTTTCATTCAAAACAACTTTCCCTTATATACTTTTTTTTTTAATATTTTATTTGCTGTAATCTGAATTCTAAAATTAAAATTTTGGAAAATTCGGATCTATATGTATAATCTTTAATTCTATCTTCATGAAGGTTCTCCGATCATCAACATGTGTTCTATTCAAAATCCCAAGAAATGTAAAGGCACCGAGATCAAAGCAAAGGAAGCTTTTAATTTTGATTAAGACCCTCATTATTAAGTTTTATCATGTGTTTCGACTGCGTTTGGTGCAGAAGGAATCATCAGAAAAACCTCTAACGTAAGCAGAAGATGGTCATCAGGAAGATTCCCGAGACAGCAAAGAAAAAAACAATCTAAAATTACAATATAAAATAAACAATATAAAGAAATAAAAAAAAAAACAACACACACACACACACACAAGGCCTTTACATAAGCAAGCTTTTCACGCCAGAAAGAGAGTTTAACATGAGAAGGGATCTGAAACGGCCGTTTCATCCTCATTGGAATTCATCAGCCAGCTCCACCCTCAATGAAAAACCCAGAAAGAAAGGCGTGAAAGGATATGAAGAAATAGACTATCTTTATCAACATCAAATCCAGTCACTTAGTTTTTTTAAACGGTCAGACAACCTAAGTGACTGGATTTGATGATGTTTTTTTAACGGTCAGACAACCTATCACTTAATACATCCATTATTAAGAAACTAATTGTAAGTGGTTAAGTTTTTCAGTTACAGTTGCTGCTTTTGTTCCTCTCAATTCACTAAAGATATTCGGAAAATTTGAAATCATGAAATAACTTTTCCTCAAAAACTTCAAATCACATTATTTACACATTTCGATTTTGTCAGGTTTCGTAAGGTTTCAGATAGTAACTTTATTCAAATTAAGTTGCTATATTTATTTAACTTAAATATAAGCTATGGTAAAAAGGTTAACATACGTTTAACTATTACCTGTTCGATTGATATGCCATAACTGAATGTTTTCAGGTGTGTCGTAGATTTTTGGATTAAGAGTCACTGGTTGTTTGACATTAAAAACAGATCTAACAAAAATCACGTGATCCATCAAACCAACACCCACACCCGGAAGTTCTTGAACAATGGGTATCTTAATAAAAAGGAAAAGAAAAATATTTACATAACAGGAAATGAACATTTCATTTTTACTTTTATTCTTCAGGAAATAAAAAGAATGACAAAAATACAGTTCAGAATACACAGATAAACAATAATATAAAGAAAGTTAAAAATAACTATTATATATAATTAAAATTGCAGATTTAATACAATGTTCGATATTCACTACATTAAATTTTTATTAGTCAAATCTAAAAGTGGAATAAATAAAATTTTTAAAAATGTCACTTACCCCAAAATTCGAGAGGACTTCTTTAGGTCCAATACCTGACAACATGAGGAGTTTTGGAGAATTGATTGCCCCAGCCGAAATAATCACTTCCCTCTTGGCTTTGGCAATGCACCAAGGTTTACCAGGAGATCTTTCATACATGACTCCTGTAGCCCTTTGATTACTATTAACTAAAATCTGAAAATTGATTGAAAAATTATAGGAATAAGAAAAGATAAAAAAAAAAAAAAAAACTAATCAAACTTATTTGAAGATATTTTTTGTTTTTGTTTATTTTGTTAATTTATTTATTTTCTTTTTGTTTTTTGTTTTTCATAGCTTGTAAAATAAATAAGCTAATAGTCTTCTATTGTTTTCCCTCATCTTTAATATTTTCTATTATTTATAATTGGCATTAAGTTGAAATTCTTTCAATATTTTTTCTAAATATTTAAATCTGTTACTAATTACAATAGCTACGAAATTATTACAGTTATGCTGATCAAGAGAATGAACTACTTAATGGTTTTCGTCAAAATTGCATTTATAGATTTAAAAACAACCATTCTATCTTTCATGCAATGATAATTGAATGAATTTATCCTATCAAATAATTTTTTTCTGATATATTTATAATGATATACTGTATTTCATGCTTCAGATGATATTCGTACGAACTGCACTGGAGTAAATACGCTTCCAAATGTAAATAGCCAATACAGATAGATTTGACAATTAATGAGTCCGATTGGATCATGGATAGAGATCAGAGATTTTCCTCTGGATGAGTCCAAATAAATTCTGCGATTAATTCAATTTTCTGTCAAATCTTCAACTTTCTTTGAATTAGACCGTCGCAGTTACTGTCCAATCCCCATTTTGTCATGGTGAGCAGATCAAGGAAACTGAAGTACCTTCACTTCATTAGGTCAGTAGGACGACATTGTTGATGTCGTTTATTAGAATTTCTAAGTTATACAAACATGTAAAGATAGGCTTATATTTATTTCATTAAATAAATGGAATTCAATTTATTAACATAGCAATTTGTTTATTGCTTAACATAGCCAACACACTTATCTCAAGAAATTGAATTTTTCATGAAAGCAATTGTACAGTGAAAAGCAAAATTTAACGTCCGTCATAATTCATAAATCAAGAAAAACCCACAACTGGACAGTAAATACGCTTTCACACACTGAGCCAACATCAACGGGAATCTTGAACTTTCGCGCAGTCTGAGCCAAACATCAAGGGTAAATTCTGCTGATGATTCTTAATAATAATTAAGGATTATTCTTAATAACAGCTTTCAGGATTGCCGTTGATGTTGGCTCAGTGTGCGAAAGCATATTTACTATCCAGTTGTGGTTTTTTTTCTTGATTCAATAATACAGTATTTATTTGAAATTATGAATATATACTAAAATAAATCATTTTTGACTTACAACTTTTGAAGTTTGTCAAATAAACAAAAATAATCACATTTCAACTTGAAATGAAAAACTAAAACGCAGCGAAAGATTTGGATTGATTCATTCCTTTCTTTTTTTTATAATGATTATTATTACAAAAAGAAAAGAGATAATAAGTAACAACTGAGTAAATTTCATGGTGTCACATCAAACTTCGCATCTCACATGAAATAACCTGAGAATCACTTGGTCTTACCCATTGAAGATAAGATGCTTTTTGATTTCTTCATTGTGTTGGGGAATCTAGATCAATTTCTATGTCGTTCATGTTAACTATCACATATTCTTGGCTTTCTGCCTTTAACCAAGCTGTAAGAATTTTGGGTCTATTCTCTAATTATGCTGCATTCTATCTAACAAAGAACAAATTTTGCTCGAACAAACAAATACGGACCAAAATTCAGAGGATTATCCTTTTCTGGCCTCTGGGTTCACTGGTTCTGCAGTTTTCCACTAGAGGTCTCTGTTCCATCTTACCTCTATACCGTCGCTCGCCTGCTGCTACGCCAGTCTAGACTGTGCAGGTGCCTGTTTCGCATTACTTAAGGTTGTTTATGTAGTGAAATGAAAATCATCTCGAAGATTGGTATTGAGCTAATGTATTTATGATTAAAAAATTCACTTGCAATTTTTTTTCTTTCTGTTTCTGATATTAAGTTATTATTTTTATTGATTCTGAGAAAGAGTTTAGCAAAATCAAAACTTAATGTAAAAAATAAATATATTAATAAAATATAATAGAGAAAAAGCAGTCTTCGATTAATGTACTCAAAAAAATTTCAAATTCATATATATATATATATATATATATATATATACAAATACATTTAATTTTTATTGATTGTTTCAAAGTAAAGTTTATTTGAAATTATTAAATATTTTATATCATTTTTACCTTTGTAACAAAAGCCTTAACGACGACATGAAGATTAGGTCTCTGAAGAATAGGTTCAATATAACCTTGATAATTTCCCCATCTTTGACCATCTTTTAGATTAGATGGAGGAAAAGTAAATCCTAAACATCCAGAGAGAAACAAATAAAAAGGAAATTCAACATATATTAGATTTATAAGTTTTATTAACCATTTCATTTCCTCATAATTTATTATAATAGTATAAATTTAATAATTCCTAGAATAGAAATCTAAATGATTTAACATAGGCATTTTCTTCACGAAAATGAATTGTCAAGGATGAAGTTAAATTAAATGAAGTTAATTGATCTTTAGTGAAATTGATGTTGATGTAAAAATGCAAAGAATATGTCGATGGTTTCATTTGTTTTCAGACAAAACAATTTTAGATATTACTGATCTTAAAAGATAATTTAATATCTATCTGAGGATGATTATATACAAATTATATAAGTTGCCAGAAAACAAACAATTAACATTTTTTTCTATAGCTCTTAAAAACATCATTCTTACTAAATTCCCTTATTACATCGAATAACCAAATAAAATTTATAAATTGTTAATAAATGATATCTAGTGAAGTCGTAGCTTTTCTAAATATACAATATCGGAAACCCTAACGAGTAAAAGAATAAAACAATACTTTTCATATGTAATACATTAATATTGTTAACTAATTTTGGCATGGAAATATTTAAATGGTGTTATTATTCTTATTCTTATTATTATTATTCCCTGAAAACTTACAGTCAGTGAAATTAAAAAATTGGTTTTTAAATTATCTGCACCAAAAAACGGAAGAAGGCATAAAACATTTCCTTTAATTACCAATATTTATAGCCCAAGTTTTCACAAAAAAACTCTTTTGTTTATTATTTTCCATCCTACTACCCAATCATCCACTACAATACTATCAGTTGCATCAATGGCAAATAATGAAATGAATAATGAAGGGATAGCAGAAAGATAACAAAGATATATTTATGATATTCATTTGGGGTAAGTGAACTTATCCCATATGAAACCGATACTCTCTGATTAAACAATAAAGTCAATGATCTACAGTTCCATAATTATGTGCAATAAACTGAGATTAACTTCAGTAACAAACATTGATAAGAAAGCAGAAAGATTCAAGAAATTCAATAAAAAATTATATATTAAAATACAGTATGCTTCCAGATATATCGAGTATAAAATGGGTTTAGCGAATCAATTCCATATATATTTTATAAAAATAATAAATGAAGTAAAACGTCATTATTAATTCTGGAATATTTTTTTTCCCTGGAATGAAATGTCAGATCCAATGAGAAAGGCGATCAAAAATATAGATAATTTATAAGATATTTACAAGGTATTTGAAATATAATTAATTTGCTAAAATTAATAATAAATAGAATAAAATAATAGAATATTAAACTAAAGAATAAAATTAATGTTAAGTTAACGTAATTTATATTATTTTATTTCCATGTTTTCATATTTTCATTAAAAATAAATATTAACTTCAATATTTGATCATTGAAGAAGCTTTTTATTATGATTATTTTTATCTTTCTTTTTCTTCGTTTTCTAATTTTCTTATGTTAAAGTAATAGAGTAAAACTAGCATAATATATAAACCAGAAATTTATTTGATGATAACAGAATTTTCTTCTTTAACCTCAAAAACAAAAATAAAGTAAAAAAGATCAAAGTTTAGGCCAAGATTTAAAAAGTTTAAAATTAGTTCAAAACTAATAAATTGGTGTAGGGACAAAAATAAAAAAATAATTTATTATTCACTAAATCTTACTTTATTCTTGATGCAATGAAAAATTGCTTTAATTCGAAGTAAAAATTTTAATTTTTTATAACTATTTATGTAAGAAGTTAGATAAATTTTATTTTTTTCCTCCGTAAGTCTTTAACTTACTTTTGATCTTTTGGGTCAATATACATTCTAGGATATTTCATTGTTTAGAAAACAATTTTAAGATGAATACACTTATGGGTTCTTCTTTCTATGCCCATCTATGGTCTGGATAATAATTCAACCCCACTATTTATACAGAAACTGAGAAAATATTTTTTAATTTTTTTTTAAACTTCTTCCAGTAAACATGAATTTTCTGATTGCAAAATCGAACAAACAATTTGAAATCTAGCTTCATAATAATATTAAGTCTTCACTAACATTTAAGCTGAACTTCATCCGATGACAAAGATTAGTCACGGGTAGGAGATATTCATCCAATTCTAGGCTCAACTTCATAAATCCACTTCACAATAAAGAACAACTTCAAATGGAAAAGGGACAACCATTGTGATATTCTCGTGACATCTCTTATTCAAAGGCGAAAATGGGATTGTAACTGCTTTGAAAGCGTGGGATAAAAACGAATTAAATCAACTCCATCTATTTCCTTGTTCATAATCTATGAGTTTCTCCCAAGACATAAAAGAACTTCACCCAATTCTAACAGATTTCGCTGAACAGGAAAACAGTTTCTGTGTCGAACTCAAACATGATATTAATCGAACACAAATTTCAATAATGTTACAAATCAAAATACAGGAAGCCAAACAAAAGTAACTATTTGAATAATCTAGAGAGGAAGAAAAATTAAGAATGAAAATACACCTTTGATCCTTGTAGAAAGATTTGTAATTGCAAACATAGAAAACGAAATTATAACTTCATTCTATAACAAAAAAGACAAAATAAACCTTCTATTTTTCCCAATTCCTTCCTTGTAAAGAGATTTTAAGGATGATAAAAGTTAAAAATTAAAACAATTGAGATGGAATTGAAATAGATGAAAATCGTATCAGTCTGTATTTCTAAAAGAAAAACAATATTGTTCTTATTCGAAAGTCGACACGAATTTATTTTAAATATTTATGATATAAATTGGGTTGCATTTAAAGCTATTAATTGGCAAATGAGAACTTTTTAAAAGATATTTACAAAGCAAATAGTCGTAATGTGTTTGGCATGCACACGCTGAAGAAGTGCAATGGTCTCCAACGGCCATTGAGACCTTGGCACTTGAGTAGTTCTCAGTGTTTTGTTTTAACTCCTGAATCCCAACTTACCAACTAAAAGAAAGGGTCTCCATATTTAATTTATATCCTACTGACTTATAAGCAAGAGGCAGAAAATGCCTTTCATTCAATCGTTCTTCGTCGCATTCTGGATCATATTCGAAGATAGATTCTCCATGTTCTTCCAGGTCATTCTAATAATATCCCACAGCCTTCCATTGTCATTTGCATTACATATATATGCTTTATAAAATATTATTTGATGACATAGTCCTTGATAAATGCTAATTAATATTATCAGCATTTTCTCAAACTCAAGTTTGAATAGATTAGTTTTAAAAATTGGGATTTTCTATTCCCATTTAATTGAAAAATTACGATGAACTTATTATCTTAAAAAAGTAAATTAACTTTACCGTATTGGAATTCTCCGTTGACATCAGTGACTGGATAGCCTAGTTCCATTCCTCCTTGTAAAAAGGCATCAGCCAGAGGAGTTTTAAAATTTGGAGGCGATAATGTGATTGGACCACCTCGACCGTGGTATGGTGCTAACAATAAACAAAAAAGACAGAAATTGAGAATTAGAAACAAAATTATTATTTCTAGAATATGTTGACAAAACTCTTTATTTAGAATTACTCAGTTTTTAATGAGATAATACGGTATAAATAAGTAAAAATTCCATTTTTCTTAAAATATTAGAGTTAGTAGTTTAATTAAGTATTGTTTGGAAAACTTTAAAAGGCACAGACTTATTTGTGTTATATCAGCGACAATCAACAATGCGAAGAAATAACAATAAAAAAGATAATCAGTAAGGAGCCTATCTTTTGATCTTACTCTTTCCAAATATGACTCTACAGAAATTAACATAACAAATGAAAATTCTGATACAGAAACGTGGAATGATGGTTTCCACACAAAGGATGATTATCTGATAGATTGCAAATAGAATCATTGTTATTTCTAAATGTATGTTAGTGATTTATTTTCTTTTGATTCCTGAGATAATATTGACGATGATTTTCACGAAATTAATTTAATGTTTGAGAATAGTTCGATTCCTGGGTTCGATTCCTTGAAAGGAAATATACATAAGCAATAAAAAGGCTTAAGACGAGAGAGTAAATGGAAATATAAAAAACAGCTGCTTTCAATGTAAATTCTTCGGTGGCAGCCATTGAAATAAATTAAGCAGCTTTATAAAAACTTAATTTTTCTCCATTTAATTTCTTAACTCTTTTATTGTTGGAATATGTTTCAGTAGTTATATTTATTCGTTCGCATCAGCCGAAATTTAGTCTGTCCTTACAGATCAAAATGATGAGAAGATCTCCAATTACGGTCTGCAAAAAAATAATTAAGCTTATAGTAATAACATTTTAAGAAAATCAAACTTCAACAAAGGAAAGTGACAGACGTTCTGTAAGTTTGAAAAATCATTTAGGAATTTATTTAGGAAGATATATCAAAAACTAATTGGTTGATTTTTTTTATTTTTTCCGATTATTAACCATCCGATAAAACAGTGATTAAACATTTTTTTAAAAATCATGCTGATTGACAATTTATCTGAAATAATAAATTCAAGTCTACTACCATCATAACGATTATGTGGGATCTGAAAATCTTCGAGTTTCATGAAATAATGCAGAACGTCTTTGTAACTCCATCCTGGGTTTCCTAATTTCTCCCAGGTATCATAATCAAAACGGTTTCCACGAGTGAAAGCCATTCCATTGATGGCACTCGATCCACCAAGGGCTTTTCCTTGAGGGATAGAAGTCATCTAGGAAAATAGGAAAAAGTAATTAATCTAGGAAACATTCAAAAACAACAGGATAAACTTTGTACTTACCGTCGACAAGTCTTTTTTATGAACTTTTTAAAACTATTTTTATTTGTAAAATAAAAAAATAAGCTATGAAATTCATGTTTTCTATTGTAATGGAGATTAGAGACTACTGTAAGTTTTTTATGCACAAGAGTTTAATTATTAATAATTCAAATTGGAATTTTAAAATATACAAAATACAAAAATGAAAGACAAAGACAAGACGATAGCATATCTTTCAAAGTAAGTTTTGTGAATGTAAAAAGCCAGGGAATTAAAAATCTCGATAATTATGGTGATTTAATTAAATAGTAAAAAGAAAATATGTAACTTGAAAGATAAAACAGGGATTAAAATGAAAATGAATTTTTTATAATTCTATTAATATAATTACTAATTCGATGATAAGGTCTAAATAGTTCGAAACAATTATCTTCAAAAAAAAGCTCATTATAATGAAAATAAATAGCAAAAACCACTTGAATGGGCTCATTACCATGTTGAAACGCATAACAGAGGTGCATCTGAATGTAACAAAATAAAAACCATTATTTTTACCACATTGTAACGAATCTTGATTGTTTTTGAGAAATAATAAGAAAATACCTTAGGTTTAAAATTCAACAAACCTACCGGTTACACCGAAGATAAAAAGTTTGCATAAAATGTTTTATAATGATAGAAATAAAATACAGCAACTTTTATTAAAGTTAAGACATACATTTCAGTTTGTAAGATTCGTGGTTAAGAAACGTCCTGGTTGGTTGGGTGGGGGTGGGGGTTCCCCTCGAATTTTTGTATTTTGCAGATAGATTATATAGATTATATAGATTATTATAGATTATTAAGCCTACTACAGTATTTAATCGAATAAATATCTTTCTGCTTCGAGATATTTACATCCCCCTTTCCCATATAAACACAAGGAAATTTCGTAGTTAACTGGAATTTAATCCGGATACGATGAAAATGTATTTTAAATAAGTTCTTTTTATCTTTTTTATTCAGCAAAAAAAAAAAAAAATCTATATAACAACTTGTGTTTAATAATTTATATAATTGAAGAGATGATATAAGTTTCTATAGAAGCAACATTCCCTGAAATTCATAATAATTAATAACTAATAAGTCTGACTTTGAAGGAAATGGTTTTTCATTGTTAATAGGCTTCAAATCATTCAAAATCTATTGAATAAACGTAAAAGTAAAAAAAAAAAATACCAGACATGTATAAATCAAATAAGAACAGGATTAGTGAGGGAACAAGGAAGACAGGATTCCCTGGAATGAGACTGAATCATGTGGAGCATTCGAGAAACAATTCCCGCTATCATTTTAAGAAAATTTAAAAAGAAATAACATTAAATAAACAATAAATATTCACCTGCTCACTGACCCAATTTAAATTATTACTCAACTTTTTGGACAGGTTGTAAAAATCTTTGGAGAATTAAGATTCCATCAATAATTTATATTAATCATAGAAATAAGCCACGAAAAACAAAGGAACAATAGAATTGAATTCTTCAGTTATTAAAATTATTCAGATTTAATCATAAATTAAGCCTGAAAAAACAATCATTGGATTAAATAAACTTGATCCTGCTTTCAGGGTTAAGTAAAAAGAATAACCAGGAAATCTTTCTGGGTTTTTTTTTTTTATTTTTTTCCGGATCTGGAATTAATTAAAATATGTTCAAAATCTTTATTGTTTTCCACTAAAAATTTGTATTATTTACATTATATTTAAGTTATATTAGATAAATTTATATTATTTATATTATTTACTTATTATTAGATTTATATTGAATAGATAAATTCATATCAAGAAATAAGTTATCAATGAATAAATAGACTAATCAATGAATATTATAGAAATATAGAAACTATATTCTATAATATAGTCTTTTATGTTTCATTATTTTGATAAAAATTGTATTTTCCATTTTCTTTTTAAATTGCTAAACAAATCAATCATTATATATTCAAAAGAAATTAAGAAAAAAAAAATCAAACAAAGATGAAATCATTTCAAATTTAAAAATGAAAAGGAACACTGACATAAAATTCACTTAAAAAAAAAATTTAATTTATTAACAGACATTAAGGCTGCAATAGACATTATGCAGCCAAAAAAATATCATCATCATCAACTTATAGAATTGTCTGTCTGTCTGTCTGTCTGTCTGTCTGTCTGTAACTCGATATAATTAAGCTATTTAGATAGATCCAAGGTTCTCAATTGTACCATTGAATCAAGGGTACTCAAATTGGATGAAAATATTAGTTCATTTTGTCATTCCATGTTGTTTCCATGAAATTTTATCAGTTGGGAACTGACCTAGACAACTGAAATTCTAACAAAACATATGTTCAAAACCAAATAATTTTGTTACCACTGCACCCATTTTAATGAAATTCGGCATACTTACTCAGTTTTTTACGCTGATTTGAAACTCAAAACCATTTTTGCCGTAGAAGCTTCGTTCACAAGTTAGCGCAGTATTTAGATTACAAAGGTGACTTTTAAATGTCTTTTGGCGTTATGGCGTTAAAATAATAATTATTCCATTCTTATTTTTAGTAAAATTTATTTACAAGGAAAAACTTTAGATACGGTTGGTATTTATTTACCCGAGCCTGTTTTTAATCCTGGACAGTTATATGTTGCTATTTCTCGAGCATGTCGTGCTTGCGACGTCAAAATAGATCAAGGACATCTGATAGAAGGATCTGATGCTGTTTTTACAAAAAATGTAGTTTATAAGGAGATATTTACTTTATAGTTAATAGTTGATAATAAAATGATTTTTCAGATTTTTTTATGCCTGTCGTCCGACAGGCTTTGCTGCTAGTTGTATATAAATTCCTATATGAATAATACATATTAATGGATACTGGTTTTACGATTCAAATTCTTTTCAAACGATGTAAACAGTATTTATATAATTATCAACGTAAAAATATTAGCAAATCTATTTTGTTCGATCATTTCAGCCAAACGGGGACATGTTCCAAATTTCGAAGGGGTTCAGATTCTCTGTCATACCAGTAATTAACTGACCTTGCTTATTCATGAATCATATCTAATTTCTACTAACCCCTATATTAACAACGGAATTTTCTATGCAAATATATAAAGAGTCAAGTTTCTAATACTTGATCGTATAGGAAGCACCAAGTTTAATCAGTCGTAATACTTTGTCTGCTTCTGATTTTCCTAGATTGATGCTCTTACAGACTCTTTACCTAATCTCACATCGTTCTGCAGTGATTGCTAATCCTTAGAAGATCGCTTATGTCATTCAAATACGTTACTGCTGCTCAATATAGAATCTTCTTCATTTGAGAAGATAACCAAGGGCTAAAACAATTTGATTGAAGACCGGAACCTCAAATACTGATTTTGTAATTTACCGAAACAAAAACAATCAGAAGAAATTTTTTAAAGATCATACGAATATTTAAATCCCTGTGTCGAATAGTTAATTTGACACACAGATCATGAGAGTAACGTCTATTACTGTCAAGGGGTGAATTGTGATAAAAGTCTAAGGGGTCTATCGGAATTCACAAAATCAACCTCATATATAAATTACTTTAATATAAAATATTAAATATTTATCGTTTGAAATGAGCTGTTTTTTAATTTTATTCTGAAGAGTAATTTCTATATTAACTATTATAAGTTAAAATAGTTAATTAATTACTATCATTACAGAATACATAATTGATAATTCTACTTAAACGAGGACTTTTTACGTGCTAGTAATAAATCTTAGATTACATCAAATAAATTTCTTCAACAATTTTATTTACCAAGGAAGAAGAAATGAAACAAAAAAGTAGATTTCAGTAGTTGAAAAATAGTCAATAATAATATTGGTTATTATTTGAAGATGCCAATAAAAATTCAATAATTTCTTGTTGTTTTTTATTGCTTAATTAAAAACTAAGAAAAGAGCTTCTACTTACGTTGTGTGGTGACATACCGCAACAGAATTGTTGCGGTTCAGTTTTAAATTTCCAGTCATAATCAGTAAAGACCAGCTTTGAAGAATAGAAAGGTATATTGGCAAATTCAGGTGGTGCGTCTCCAGCTTCCAAAAGAAGAACATGATACCTATCTGACAGACGAGCAGCGATTACAGAACCAGCTGAACCAGCTCCAACTAAAAATAAAAATTATAAGAAGACTTTTAATGTTTTAATATTTAAAAGAGGAACAAAAAAATTAAGCAACGAAATAAAGCAATGCCTCACAGTTTTTGCTTTTCTTGTTTAGACCCGAGACCATCGAAATAATGATGGCTACTGAGTTGGTTAATTTCAGAATAAAATTCGTTAATATCTTCTCAAAAAAACCATCCTGTAGCTAAAAAAAAATGTTATTAGAAAAAGAGACATTTTTTAAGTAGTTGGTCCGAATAACACGCCAATAAAAAGAATTTTTTTTTTCGAAATCGAACTGACTTAAAAACATGTTATGAAATTGAAAATCCATTGAAACAGTCAATAAAGCAAGCAAAAGTAATGAAATTCAAATACTAAATTTAGTATTTGAATTAATACATACCATTTTTTTAAGACTGAAAAGAAACAAGGAAGCATGCTTTCCTATTATCATAAAACTCATAGATAAAAAGCAAAACAAATGTATTTCAATTTGAAAAGATGCCTCAATTTCTTCGCTAGATAATGTTACTAAAAAACCCACTTACGATGGATCTCTTAGACTATTATTGCTTTCTGTTCTATTTTTATCAAGTGAAATGTAGTCTTTGCATTCCCAATGATGATTTAACTTTCTTTTTTTAAAATAATATATTTTCGCATTTGTTGTGATTGTTATAACAACATAACTTGTTTTATTTCTGCGTGTGAATTCATTATTTATGCAACACAGAAATTTAATTATAAATAAATATAAATTTAAGTATATAATACTTAATATCGGAAATTTTTTTTAAAAAAGTGAAAAATTGTTAAGAATTTAGAATTTTATAAATACTTCATTTAGTTGCATTAACAGAAATATTGAGTTAAATGTTGATTAATATATGTAAGATTGACAGAAAGTCAAGCAAAATAAATTTGAAGGAAGTTTGAGCTAGATTTTTTTATTATTTAATAAATATACAAGAATTAATTTATAATTAGTTAATTTATAATGTGTTGATATTACAATATAAATTTGAATTCATTGATTTGAAAATATTAAATTCTATTCTAATGTTGAAAATTAAGTTTCAATTTTATTTTGAAAATGAAGGATGAACAAAGAACCTATGAAATTGTCTATTGAGGATATATAAGTATTTACTTAAATTATGTATTTCTTTATTTGATAAGGTTGACATTCAAAAAAATCCCACCATCGATAATCCGGTTCCTTCAGCTTTCCTGCATGGATTTCGGAGCACAAATTCTGTAGAATTATGTTATTCAGTTGAACTAAAATTCTTTAGAACTGTTTTATTTAGTTGGTGAACATTAAAATTTCATTTGCTTTTCATTTAGTGTTTAATTTTCTTTCTTTAAATGACTATACAGGTAGTCATTTTCTGTTAAATATATACAGTATATAGAATCATAAGAAATCCGACAATGTCAACCTATAATAAGTTATTATTGTGCTTAATATAAAATGCAGAATGGAAGCTTGCAATATCTCTATCTTTTTAAACGATTTAAATCTTTACTATTTATTTGGAGAGTTTCCGAACGTTTCTTCTAGAAGCTGATCCAGTTCTTTCTATCACTTCAAACAACAACACTTCAGAATTTTATAACGGATTTTGATTCTCATTCAAAAGAAATTATTTACTTGTAAATTGTATACATTTTTTTTTCTTCCAATTATTTGTAATAAAAGTTTTCACTTTCCCATTTTATTTATGATGAAAAATAATAAAGAAAATCACATTGATTACTAAAGAGATCAAATAACAAGAAGATATCTAATAAGGATTGTTTCGATAACAAAGACTTTTGATCAGTTAATGTAATTTGATGATAATGTTTATTGTCGTAAGGATATTTCAATGGTTGTGTGGGTTAGAATGTATTAATTTTGTGGGTTTGAATCTTTTGAGATTTCTTTAAAAAAAAACCTATGTGAGTAGGAGGAAACCTATGAGATTCGCGTGTGAAGTTATTGCAGTTGTGACACAAGAATATCGGTGAACAAAGGAATAACGAATATACATTGGAAAATTACTGAATAACTATCTGGCCTAAATCAAAATAAAAATTTCTGGTGACAAATAAAAATTCAAAATCAATAAGTTTAGCTAATTTTAAATAAGTTTTTGTATGAGATCTACAGAATATATCTACAGAATATATATATATTTCTTGAAGTCTTCCTAAAATACCGTAATTGAAAACAAATAATACTGATAAACTGATACTGAATCATAGAACTATCAAGAAGATATTGCTTTGCTAAAAGATGTACATTTAAATTCCTATCTTATTTTTTCATCTCACAGTTTACAGATTAGATAATTGAGATAAGTTATTTTGCATTTCTTTCAGAATCTTATTGTTCTGTCTCCGTAAGTCCTAGGTTATAAGAAATTCACCACAATTGCCTATTCTAAGAGAAAGTGTAGACGACATGTATCTCATCTCAGTACGCCCACACCTGTGCCAGTTCTTTCTCACTATCTCCCAACATAATCTTTGGCCTCTAACCTCTTTTCGACAGTCTTTGCTCTGCCGTCTGTCAATAAATTAGTGGCTCCAATACCACGTGAAAGTACTATTGCTCTTTGTTGCTTCAGGTCATCAGTTCATATCTTGAACATAAGAATAGCTATTGTTTGGTGAGTGGCTGCTTGTGCTTCATCTGCGGATTTAAGAATACGTCATTTCATAATCAAATTTCTTATATAAAACAAAATTATATTATTAAGCGAACTTATCATCTTCCTATTAATCAAGAATTTATATGAGGTTGAAGTCATTGAATTCTTCTGATTATTTTTATTAACAAGAAATATTTGAATGGATTACTTTAAAAAAAAAACTGCTGTTTCATGATTTGTGTTCTGAAATTACAAAACAAACTGATAAGTTATGTGCAACTCAAAAAATATATATATATATATATATAAATATGCTCTTAACGAGTTACCCACGAAATCGGATATTTTCAATGAATTTTTTAATGTTGGTGTTGGAATTGAGTTAAATGTTCCATCTCCGGTCTCCCCATGTTTCCTGAGCAACGGGCTTATGTTGGATGATCAGCCTTTAATCTCTTAGTACCAATAGAGGGTTGGATGGACCCTAGGACCCGTTGGTAGAAAAAATCAACATGAAAAATCTCTTAATAAAATAAAGGGTGAGACCAAGTTGTATACTATTATAGCTGTTTCATTGATTCCGATGAAAAATCTCTTGTTAATAGGAATATAAAGAAAAGTATTCTCTATAAAACAAAATATTCATTTTCTTTACAATTGCTTAGAACTTGTTAGTTTTGACATAAGTTTTTTTTCAATCTTGATTCAATCTATAAATATGCAATATATGGATATATTTAGAGAGAGAAAGAAAAAGACTTCTAAACTGATTTAAATACTACGAAAATATAAAATGAATAAAGGAAAAAAAAAAGACTAAATCTTTTTCCTTATAAATGCAGCATTAATTGATTTACTATTACAAAGAAATTATGAAAGTTAAACTTTTTGTATGTATATTTTATGTCTATATATTTGTTTAAATTAAAGAAATATATTTTTCGCCTGCTATTATTCCTTTTAATGGGGTTATGAGATATTTTCTTCTCACTCACCAATTTTGATTTAATTTGAGCAAAGCATACTTTTTGGCATAAACAAATATTACATAAGATATATAAACATAAGAAAACTTAGAAATAGTTTGATGTTTTTATAATTATTAATGATAAATGGATATAAATGATTGTTGATGTAATTTCTTATTACAGATTAAAAATCGCAGTAGGAGAAAATAAAAAGTAAGAAATGTTGTCCACAAAATTATAAAAAAAAAATATTGAATTCATTTTATTTCATTTTATTGAATTAATTGGCTAAAATTAAAATGTTAAAGCAACTGTTTGAAACAAATATTTTGAAATGAATTATTACCATAAAATAACAGTTTCTTTCTACATTATAATAACACTGCTTATATATAAATATATATACACCAGGTATGAAGAATATATAGGTTGCATTATTTGCGATATTATATTTGAGAGATGACTCTGAAGATGTTAATAGATTCTTGAAGGACATCCAGTCCAGTGAGGAAATTTATCATTTTTATTTTCATGCATTTGTTCAAACGTCCACAAAATCCACTGTAAGATTTGCAGGTGTAGGATTATCTTATGAAATTAAAGAACAACTTTTCTATTGACTAATAAAGCAAAGATAAACTGAAGCACAAAGATTTTTTTTTTTTTTAATCTGAAATAAAAAGTGAACAATTTTTCCATTCCTCATGTCCTTGACTTCCATAGAAAATAGGAAACGTAGGCTTTGGAGTCTCCCAAATGGAATCTTTCATGGAAGTAGGATATTTACAGGCCTATTTTAACATAAGAACTGAACTGACATTGAAACTTTACTAATAAGTAAATCCAACATCTGTGAGTCTCTTCGCTTAAATAACACCAACATTTTGGGATTTTAATTAAGACTAGGTATCTACTGTTAATGAATTCAAATCTGCACCAAGATCTGTATTTAGATTATAGTTTCATCCACTGTAATAAATTACGTTAATATTTCAGCTGTTAGGATCAACGCTCATAATTAAAATGGTGATTTTTGGCTACTGCTTTATATAGCAAAATCAAAAAGAAGCTGTATTTCAAATTAATAACTCAATTTAACCTATATTAATGTAAATTGAAGGTTCCTGTGTTAAATAGTTTTAATTACAATGAAAAGAAGATGGACATTTTTTTAAATTTGATTAATATTGGATTCAAGTTTATTTATTTCCCTCTGATTCATGTCCTAAGATGCAATTAAGAAATTACACCAAATATTCTTCTTCAATAACTAGATACCCAACTGATGTTCTTTCGTTCAATTCTTTCGTTGAGAGGTTCAAACCAGAAACTGAAAAAAAGGCTTTCCCTATTGTAGTAATTTCCAAAAGTAAATAAATAAATATAACTTGGGGATGGGGGGGGGGGATCATTATTTGAGGACATTGTCAAAATCTATCAGTGAATTCTGACGATGAGAAGGATTAATTTTTTACGAAATTTTGAATATTTTAGATTTATGGATTCTTTAAAATCCAAATAGAACTGTTGTTAATTGTTTACCGTACAGATGAATAAAAGGATTTATAAAAATACAAAAATAGTTAGGCCTACACTGTAGTCCGATGAAGAGACTTCAGTTTTGAAAGGCTTTCGAAACTGTATTTTTGTATTTTTCTAAATCCTTTTATTCACTGGTCATTCTTAGAACTGTTATTGTTTATGAGCAGTTGTTTATCTCATTGGTCGTGCATCAACTTTACAATATTAAAAATTACAAAGAATTCTGATTATAATTGGGCGTAAAGAAAAAAGGAAAAAAAAATCTATTAATTGCAAAAGTATTCTGTTTTAATAAAATTTTTCCATTATCATCAACAAAGTGATAGTAGTACGAGAGATTTCATTTTTATTCTATTTTAGTATTTTTTATGCATTATTTTCAACTTCCTCTTTGATAAATACGAAGCTTTTATTTTGAAAATGTCAGCCAGGGAAAATACAAACAAACAAAAAAGCTATTATATGATATTAAATAGCCTATTTCGTAAACATAAATCGTATTTTTAATAAAAATTAAGTTCTGAAACAGATATTATTATTATTATTATTATTATTATTATTAAATGAAATACAGAATCTTTATTTGATGTCGGCGAATTCTCTGAATGTCAGCTGTTACTAAATCGTTGATTGAAATAAATTATTAAAAAAAATTCGATTGTAATAAAGTAGATTTTTTTTTTTTTTTAATTTTTAAATTATTATTATTTCATTTTTTTTTCTCAATTTCTTAATTAAATTGAATGAAAATCCAATTCAAAAATAATTCAAGACCATCGGATATTACAAAGATTTTTTGTACTGCTACTAAGATCTCAAGATCTACCATTTGCCAGGGCCGGCACTAATTATTTAGCGCCCTCGGCACCATAATAATCTCTCCCTCTTAACTTTTAATATTGGTGGTCTTTCCCTTCATTTCCTATTGAATTCTGATAAGACCCCCCCCCTTCCCCTCCAAAAAACCCAAATATATTTAAAATTATATTGATTATATCCTCAGAAAATGTTAAAGTAGAACTACGGATCAGCATATCTGAACCAAAAAAATATAAGAGATCATGAAAATAGATATAAAAAGTGGTAATTATGCTTTATTGCAAGCATAATTATTTCAATATTTTCTTTTCTAATATTCTCATGTTTTTTTAACGTTTTAGACAATTTAGAGGATAGTTAAAGATAGTTCGTTAGAGTAAAATTTCACTTGATGAACATAATCATAAAGTGAGTAAAACATTGATACACCCATATAAACTATAATATACATTCAAAATATGAAAAAAAGAATGCATTACATAAATGGGCTTGAGGGCCGAACGTTTCGACATCCTAAGCGGATTGCCATTCTCAGCGGAATCGTAACAGAATACAGTTTGAATATTTTGGGAAGGGGTTTCCTCACGCCGATCGTGAAGAATCTTCAATTTGAGGTGAAGGTCACGAAGGTCGTTGGTGATGTCATAGGGTGTGGGTTAGTCCATTGGGTGTGGGGGTCCAAATTGCCTGACTATCCTGTTTTTTTTGGACGGTCATGCAATTTGGAACAATACCGACCCACACAACGAATGGACCAACCCATATGATATCACCAACACCTTAACCTCAAATTGAAGACCCCTCACGATTGGCGACTCCCAGATGAGAAAACTCTTTCCCAAGATTCCCAAAATATTCAAACCGTAACCTGTTAAGGGGAGGCGGAAGTATGTTTGGACGATTTTGTAGATATAAGTTCAAATCGTTCTGTAAGTGTTAAAAATATAACTAAAAATCTGGAAATTTAAATATGAGTGAATCATATTCTCCTATTCTTGATTTTTGTATGATAACTGAATTAATAACATTTAAGCTCAAAACAGGCTAATTTGCTTTCAATTAAATTATTTTAGTTTATAAAAAGCTCCCATTTCTGATTCTATGAATAAATAAAGTAATAATCTATTTCCTGAATTCTATTTCCTTTACTTTCCCAATAGTTGAATTTGATAAAAATAAAAGCCATGAATTTGATAAGTTTCGATTTATGGTTTTTATTTTTATAAAATTCAACTATTGGGAAAATAAAGGAAACCTTGAATTCAGGGGATAGATTATTACTTGATTTATTCATAGAATTAGAAATGCTTTTTGAAGCTAAAATAATTTACTAGAATGCAAATTCTTTCAAAAAATTAGTCTGTTTTGAGCTTAAACGTAATTGATTCAGTTATAACAAATCAAGAATAGGAGAATATGATAATAAGATAATGATAATAATAAGAATTTTTCATTCGTCATCCTTCGATATTTGTCAGCAAAAAAAAAAAAAAAAAAAAAAGCCATCCACCCCTGCCTCACTCCCCATTGGTACGGAACCTGATATATCTTCCCTCAGTGTCTAAATGATGCAAAAAAAAAAGGTTAATCTATGACTTCTTTGATTTGAAAGAATCAAAAGAAAGATTTGAATCCAGAAGCTAAACTGGTTAGAGCATGAGTCTAAATTAAAATTAAACAAGTTTTTAATCAATTTTTTTCAAAGATAGAAGGTAGGCAAGTTTTAATCTATGCTTGAAAATTAATTTATCAACTTTAAAATTTTTACGAATCAATTTATTGCAATAATGTTTATGTATAAAAAAAATCATTGTGAGATTTTTATTTAGCATAAACCCAATTCCTTGAATTCTTCCGGCTCTTGTTCAGTCGAATTCTTTCAATATAAGGAAGTATCCTTTCAAGAAATGTTACAGTTCTTTGCTCTCTCTCTCTCGCCCGCGCATGATTAGTCCAGTAGCAAGAACAATAACTTAGGGGAAGGAAACCTCTGATGATTATGTTGGGTGCTTGCGGCAACGCATAGCCTTCTTTTAACTGCTCACTGCTTATTATGTTCTTAATCGCTCCTTTAATATGTGCTTCGCTGCAAAACAACACCGCCTTGTACTACATAAGTTTTAAATGGTTACCGGTTATATCTGTATTATCTGCCTTTCACAGCACGTGAGGCACCACATTAATTTCAAAGATTAATGTCTACTAAGATAGGACAAAGATATATTTAGCAATTGATTACCATCGTAAGTGTTGTTGGTGTTCGACATGTTTCCTTTTTATACCTTTTAACTTATCATTGTTGTATGTTACTCATAGAAGCATTGTTTCAAACGCTATAATAATAAATCTAACGCATATTGAACGTGCATCAATAAGCAATGCACACACACACACCTGACTTTAGAATGTGAATTTTAATCGATTCACCATCCCCCGTTCGTTTTCCTAGATGTGATCACCTTAGCTCAAAAAAAACAAGATTTGCTGAAAATCTGAAATTTTAAGGAAGACAGAATTCTAATAGGAAACCATAGAGTTCAGATTAGGAATTTTGATTGATTAATTGGTACAATTAATAAAGATACAAAATCATCTTTAAAGCTCTAAATATAGATTTATTAGGAAACAGTACAGATACGACGAAGTAAAGTTTAGGTGCGATAAAGTCATAGGGGAAATTTATTTTTAAAATGTTTATGGTAAAAATAAAAAAAAATTATGAACAACATGCAAAACATTAGGTTTTATGGGACCCTGTGTTAGCTGGTAGTAAAAGTTACTTCTGACTTGTATTTTACTATCTAATCCCCCAACAGAATATTGGACTTCTTTATAATTAAATAATAATTATTTTCACTTTTGATTCTGAAGCTATTTTTATAGAAACTTTTAAAATTGCTAAACTGCAGAAATATTTTTACAAAGAAGAACAGTAAAATCTCAGGTACTTAATACAAGTTAAAATATTAGTAAGAATGTTGAAATTTCCAGAATTAAAAATAAATTTTAGAAGCAAAATAAAACAATATGCCTGAACAAAATCGAGAATTCAGCATTAAAAGAAATTATTAAAAAAAAAAGAAGGAAAAAGCAAAATAAATGAATTTGAAATTAATATTTACGTAATATTCACACTCCAATTTCCTCATCTAAAATAATAATTGTTCGATACGTTTCCGATATAGAAACCAAGTTCTGTAGTATTTTACTACATCTCAATAAAAGCGCCAGAATGATTCAGATTTCGAAGCATCCCAATTCGAGTTGAGGGTCTTCGCCTGATGATGCCGCCATTTTTATATTTAATTAATAAAATATTAGACCTATTGCTATAATAGATTTCAACACTTTTTTATCTGAAATTTTTAATCCTTTTTCTTAATCTCTTCTTAGATTTTACAATTTAATGATCAAAACATAAAATATTGTTTTAATGAATTCTTTAAAGCCATATTTGTATCATTTCGAATCCGAAATTTTTAAAAGTATTGATAATCGATGGATTCCTTTTAGTAAATTACAGTGTGACATTTATTTCCCACTAAACAGGTTCTATGTGAGATAAAAATAGTTTTAGCTTAACAATAATAAATAAAAATTAAAAATTAACAGATTTAACAATACGTAAAAGAACAATTTTCAGAACAAATAAACCATTTTATTATTTTAAAACATTGCATTCTGATAATAAAATAATAAATAAATCGAACAGAGAAAATTAGATCAAGTTTCTCGAGGATTTTAATGTCTCCATTTTTTTTATTGTTTTTATCTATTTCTTATTGATTTTGAATTTATTATCTCTAATAGCTGATGGTGTTTTGCTTCGTTCCGATGGTGTTTTGATTGATTAAATTCAAAAGAACAAGTATGAATTTATTATTTCATATTATTAAAATATAAAGAACATCTCAATAAAACACTATTGTTATATATTGTAAGTTAAAATGTTAATGAAAACATTCATCACTGAAAACCTATTAAAAAGTAGTTATATCCTTCTCCATGTGAATACTAGAATATCTTCTAATCTTATGCTCGCTACATCTTATTTTATTAACTTATTTCATTTTAAAAAATTACCTCAAATTATTTGAAAAATTAGCCTGAAGATCTCAATTTAAATTATCAAAAGATCTGTATTTCTTAATTAGAAAAGTTAATTCGAAGTTAATCTCGCTTTTTGTAAAATTCAACGGAATAAAAAAAAATAATAATAAAAGAGTAAGAATTTTTTAATGGATTTCAAATACTTTCATTTTTAGCTCCATATGTTTATATCAATTATGGTCAAAATAAATCCTAATATATGAAGTTTCTATTACTTTAAATCGGAAGAAGAAGAAAAAAATAATTCAAACAGGGAAAATGAACTTACCGATTATGAAATCATAAGTGGTTACGGGAGGGCAATTCTCGGAATACGGAATATACAAAGCGAAAGTGTTCAAGACACAAAACGCTAAGGTCACGAGAAGAGAAGCTGTTGCCATAGTAGACCTTGTGTCCAAAGAGTCGTAAGTACTAGTGCGGCCAGCATATATGTTGGCCATCAACTTCCGCTCCCCAGACCTATTGCGCATGTCACGTGACATGAATGAAATGAAAGCATGATGCCGCCTTTTTCTCTCCCATCATCATCCATGTTATGTTGTCCTGAATCCACTTCCTACGACAACAACCCATTCGCTGTTCATTTGTTCAGTGGATTAATAAGAGCACGAGGAATAGATTTATCTCAGTTCAAAAACACTTAGCATTCGCATTTTGTTAAGTTTTCTCTTTCATTTGCATGGAAGCATTAAGTCCCGGTTTCACCTTATGAATAAATAGAATGTATAATAAAACGGGAAATTTATTAGTGGCCTTCGAACTTATAATAGAATAATAACTATTAAATGACAGTTATGTCAAAATAATAATAGTTTTAATACATTTAAGTTGACAAAGAAAATACTTCTTTTTAAACTTCACTATTATAATCTGTCATGCATAAAAGTAAAATTTACTATTCGTACAAAAAAAAAACCCTGCTAAGTAAAATAGATTCTATCATTACTAAAAAAAATGTGAAACACAGAAAAACAAAATTACTTTTCAAAAACAAAAACAAAAAAGGTATATTTTAATTTTTACTTATATCTTTTAATTAAAATATATCTAATTAAAATTGAATTTATAAATAAAGATAATGTGTTTAAATAAGCGAAGGTTTACGGTCGCTTTCTTCAAATAGTCGTCAGCTACAGAAGTTAAAGTACGTATATAGAGAAACGGCCGTTAATGATTTAACGAAGTCCTACATTTTTATCCTGGCCATTATTTTTTATTTTTTTTTGGCCATTTTTTTTTTAACCTGGCCATTCTTATCATTTTATTTTTTATTTTGTTTTCTATACAATTTTTAACAAAAACCATAAGAAATTGGTAGGGATATAATTTTTCCTTTGGCTTCTGCTAGTTCTGTAGAAGCCAAAGGGAAAATTATATCCCTACCAATTTCTTATAGTTTTCGTTAAAAATTGTATAGAAAACAAAATAAGGTACCATTAATAGAAGACATTATTTAGAAGGGAATAATTTCTACGCTAATTTTGAGTTACTACTGCATGTTCACATAAAGATATATTGTTTGGGCAGATAATGTTTCTAGCTTTTACCCTTACGAACTTTTTCGTCGCAGATAAACATCCATAAACATAAGATAAACATTTGAATAGTATTTCATTAACTGAATTTATTAAATAAGCTTATAATTATTACTGAATTTAGCTACATTTAGCTGCATCAACTGAACAGAGAATCTCTATTTCGGAGAGAATAAGTATTAATATATTAATTATTTACTATATGTAATAAATGTTTAAATAATATTATAAATCAAAAAACTAATTACAGGAATACAAAACACTTTAGATTGGTCAGCATCTACAATAAACCTTATATTAATTTACATCAAATATTTAACACTTATTCCATGCAAAAAATGCTTTTAAAATGGATTATTAATTGCACGAAAAAAAATAATATATTTTTTTCCGTAATTATATGAGAAATAAAGCCTTCAAAGAACTTCACTGTACATCATTCTATCATCCAAATAGTTTATTAACGATAACTATTATTTTAGAAAACTGAAACTTGAGCTAAAGGAGAAGAGCTTTCCTATCCTTTGGGCACCATCCATTAATGTACGGAATTATATTCTAAGATAGTGAAGTTCGAACTGTAATCTTTGTACTGTACTTTTTTTTTTTTTTTTCAGTGAGTGGGAGAAAAGGTAGATAGAAAGAAAGATTTTTCGATAAAATTTATTTTTCTAGTAAAAATATAATCTTCTATTATTTTCTAATGAAATGTAAACGTTAACGCATTAAATTCATGAAATAAATAAAACTAAAAACTTTTAATTTTTAGCATTGGTTAATTTGTTGTTATTTTAATGATATCCAATTTTTTTATTGAGTCTAAAAATGATTTTAGCTTTTTTTATAGCTGAAGGAGATTCTTATTTTTTATAATGAACTATTTTCCTTGTTGGATCGTTTCATAGTAACTTGACTTAATTTCCTTTTTCTCATCAGAATCTAGAATTCAATCATTTTCTTCAATTCATTAAAAAGATAAACCCAAAAGATTTTCAATCTCTGTATTTTTATTACTTCAATGTTGATTTTTCAAATTCCAGAAAATATGTAAAGAAATTTCACAATTACTATCAAGCTTTTAAAGGTTTGGGCTAAATAAAGTTTCATGTTGTACACTGTAATCCAAGATATCAATTTAAAAGGAAATTTCATAATCAGAGGCCACGAGGTCATAAGGTAATCTTCATTTCCTTATTTAATTTCTCTGGAAATAATTAAGTCATTATGTTTTTGTTACTCTTAACTTTAAATTATAAAATAGCGTATATAATTTTATGCTAAAGCATAACTTTAAGGGCGGCCCATAATAATGACAAAATTTAAAAAAGTACATTAACGTAAGAAAAAATAATAATAAAAAAAAAACCCTTGCGGACATTAAAATAAAAAAGATTGATAAGAAAAACAACAGATATATGGATTCGAACCTTCAGTACAGGAGTCCGAAACCTTACCCATCAAACTATAACTTACAACTGAAATGAAATGGTTGCACTTGTAACATTTAAGCTAATAGCGGAAATTCAATGAAAGTAATGCCAAATATCTTGAATATTGGGGGAGCGTTAGCCCCTGAAATACCCTATTCCTACGTCGTTTGGGTCTCTGAACACGAAAATCCGTTTGTCGATTCAACCTGCATTCGGGAGTTGTTAGGGGTGGACAGACACGGACCGACGGACAAGACAAACTCAATAGCTGCCTATTTTGTTCGCTATCACAACCAAATGGGTCGCTAATAATTCTCCAACGGATTAAGAAAGATGAACTGATTTAATTGTGGAATTCAAGTTTTCTCTTAGTTTACTGATTCAATTGTCTTCCAATTCGATCCTCAGTTCAACTTATTTCATTAATTGAGTTCAATAAATCCTTTCTGTTCAATTTCTTAATTTAAAACAGTTAATTTAAAAGATTTAAATTTTTTTTTTCTTCCAATTTGTTGATGATTGAAGTTTAATTAGATTTGAAATGAGCTGCTCTGTTGGTCTATGTGAGGCGTTCTTGGATTTATTACAATTAGTAAAAATAGGAAATTAAATAACCACATTATTTTCTTTAATAAATTTCAACGAGAAAAAGAATAAAATAGAAAATTAAAAGACCAACTTTTAGACAATTGCCGTTCATCATTAAAAGAGGTTTTCTTTTACCTCAACTGAAATGTTTTCAATGTCTTTCCTTAATATTCAAATGAAATGATCGTTTAAAACGTGAAAAAGGGATGATGTATTTCGAGGGTTTCCCAATATTATCACTTTTAAATACATACGTATTTCGTGTGTATTATTACAAAACGATTCCATTGTTTTCATCCAACAAATTTTAATTCAAATTGAAAACTTTAATCTAAATTATTGGAAATTCTATTTCATTAAATTACAACATTTTTATTTAACGATGATAAGTAGATGAATTATTTTATTTAACGAGAAAATACATTTTCTGATAATTACTTCTAGTAGTTACTTTACAGAACTAATTAACTCTCAACGAGTGACATTGTTCTGAAAAAGCTGATTCTTTAAGGTTTATTTTTATTTATATCCATTTTTTTTCTCTTTATAATTAAGGACATAAACTACTTTCCCTTATCTACTTAGGTCTATTTATAAAAACAATTATCTGGTGTTAATATTTTGGGCATTAGTTTTCAAGTCCAATTGGCAACGTTTTCTTAGAAATGTGAGAAAAAAAAGTTAGGAATTAATTACTTCCTCTTTTCAATTTGCTACAGTACAGCATCGATTATCCGAAGCAATGCTGCACAGGGGGTGTTCGGATGACTGATATTTCGGATAGCCGATCATTAACGAAAAAATTGTACCAGTGTCATAGGAGCAATATGAAACACAGTGATGCATATTAAACAAAACCTTATATGGTATTCTAAACACTGCTAATTATGGTCCAGGTCACGTTTTAGACAATAAATTATCTTATTTTAAATCCGTCCTGTGACTTCGTTGCGTTGTTTTTGTTGTTACGCATTTCGATGTCCCATCATCAGACCCATCACTCGGAAAGAGATCGTCAAATATTAAAATTATTTTTTTAATTTTTATCTACTGAAACGCCTTTGGTTAACCGATGTTTCGGTTGATTGATAATAATCGGATAATCGATGCTCTACTGTATATTCCCAAATAAATGACTTAAACTAAAAGGAAATAAAATACAATATTTTGCTATCAAATTAATTGTTCTACAATGAGTAATTTTATAAACGATTTCACAGAAGGATTTCAGGACTTCTGACTTCCTTTTTTGGGTATTCCCTATAAATTTTTCCTAGTCAATTTTTCCCCAAAGGTCTTTGTTTAATGAACTATCCATTAAATTTCTAACCTTATTTAAAATACTAAATACATCAATAGGATTGAAAATAGAACAAATAAAGAGGAAGTAAATAACCGGAAAAAATAATTGATGTTATACTTTTCATTAAATAAAGAGTTTTTACTATTTAATGTTTGCTTTTAAATCAGTCGTCAAACTGTTTATTAAACTCATAAATTTTACTTCGTATTAATAAATTCAGAGCAAAATTGTTAAATGGTTTATCTAAATGGGGTTAGAATTGCAATTAATATTTGCTAATTGCTTTTCTTTTTTTTTTTTTTTTATTTTATTTATCAATATTTTCCTGAAAACCTAGATTTCAAAAAAAATAAAAACACAAGATGTACAAAGAGGGCTTAACATCAACCCTCTTAACTCAAAACAAAAAATAAGCAAAAACTAAAATATTCAGGTAAGGAATATAAAAAAAAATCAAGATACGAAATAAGTAAATAAAAGGTTCTACAAAGGGTTTTACAATATTTTTTTTTATTCTAAGAAAAATGCTTTCCTTGAATTTATTTTATCATTTAATAAAATAAATGATGAAGCAGTTTCTCCATAAGATATAAATCCATTTAAGATTAGGATCTGATCGTTTAGCTTCTAATCTTTCAGATCTCAATTACTTGTGCCAATTCCCTTGACACATAACATAACATAAGCTGTAATATCCACCAGCTTTTAAGGGATCATTTGATAAGCCTTTCACTATTTTTAATTATGAAAAATACTTTCATATTTGAAAGTAATAATATTTTTTTAAGTTAAAATAGAATTATTTCTTTAAATTCTTCTTTTAGTATTAATTTTATGTCAGAATACTTAAAAAGTGATGGACATTTCTTGATTATCTCATTTGCATTTGTGACTGATTCTGTGGTTTTTAAAAAAACTGTCCCAGGGAGTCAACAATTTCTTGGCATATTTTCTGGCTGAGAGCGAGTTCTATTTATTTGATTCTAAATTATGTTGAAATGAGCAGATATAGACAATGCAGTGATAGATTAATGGTTAATCTCCGGGAATGATTATTTTTCTTATCCTGTTTAATGTTGAAGATGACAACTCTTTTTCAATAGAAATGTTGTTGACTTCAGTGCTGGTTTTTGAGGAGTTCGTCAAATTTACGTAAACTCTCGAATCATTTTATATATTTAAAGTTTCACTCCATGTATATCTCCCACCCGGTCTCATGTGAGTCAGTATTAGAGGAATTCTTTTCTATTAGTTACTTTAAAACCGAATAATGATAATTAAAATTCTTTGTTTCGCTTTGAAAGAAGCCGTTAATATCATTGTCAACCACTATCAATTATTATTCATTATTCATTATTATTCATTATTATTTTCATTATTAACACATTCATTAACAAATTCATTATTTGTTCATTATTAATTATTATTAACACTTATTATTAAGTGTTATTCATTATTAACACACAATTTATAAATAATTCATGTATTTTTAGAATGCTTAACATATCACAATTAATTCATCATTTTATTAATAAACATTCATAAAACACATAATTCTTCCAAACTTTTCTCCTTTAATAACAATATTTCTCTAAACGTGAAACTTTATCAGGTTATATACGGGAGAAAAAGAAATAATCTTCTTTTTCCTCCTCAGATAGTTTGCACAATTAATTGTAATTTTTTTGTATTATAACGAATTCTATCATCATATGCACTTCTTAACAAATTTTCATTCAAAACAAACCACATACTAACAATCTAGCAAAACAATCCAATAAAACAAAGTACAATTGTTTACATCAAATTTCAAATTTTACAAAAATCTTTCTTTATTTTTGTACAACTTTTATCCAAGCAAAAGTGATAATCACCCATCTTTAAACATTTATCTTTATTGAAGGGAACTAATTTACAATATAAGATTCTAACATTATGTGGTTTATGAATATATATTAAAGAAATAGAAGTTATTTCTAAACATTATTTCATTAGTTTATTGAATAGAACAATTAACCTTTTTTTTTCTTATTCTTACTTTTTTCAGCTATCAAATTTCTTAATTATTGTATTAATGAATCTACCTATATTCAAATTACACTATTATCCGTCTAACATTTGGATTAATATTTGTTTTCCTTATTATTTAAATCTAATTTCAATAGTTTTCTCTTTTCTTTTTAAGCTGCTTTACATACAATATATTATAATGATTTTTTTTTTCTTTTCTTAAACTTTTTAGATTTATAATTTATTGTGATCATTTAATATTGAAATTATTAAAGCTACAACATCTTACTTTTTCCGCCATTTATATCAGCTTTTAAATACTGCTTCATTTACTTCTTTATAGTTCCTATTATAAAGACTGTACTTTGATTATCTAATAGTGTGTCTCTTAATCGCCAATCGTTATTCTAATTTTTTATGATATTTTTATTTTAACCAATCGTCAGGTAATTCAATTTTATTCAATTCAAATAACAAAACAATTAAATTGTTATTGAAATTGTTATTTAATCTCTCAATTTATTTTTAACTTTATTTTTTTCAATCTATCTCTAATTCTTCAATCATTTACATAACATTTATAATCATTTTACAAAATCTTTCTAAGAAAGTGAAATCTCTATTTTTATGTTTTCACAAAGTATAAAAAGAATTATAAACTAAAAAAGGAATGACTAATGACTAATGAATATTGATAACGGAGATACTCACACAGTCTTCGAATTTTTGTCATTAACAAAATATATTTCGCAAATTCAACACAAATTAAAAAATATATAACAACAATAATTCTAATATTAATTAAGACATGTATGTCACGTATTTTTTTTTGTTCACCTTCTCTAAGGTAATATATCCTCTAAGGAATATAACAAGTAAATTATCTCAAAGAATAAATATATTACAAACCGCATTGATTTTTTTTTTCTAATTATAAAATTTTTATAAAGAAAAAAAAAATGGAACATCTTAAGCTCATTAAAACAGAACAGAAAGCAAAAACTATTCGTTTAATTTTATAAAACGAATAATATAAGATGTAGTTGATAGAATATTATTAGTAGTTTTATAAAACTTACATAAGGATTTTGATTATAAATGTTTCAAAAATTATCCAATACGCAAAATGGCAACAGTACTTGTGATGTTTTAATGAATATTTGATTTATTATCCTGCTTCTATAAAATATACATGTGCCACCTTCTGCAAATGAAACGCCTGCCCTTTGTACCAATTTTTCTGCTTTGAAATTATCTGAATCGTTATTAAAATCGACCTTTGAAAATACAGTCGACCCCCGCTATAATGAATCCGGTATAGGCTATAGTGAACACTCGGTTATAGTGAACTTTTTTAATGGTCCCGACCGGACTCCCATCTAACTAAGCTTATTTTATATACGCTTATAGTGGACAGCTGAGAAAATGACAGTTCGGTTATAGTGGACTCAAATTCATTTCTACAGATTTTTTTTTTTTTTTTTTCAGTTCTGCAACTTTAAACTTGTACGAGTTGGGAAAAACGAAAACTAACTGTCGTAGGTAAATCACAAAATCCGAGGTTTTTAAAAAATGTAAAAAAAAACTGCTCGTCAACTACAAAGCCAATTAAAATGCGTGGATGACTTCCAATCTTTTTGAAGAAGAACTTCGACAATGGGACAATGATTTGTTGGAAGAAAAAAGTAAAATTATCCTCCTTGTCGACAACTGCACAGCCCATCCCCAACTAGGAAAGCTGAAGTGCATTAAGCTCATTTTTTTGCCCCCAAATACGATTTCTGTGCTGCAGCCCATGGACCAGGGCGTTATTCGTAGCCTGAAGTCCCATTATAGGAAGCAGCTGGTGATGCGTATTTAGAGAATAATTCGTAATTATTACGAAGGGAACAACACGGAAAACAACATCTCTCTATTAGAAGCAATAATTTTATTGGAAAAGTCATGGAGACAGGTGACATCAGCAACAATCCGCAATGCTTTCCGGCATGCCGGTTTTTCGAAGGATGTGTTATTGGTAGGAAAAGACGCGACTGTGGAGGACGAAGACGACGAAGAAAATCTACCATTATCTCTGTGGCTGGAAAAGCATGGTGTGAACATTTTTCCACGGAAAGTTACTGAACAATTCGAATCTTGCGATGACGAAGTATGCACTAAAACCCCTACAGATGATGACATTGTATCTGAAGTTAAACAAAAGAATGATGCTGAAGAAGACTTGAAGACGATGCTGAAGAAGAATGTGAAATTTCGACATCTTCTATCTCGGAAGTGAAATCGGCTATGAATGTCCTGAACTTTTTTTTTTATATAGAAAATGTGGACAAGAAAACAATGGATTCTATACTAATTGTTGATAAAAAAATTGATGAGCTCTACTTAAAGTCGAATTGTATTTAATCGAAAATAATTAATTTCTTCCATAGAATATAAAAATAAAATCAAGTTTTAGGTGTGTAAATACATTTTTCTACTTTTTGATTAATATTTAATTAATTAATAATTTATAAGAAATTATGTACTATCGCAATCACTATTTCCAACAATACTACTGTCATACGCTAAAAAATATTTTTTCAAAAAATTTGGATATAGTGAACCATCGGTTATAGTAGACTGATTGTTGGGTCCTCAGACGGTTCACTATAGCGGGGTTGAGTGAGTTGGATAAATATCCACAGCATAATGAGAAGGAAGGATTTCAATATCTTTAAATAGATTTGAAAAATCAGTTCATCCCAAGTGTCTTCATTTATTCATATTTCTATTTATCTTGTTTATTCACATTCTTTCTTCGAGTTAATCAATTAAACTCATTTTAATTTTATACTTTGAACAGCAATGTAGTATGTACATTTTACGCTTAAACGAATAAAGAATTACTTTATTCAAGGTCAAAGACTGAATAATACATTTTATTTTGTTGAAAGCTAGTTGCAGTTCCGAAATATAGAGAAAATTACAATGGATCCATTCCTATACATTTGTTATGGGTTTGCGTACGTATATATGGAACTTTGAGAATCAAAACATTCCTTTAATAGTGATTTTTTAATTAAATTGTACTTTTTTACGTCAGAGCGAAGAGTTGGAGAATTGAATAAACAATCAATTTTCTAATATTTTTTTGTTTAATTTAAAATAAAGATAATGAACGAATAAGGGAAAATTTATTTTGATTTTGACTAAGGCAATTGAATAACAATGTTAAAAAGAAAAAAAGCACAGATACAATGATAGGAGCTTTTACGATTTTATTTTGTTTATTACTAATGAAGGGAAACAGACATTGAAACAGATCAATTCTTTATAAATGAACTAATATTAAAAGGGATTTTACGACTAATATACTGAGGCCTACAGATTCAAAAACTGAAGGAAAATAGAGGAGAAAGGCTGTGTAAACGCCATCGGTTAAGGCCCAAGTCGTCTCTCGCTGTGAAAGCATCTCTTGCGTTACGCTCGTGTGCTATTTTAGATTTAGTTTTGGTTTGTTTGGTTTTAAATATATATTTATAAATAACCGCTACCTACTAACCACGGCATCCAAGAAGAGTGTGAAGCCAGCGAAGCCTAAGACGTAGGTTGTAATATCGACGATAGAAGTGAAAAAGGAAGCATGAAAGCGTTACACGTGCGGCAAATCTGGCGGCCATGTTGAAGAACAATGAAGCAATAAAATTAAAGGTGTGAGAACGTTGACTTCCAAAAGATCACATGTTATTGAGGAGATGGAAAAACTCCTCCTAGTGGGGATAAATGAGAAGCAATCGGGTGGTGATATATCTCCGAGAGGATTATTTGTGAGAAAGCCAGGCAGCTGCAAAGTGGCCTCAAGAACAAACATCTGAATTCAGAGCTGACAGTGAAGAGTTGAAGTGATCGATGGTTCGATAAATTTAGGAAAAGAACTGGGATCCATAATATTGTGATGCATGGGAAGGCTGCTAGTGCTAATGTGGGGGGAAACTAAAATTTTGTGAAAAGCTTTATTGTAGTTTGTGGATAGTGAGGTATTTGTGCCTCAGCAAGTATTCAACTGTGATGAGACAGGCCTCTTCCAGAAGGAAATTCCTAAGAGGACCTACCTTACAAAAGAAGAGAAAAGCCTATGACATAAGCCTATGACAGATAGGTTTACTCTGCTGCTTTGTGGTAATGCTAGTAGGGACTGTAAGATGAAGCCTTTGGTTATGTACCTCTCTGAAAATCCCCACTTGTTTAAAAAGAACAATGTAATAAAGAGCAGTTTCAATATTATGTGGAAAATAAACATGAAAGCGTATGTTTCCAAGCAGTTCTTCACTGAGTGGATTCATGAAGAGTTTGCTCCTTCTATGAAGGCTTATCTTATCGAAAAGAACCTACCACTGAAGGCAAAAACCCTGAGGCAATGGATTCCCCATGTCAACAAGAATAGTCCAGGGCGGTTGTGGCTCTGTATGAAAGTTTTCAACTGACACGCATTAGGATCTCTGATACATCTGCAGACATCATTGACCGGCGGTTACAACGTAACCATTCTTGCTGATCATTTGCAACCGTTCAAGTCATGCATCCATTCAGACCGGTTAGGGCTCTTTGAGCAGAACAATGCGCCACAGCATCAAATTATGTCCGCACGAGCATTCCTCTTGGAGTTTGGCATCCTCTGATAACAGTCAGATTTCAACCAAATAGAACACATACGGCTACAATACAATCTGCCATCAGTGTCAGGGTTCCATCGTCCGCGAATTTTCAGGAATTGTGGGACCGCTACCATATATGGTTTACAATTCAACCTCATCAGTGTCAGGGTTCCATCGTCAGCGAATATTAAGGAATTGTGGGACTGCTACCATATATGGTTTACAATACTTCAGACAGCTCGTGTAGTCCATGCCCCGTCGTATTGCTGCGATCGAAAGGAGGACCTTCGTGTAACTAGACAGTTGTCTCAGTTACATAAATATATTATAATATAATTTTATATTTATCAACATAAGAAAAACATTATCACAATAGCTTCCATCTGAACTGAACTATCTTGATTTTTATGGCACTAAGCATAGGTTTACATCTCACGAGTATAAATATTTTGATGATGTTAATTTAAAAGACTTCTTAAATTTTAAAATTATTATACAGAATTTTAAGAAATTCTTGAGTTATATCAAAGTTGTTAACACAAATTTGTTTTCATACATTAAATAACCAATATTTCACTTTGATTGGGAATGTTTTTTCAAAGTTAACGCTGAAGGTATCCCAAATTATATGATAGATGGTAGAATTGGATCAGTTTGACACTTTTCTACTCAATTTTAATTTTAGAGCTCGCTGGTAAAAATGCACCCCGAAACTATTTGTGATATTTTTTCTCATATGTCTGAGTGTAGATTTGTAATGAAATTATGACAAGAAATTACACAGTTTTCCGGAGGTCAATCAAAAACTTTATTAGTGTTAAAGTGTCCAAAAGACCCTGTAGTGGGGTCTGTTGGACAGAACATTTTTGACACATTCCTGAGCATAGTAACATATAATTAAACAGAGTGCAGAAAGAATGACTCTTTTCGACATATCGTCATCACACTAAGCACTTTTTAAAAGTGAGGCGTTTCTTCCCTTTTCCGCCACATGATTCGTGATACCATCCTTTACATTTTGTGCGTAATACCCAATCATCTGAGAATTTTTTGTGATTCTTGTCATAGTAATGTCCTCCACACTCTCTGCAGTAATCCTCACTATCACTCTCACTTTTAGGGTCATTGTCACTAACACTGCTGGTTTCCTCTTCTGGATGTTGGACGTTTGCTAGTGGAAGCCCTCTGGGATGTCTCTTCTGACAATGGTGTAGGTCTAGGGTTCAAAACTGCTGAGTAGTTAGATTTTTTCCTTGAAGTGCTTCTTTCAATTCGGTGAAACTTCTTCAAAAGATGTTACTGCTGGTGAATTTGTTGTGCTCTGTATCGAAATATCGTTCCTCTTCATGGGCATAGTTATACTGTTGGTGGCTGCATTGTTACCTGTTGCGTTGCTATTGTTCTGGTGTTTGTCTGTCTGAAACCTTAGAGGGAGCAAGAGCAGCATCCGGAATGTTGTGTTTATTTATATGATACAAGCCACAAGCTTGAAAACCAAGTACAGCTGTGGTGATTGTAGCTGCTCTTCCCCATGCTTCAGCAAATAGGGTACTGTCCAACAGCCCCCAACCGGCAGCTTAATACCGGAAGTGAGGTCACGCTCTCCGAACGACAACAGAGCCCACAGCTCTACACGCCATTCGCACAAACAGTCACGCTTCCACGTGGAAACTTACAGTTCATCATTTGATATCTTTCACATCCGTAAATTATTAATTACAAAAGCATTTCAATTCTAACAACTGGTGTTTTAGATAAACATTAGAAGACACATATTATATTTTCACTCAACTACGCTGTATATTTCAAGGTTTCTTTGTAGCTCCTCTATTCTCTGTGAACCTTACACTCGGAGCTACTTCCTCGGCTGGCTTCTAGCGGGATGTGGTATCCTGAAATGGCGACGTGACATATTAAAGTACAAAGTGTCCAACAAGCCCCACTGTCCAAAAGACCCTAACTTACTCTTATATCCAAATTACAGGCTATTTACCAGCAGCACAGTTGAAAATAGCTACAGGTTAGGCTGAAACGTCCTGATTTTAACCTTCTAATCCATGACGAAAAATTACAATCCTATAATTTGGATATATCATATAATTTGGGATATCTTCAGTGTTAACCAATATTTATTTCTAAAGATTAAAAACAAAATAATCTTTTTAGTCAATTTAACAAAAGTCGTTGTAAAAAAGAAAAAAAAAAAACCTTCTATACTAAAATAGGAAGAAGTAGTTATTTGAAGTGAACGGACTACTATAACGATGAAAAGTATTTTGTTTTATTTTGATGCTATTTTATTTGGATATTACTTTGACGAAGGAAAAGCACAACATTGATTGGATCTTTTTTTGTATTAGTATTTGAATAGTTTCTGTCATTATTAATTAAAGCTAGGATTAAGAATCCTACAGCTTAATTATTATTAATTTTAAAACAAATAGATGATTTTTTTAAATAAATAAGTTTTCAATTTCATTAATTCACTATTCAATATTTTCAGCTTTAATTTGGAAGCAACTCCTTTACAACTAAGCAAAACTAATGGTTACAAAAAAATCTTCGGTGCATTATGATGTTATGGAATGAGTTAGGCCTAATATCAATTGATTTCTCAGGAGGTGAAAATAACCTTGTAGTGCCTCAGACGATCAAGTGACCTACTTTAGAGACGTCATTTGAGTGACTTATGATTTCAATCTCTTTTTATTTGCTGTTCTTTAATTTCTATTGACAATTAATTGTTTTCTTTAGTCCGAGGATATTGTTGGAAGGAGGTCGTCACTTGGGAACTCTTCGATAAAATTCAAAAGCCACTGAAAAAAAAAAGGCCTGGGAATTGAAAAGTAGGAAGAAGAAACAAGAAGAGGAGCTTCGTTATCAAAGAGAATTGCTTGAGGACACTGATGGAAGCTAAGATTGGACAACAACATTATTTTTTTCTTTTTTCATATTAAGGGAAAAATTTATTTATTATTTATATTAATAATAAAAAATGTTTTCATCAATAAAAAATGTTTGGTATTGAAAAGATTAGATTAAAATAAATGGCTTAATAAATATACAGAAATTGTTGTACAAGTTTTTTCAAGTTCAAATTTTATATTATTATTATTATTATTATTATTATTATTATTATCTTTTACTAAGTTTACATAATTTGTATTGCCTTTTAAATAATTAAATAAGTAACATAACTTTCTAATATTCCAATCAACTAAATGCTAATTTCAGAATGCATTATACAGGGTGGACAGAAAAAAATGGTTGCATTTCAAAGACAAGCAACGTCGTCGTATCCGGTGATAAATTGTAATATATGCGTAGCGTTGACACGCAGGGTTTATGTTTCTGTTTATGCCCGCTTGGGAATGTTGAATCTGAAAATCGTGATTCAGAAGGAAAAGGTTTCTGCGTGGCTCCGATTTGAAAAAGTGTTCTAAATCAGTGGTGCCGTGAATTCATTCCGTTTACGTTTTTAGAAGGAAGCACTACATGAGAATAATATTCGCAGGTGGTACTGACAGTTTGTAGAAATAGCAGTGATTACAACGACAAATTTTCCAACAGGAGGCTTTCCCTCCCTTTCCATCACAATGAGGGACGCCTGCTCAATTGCGTTCTTCCAGATGTTGACAACCACCCCCTAGACAGACCAGATGATTCCTTCAGTAATATGACGGAACGGATCACCCATGCTGTGGAGGATACATCGAGTCTGGAAGGAATTGCATTATCGCTTGGATGTGCGCCGGGTGACGAAAGGTGCGTACATTGAGGGACTTTTAAGTGACGCACAGCAAACTTGGACAGTTGCACTTCCAATGGAGTGATATCATGACTGTATATGTTAAGAAATGACACGGAGGAAAGGTAGACTAATTAAATTACTTATTGGAATTGGAATGAACACAGGTATATACAAAAATAATAGAAAGCAGCCCTGCTACCAGCTCGTTTTTGAGAGAAAACTAACAAAAACAAGCAAAAATAAAAGAATGATATGCTAAAGATAAAGTTAAAATATGAACACAGATTTAATATGGCTAATACACGAAGAAATACACAAAATAGTGAAATAGAAAAAAACCCGTTTCAATTACTACAGTTCAGTAAAGTCCAGGAAAATAAAATAAAATTACTTCACTTTCTCTTCATTATTCAGATTAAACTAGAAGAATGCCCAGTCGCACAAGGAGAGGATTTATGTATTAGTTAAATCATCACCTGGGAAAGCTACTGTCAAGCCAAAACAAAGATATTTAAACACGCACATGGTGTGTCTAAGATGGCGGGCACAGAGCAAATAACCAATAACACTAAGCAAAGCAAGGAACAGAAAAAACACCATCCTGAATTCCAATCATATTTCAAATTAAATGATGAAGAAAACGAACCGAAATCAGCTTGGCCAAAATGAAATGAAGGCGACTGCATTCACAAACTGATCGACTCAGTATAGGAGCGGGGTCCGGATGCCTGTTCGAAATCCGAAGTGGCCGAACAGGGGACCGCTTTCATAGAGAAACAACACCTCCAAATAATGTAGCCCAAAGATAAACATAATCTAATCTCTTCTGAAAAACTTAAGGGCAAAGGCAGGAAATATTACTTTAATCAAGCCGAAGCTACAAATTTACTATCAACTACACTTTCAAATTCAGAAAACAAATCTCCCTAAATATCAAACTGCTCCTAACTATCAGATTAGTGAATACAATATGCAAGAAATCTATAAAATCAAAATCAAAAGATAAATACAAGCTGTTTATATGAGTTAGCACGAGATTAACAATGGACTCATGCAACACCAAAACCAGGGTTCCGGTCTTCTGAGGGACTAAACTATGGGTCTAAAACAATCTCAGCAGCCATTCTAACTACTCTAGTTAATAAACTACACTAGTTAACAAACCACACTCTGCTACCACAAACTGACACGGAAAAAAAGATGGATTAATGAAATTACCTATTGGCATTCCCCGTGAAAACAGGTAAAAAAAAATAATCGAAAGAAGCTATGATACCAGCTCGTTTTTGAGAAAAACGAACAAAACAAAAAAAAACAATTAAAAAACTAGGGATTAAATAGAACAAATAAATTTTGTAATATCTAAAGTTTACAATAAAAAAATACAACACAGGAAGAACTAGCGTAAAGCTCAATCTGCGCTACAATGCTGCATCGGAGTTCTTTTCATTTAAAAAGGTTCTAAATATAAAACAAATATCACTTATAGAAATTTAATGATTCTCTTAACAAAATCTCCTGGGGAAAGTTATTCAAATAGTTCCAATGTCTCTCTCGTGGAGAAAGCAGATGTAAGGAAGGAAAAAAATTGTTAGCAATATACACATGAAGTAAATCATAGGCCTATGAAAGTTCATCACTTACAGTTCTCTTTCTCATCTTTGCTTGCGATAGTACTTCAGGATTTAAATCACGTAAACACCTTAGTCAAATTCTAAGAAACACTTCACTGGGAATGACACACTGAAACATCTTGAAGTGGATGCTCCGTCGAAGAGTGAAGAGTCGGTCAGCTGGGTTGTAAACTGTTTGTGACGCCAGCATGATATCGAAGTAGTAGACTCAAATATTCTGGTGCAAATGTCCGGGCGGGTTGAACACTTCCCCATTGGGGTTGTCGTTTCCAGCGGAAAGCTTCCAGAAACGGTACTTCTTTGACAGGTATTAGGTAATATGGATTACCTAATCCAAAATCAAAATATCGGATAATATAAACATAAAAATTTTAACCAATAGGGGAGAAGGTGACATTAAGTCAACATGTGATGTAGGAACAGTTAATTGACAGATTAATGACTAGGCGAAAAGTAAACTAAAAATAAACTCTCAAGTAAACAGAACAACAAAACAAGAAGGTTAATAAATTAATTAAAGAAAACGAAAAACAAGATGACAGGAATGATTAAAAAAAGAAGATAAAAAAGATTGATGACAAAGCAATAAATCAAATACAATCATTCATGAGTACGGTGTGTAGTAGTATCAAATTAAGAAATAAATAAACCAAGTACTATTAAATTTCAATTCAGTTAGTAAAAAGATCCAATTCACTACAGAACATGAAATAGAAGGAAAATTGCCTTATTTAGATATTATGGTAATTAAAAATAATGATACTTTCAACAGTACGGTTTATAGAAAGGGCGGGGTATGCAGGTATTATATTGAATTTTAATACCGCAGCACCAACTTCTTATAAAACGAATGTCATAAAATTGGCTGTCACAAGAGCCTTAAGAGTATGTTCAAACAAAAAATTATTGAATGATGAATTATAAAAAATCAGGCAAATTTTTGTAATGAACAACTATCCACTGGATAGTTTTCCAGCACAAATATCAAAAATAGCTCAGTGAATTTGTGTTTTGTTTTGTTTAGTTATGTGCGTTCTTCGGTTTATTTTACTGTAAAAATGTACTAACGCACGTTAATTTCTTTGTCTATCCACTGGAGTTTATCAATAAGGTAATACATAGAAAAGTTAAAGAAAGAAATATTAATAAAATCAAAAAGAATAATGCAATTAAATATGTAAGTATTCCTTTTGAAGAAGATTTACAAAGCAAACTAACCCCATTATTAGCAAATGTAGGAATACAAATTGCAAACAAGGCAAGGAACACAATTAGAAGTATTCTAAATTATGAAAGCAACAAAATATCCAAAGAAGATTTTCAAGAAAAAAAGGGAGTGGTATATCGAATAAGATGTCAATTAATAGGGGGTGCCAATATATTGGAGAAACGGGAAGGAAGGTCAAAACTCATATGAATGAGCATTCTACAGCTATAAAACAGTGCAATTACCAGTATTTAAAGGCACTCCATCAAAAAAATACTGGTCATCAAATAATGGTAGAGAATCCATTCATTTATGATACCATTATTGATCAATACTTACGAAAATTTTACGAATCTTTGTTGATAAAATTCAATAAATGCTATAATACTGAGGTCTCAATACAAAATGCCTTACAATAGCAGCTCTGTTAACTTTAATCAATTATTCTAAACAATAAATTGGCTTACATTAATACTTTGATATTTAGATATTGTGAATATTAAGAATGTTTGTAATCCAGAAAAGCCTAATTTGTTTTCTTACTTGTAGTCTGAAGAAGAGGTTTGTATAAGATACCTCGGAACATGTGCATGTGACGAATATGAATTTTATAAATGTATTTACATTTATTTCAGTGTGTTTGGTCCCCTTTTTTAATTTTAATTTTAAATCTAATACAAGTTTTCGAAAAACAAAATATACAAAGACAAATTTTTCAAAACCCAAAGTCGAAATTAATAAAAAAAAAAAAAATGTGAACTGAGAAAAAGTGACACGGGAATGGAAAGAAACAAAAATAATCAAAATAAACCGTGACAGCACTACAGAAAATACACGTCTTTGAAAACCCCACCATTCTTTTATGCCCACTCTGTGTACAATTGAGGAATCTTCTGGTTATGAAACATATGCTAAGATTCATTGAATGTTACAGCCTAGATATGGATTTTTTTTTTTTTTTTTTAATGTTTATTAGGCTATTAGGTAGACTTATGTTAAGAATACCTGTGGTATAGGTGCTGATAGTTTAATATGAGTACTTAATCTTAATTTAACTTAACTATATTAATTTTAAGACTTATTTTTTTCATCAATTACGTCGGATATCAACTGATCTATTTAATCTTATGATGGTTAGGCACGTTAATTTTGCTGTATGATCTTTTATATGTTTAATGTTTTTGAAATTTCCTAAATTATATATTTCCCAATTTAATTGACTAAACAATTTATAATTAATTTGGTTTTCCAACCTTTGACCAAAATTATTTAGTATTGTTAAAGATTCTTAGCCAATTGTATCTAGTTGTTTTTCCATCATTAAAATTGTTTTTTGCTTTATTTACTTCAAAAATATTTTTCAAAATTGTTTTATAGATAAATCTTTCTTTAATGGTTAGGATCTTATATTTTTTCCTAACATTATTTTTTTCCAATTTGCTTTTTTTATTAAAATTAATGTAAACATTATTTAAAAATTTTTAAATTAATTTTTTAATATTTTGCAATTGATGTTTATTTACAAAAATCCAACATTCAATATCTAAGCACCGAATCAATTAGTGTTATGATATGAAGTAGTAATTTGCTAATACTCTTTTGCAGGTGGTTGTGAATTACGTACATGAATTCAATATTTTTAAAGTTGAATATTTAAAGTCTCTTCAGCCAGATCTTTATATTTACTTTTCTTTTTTCCATCCAAGTAGATAGTTTCAATGTTATTGAAATTTGTTACTGTATAAATTGATAAAGTATGTTTCCTTTTTTTCTTTATTTAATAGCTATTATGTGTTATCCTTCTTTTTTATCAATACTGCTCTGTTCCAGTGTAATTTGAATTTATTGTTTTCTAAAATTGGTTCTGATTGGCAATTTCAATTTAATATTATAAGATCATATTTCAAGACTAATTCCTTACGTATATGTTTTCCATTTTACCATTTTATATTCATTTGAGATAAAGTGCTATTATATGCAGTGTAGTTTATTGCAATTTCTCCATTAGGAGGCTTTCATCTTTCATAATGTACTTGAGGTTATCACCTATATAAGGTTTCATTAATCCTTTGGTTTCAGGGAAAAGGTTACCGTTTGTAAGTCATCTGTTCTGTATCAATATTATCATTAGCAATCTTCTATAAGAGGTTTTGATTTCCATTTTTTAAATGATATTCGATCTCTGATTCAAACGATTGGTCGCTGAGATTAAGTGTGGGTGCTCCTATGTCTGCTATAATAACATCTTTAAGTTATTGTATGTTTTCACAGGAGTAATCTCTGATGCCTTGGATTCGTTTCTTATCTTACTGAGATTTTTATCAATTCTCTTTCTCCATTTTTTCTAAAATAAGTCTCTCTTTATTTGCTTTTGGGTGAAGACTTTAAATTTTTGTAACATTTTTTGAATTAGTCGATTCAGATTTTCATTGTAAGGTAATAGATTCATGAAATTAATTGTTTGATTAAAATTCTTTTGACCTTTTACTATAACAATGTTATAAAATACTGTCCAAAAATTAAAATATCAGAGTCGAAATTTTCAGAACTCCTAGGAATGATTTCAATTTGATCTTTAACGAATATCCTTGAGGTCTTAAGAGGTATTAGATTGTATATTTTTCCTATAATTTCGAAAGGAAATAGTTTCTTATTTAGAAACAGTAAAAAGAAATAACGAAAGATGACTTTAAACATAAAAAAAAAGCTTTATAAATCTCAACATTTAAATCAATTTCATAGGTTATTAAATCTATGACTAACAGTTATTCAGCATTAGAAAAGGGCTTTTCTTAATTTGGGCGGAAATGTAAATTAAAACTAATGAACTAATGACTTACTTTTTAATTGTAGAAGTGAATCGAAAGAAGATATCAATTACTTCGTCACTTACTTTGCAAAGGGACGTTCCTCAAAAAACAATGGTAAAAAAATGACCTCAGATACTGAGAAAAAGTTACCACTGGAAAATTAGTGTTCTATTAAATAATAAAATTGATTACGACGAATATATTCTTAAGGAATGCTTTCTGTAATCTGTCAAATGATTCCACATTGTCATGTGATTTAAAATAGTGTCCCACCTAATATTCTGAGTAAGATTCCACTCTCATTTGAACTTGTTTCCAATTCCGAACTTTTTTTAGAATAAAATAATCGAAACGTTGTTAAACATCTCCAGTCGAGATTTAAAAAACAAAACCCCATACTCGACAGCATCTGATTCATTTTGAAGACTTTAAAAGAATTGTACGACACTGAAATTTTCAACTCTGTAACGAATTTGAGGAGGAATCAGAAAGAATAAACTTCTTTGCCTATCCTTCATTTTGCTTTTAAAGCTTAGAAAGAAATGAAACGCCAGCAAGTTACTTAATAATAGAATGGAAACTCTACAACCAGAAAGACTACACGAAACCAAGGAGAAAATGATTATTGAAAATGCTTTGAATAAATAGAACTTACAGTATCATGATAATGCAGCTGCACAATTTGGAATTTGACCCATTACATAAATAGTGGATCTGAAAGGACAGAATTCAATGCAAGACTTGAAAATAATTGCAGAGAAACTGGCGCTAACGCAGATATCATAAATGGAACTTAAGCTAAGATTTACTATCAGATTAGACAAAGATCAGAGTTATTTTTCATGCTTAGAATATTCTTAGTAGAATTAATAAAAATGAAGTTTTTAAGAATATCTTGTTTTTTTGTAGATCCACACTATTCAAATCAAAGCAGCATTATACAGTAGTATTCAATAAATATAGAGTTTCATAAACAAAAAAAAAGCATGTCCTCTAAGGTCTAAGCCACTTGAGTTAGTAAGCTAAATTATAAATTTAAATTATAATTTAAATTAAATTATAAATTTCTAGTATAATTAACATGTTGAATAATAATGAATTCTGTAGAACTTTCTGTAGTTATTCGAATGCTTTCAGGCATTTCAATAAGTTTTTTAATCTAAACTTCTTTAAGATTTGTAGATATTTAGAAAGAAGGTCGATAAAACATTACGGAGGGAAACCCCCATAGGACAAAAAACCCAACTGAGGCTAATATAGTAATGTAATTTTATTTGCTGTTTTATTCGAAAATTTCAATCTACGAACATTCAATTTGACTGTTTCTTCTTTTCTCATTTTGATTTGATAAAAAAAAAAAAAAAAAAAAAAAAAAAATAAAAAAAAAAAAAAAAAATTTGAGATATCAAAAAATAACTTAATGATTATCCCTTTAATTAGGCAATGGAAGTTCCCAAGTGGAGAATCTGAACTGACGATTTATGATTGGCTCATAAAGATATTTTAATTGTATAAATTGATGTGTTTTTGTTATTTTGAAGTCCGTTGAAAATGGGTGCAGTAGATGCAACCCGAAATATCCGGCAGGAATTGTATGTATTTTAATATTCCAATTTGTGTGTTTTATATTTTTTATCAAAGCATATTTTAACACACGTAAAATGTATTTTAATAATGCTCATTTTGATTTCATTCTTTTTTTTTAATGAAGTCCATCTTTCCTTAACACTTATTCTCTAGAATTCTTTTCCAAAGTTATATTTAAGAAATATAAATTATTACAAATGTACTTTAGCGCTTATATTTTTTTCAAATTGTTTTCTCAATATAATTTTAATAAAAATAATAGTTTTTCAGAACGTTTTCTTTGTATTATTAAGATATTGATTATAAATAATGTATATGATAAAATAAAGAAATGTTTACAGATACATAAGATCATTATTTTGTATTTTTATTATTAAAAATCATATGATTATTATTTTCATTTCTACATATATTTAGCATTATTTTTAATATTAATATTTTTTTCCCTACAACATTTTGTAAAATCCTTTCGTTACAAATTGGATTCGATTGGATCCGATCTTTAGGGTGTAGTAGGATGTTCTTTTTGTTATACTAATTTTTGTGTTTGTGAAAATGTTTTTGTTTTCTGTAAAACAGTGAATTATAAATATTTAATAAAACTGTTAATACATACAATTCTTTTTGCAGTCTTATTATGGAAAATGTAGTATTTATACCTCAAAGAGCATTGAGGCTTGACTTATCCATGCAACTTACGGTAAGTTAATACCGTTTAATGATTTAAATGTGGATAGAGAAATAAATGTGTTTACTCAAATATGTGTTTACTCAAAACGTTTATATACGTTTTACTTTTAGAATGTTTTTACAACGGTATAATTTTATCTCCAGTCTTAAATTAGTTTAAGAAAGCAGCAAACAACTACATTGGATTCCGGTTAATTGAGCCACCAGTTAATCTGGGCAGCCGTGTATTTGAAACAAAGCCAAATCTCAAAGAACAAAACCAAATCTAAAAAGTCCCTCGTTTTCTTCGCTTAATTGGGACAAAATGACTTTTATTTAGATAGCGTAAATTGCGTGCATGTGTATTATGGTTCGTACTGAATCAATATTGAATCAGCAAATGTAGATTTTTTACAGTGTTGTGAGTTTTGAAAATCGTTTTAAATTTTTCAAATTTTGGAACTTCTATAAAATGACCTGTCACTAACCGACAAAATTGCCGTATTTGATAAAATAAAAGACCATCTGTCCCAAATCAATCATCGTTGTTTGTCGGAGAAAACTGAAGTACCGAAATGTACAATTACACATCTGATACACCAAGAGGATAAACTGCGAGCAGAATAGGTACGCAATAGAAAACAGGAAGCATCCCAATAATATAAACGGAATGTAAGGATCTTGATGTTGAGGATCAGTGGTTTTCCATTGTAAGTGGAGAAAGAGTGTCTGAGTAAACCAATGTTGAAAAGGAAGAAAATATTTAAATAAACTGTTCATTTAAATTGTAGTTTGTCTTTTTTATATTACTTTAACTTCATATGTATTTGCCTATGTAACACTTCGGATAATTGGCGCCGCCGTTTAATCGGGCCAAAGTGCACTCGTCCCGATGTGTCCCTAATAACCGGAATCCACTGTAATCTACATCATGAATACGAGTCCGACAGAGCGCAGGCAGGGTTGTCCTCGGGTCGCACAAGCATATGTTAGCTTCCCCCTCGCCTCCTAAGTAAATAGGAAGGAGAGAATATTCTTACATGCTGCTTAGTATAGAAATCACGAGCAACAGTGGTGCTATCTTCAGTCTGGTTGGACTCAAATCACGTGTTCACGATAGATGAACTAAAAATCCATGAAAATGAAGAACTTAAGTTAATTAATTTAATTATCATTAAACTACTAAATTTCAAATTTTCATATTAATTGTAGGCCTACCTCTTTTCTATTTGTAATTTAAATTACTCCGTTAATATTTTTAAACCTATTATAAAATGTACGTAATTTTAATGCATGCATGCTTATGTTTAAATTTTATTTCTCTAAATTTTGTGGGTGGGGGGGGGGGGGGGGGGGGGCGGAGAGTGTTAAGAGTGTTAAGAAGACCTCGACTTGATAAAGGCTGGGAACCACTGTCATAGAGTGTCTATAAACTACAAATATTAAGAAGAAAAATATTTTTTAAGAATTCCGTATATTATTCGTCCTAAAAGGTTTAGTGCTAAGAGGGTTTGTCCTAAGTGGGTTTTTCCGATGAGGGTTTTGACTTGCGGGTTGTTTCCTAACCCCTAGAAAGTCCTGATATTATTTATAATTCTTTTAAACTCATATCTTATTCTTATTTTCTACTGAAAGCTACAAAATTATATTGTAGATAGAAATGTATATAGAAATTGTATTATATTTGGTTGTCAATTCTCATCAATTACGTTATCTGAGTAAAGTATCATTGATATTAGGAATAGAATTAAATATTTCTACTGTTGTTTGAAGAAATCACTAAATCTAAAAAACAGAAGCGTAATTTGAGAATTCTTTTATCATCTGTTCATCGTCTACACTTAAATTAATCAAATTCTCATAAAAATCGAGTTACTTTTCTTTCTTCAAATTTGTACTAAAAAAACAAAACAAAAAAACAAATCGTTGAAAGATTATTTTTTTTTAATTTTGCTTTTCTTGAAACTCTTCAGACTAAGTTTCAGCCACAACAGTTTAATTGGAATTTTTAAATTTCAAATTATTCTAATTTCCTTTGAACAAAATTAATCCCACGTTTCTAAGCAGGGTGTTTGCAGTAGTTAATCTTCATTCCAGTAGTTCCTGCATTCCTGACTACCAAGAATAGTCTTGAGGGGTAGAAAATTCCAAGAAGTGTCAAAATTACTTCCTTTTCATTCTTATCTGTCAAAATCTCAAACAACATCTTGATCAGTGGATTCAAAGAGAATGACAAACATTATCATATAATAGTTTCGATGGAAGAAGTAAGTCTTTATTGAAAATGTGTTTAATTATAGGGTCCTTTTGTTTGAGGCAAAAGAATAAAAATCGCAAGATTCAGTTCATATTCTTTGATATGATCGAACTCTCATGGAATGTTAATTTTACCAAGACCTTAACAGATTACACGGCATAACTATTATCAACATGACATTATCAATGGTTTGTATTATTCTATTTAGTTATAATGATTTATGTTTTCATGATTTTAAAATGTTTGTATCAAAATCATTCGGAAAGTGTCGTCATTATATCAACTTTGAAAGTTTCCATCAATTTAATAATTCTTAAAATACAATTAAAATTAATTTTTATTTGTTTTTCTTTCTTTTTTAATTTGAAAAAAAACAAACAATGGATAAGTTAATTAATGAGTTATTATTTTGATCTCTTATTTTACTCGAATAATCGGTGCGTAATGAAAGCACGGAAGCAGACATAATACTAAAAAAAATCTTAGGCCAAGATTAAAATAGAAATGTAATTAGAAATATAAAGTTTTGAAAAATTCTACAGAATATATACAGAGTGATTCACGAAGATATGCAGAAACTTCGGGAGCTCATTCTTCATGTAAAAGTAAAGAAACAAAGTTATATAAACACAGATCCGGAAATGCTTCGGTAGCTAGTTACGGCTAGCGAAAGATTTCGCCCATAATGTAGTACCCTCGGTGCAATGAAGACTTGCTTGAAGTCTGGGAAGGTAAATTAAGGGGCGAAATCAGTGGTTTCTTATGGTTGCTGACCTGAAAATCAAATGAAACATGTCGCAGAACTGTATCTCCCAGTGGTTTGAAGCTTATCCCCCGTGGAACCTACAAAAAAGTTGGCAACACAATAACAGCTGTTCAACAATAATGTGAATTGCATTGTTTTGATTTACTGTGAGAGCTACCAACTGAGGTGTAGTCCATGTGCGTATTGTTGTACTACAAATCTTTAGCTAGAATGAGCTCCCAAAGTTTCTGCATATCTTCGTGAATCACCCTGTATATTAAAAGCAACTTATTTTCTGTTCGACTTTAACTCAGAAAAGTTAAATGAATGCTTTCATTTTTAAATTTAAAACAGGCTTCTCTTATAAGACTAGGAGTAGAATAAAGAAAGTCTATACCACCTGCATCACTGCAAATTATATATTGTATAAAAAAAAAATTATTTATTTATTTTTGTGTTTTTATGCTTTAATTAATCGACAAAGTATCTCAAACATCTAAATTCAAACGTCTTTTTAATTACCTTGTTGTATTTAAAAAAAAAAAAAAGGCGAAGTATACATTTCATTAAAACTATTATTACATATATATGTAACAAAGGTAAATACAAATATTTTGTTTTTGATAACCCTTTTTCTGTTAATTATTTAAATTGTAAGTACTGATCACTCTTTTCAATTATTTTCAGATTAAAATTGAAACCAAACCGATAGTAATGTTAGAATGTAGAACACCGGATTTCTTTTTAAGTTAATAGTTTTTTGATTTACTTTAGGAATTTTAACTGAAGCTTTGTTTACTCTGTTATCTGGATCTATTATTATCATTAACAATATTAATATCTTTGTCACTTCAGTGACAGAATTTTTTCAGTAATTTATATATTAGGACGAAAATAAAACCATCCATAGCCGTTTCTAATTTTGTTTACATAAATAAAAGTTATTTATTCTACTATAAACATTTAGTTTGTTAGTTTTTGCATTTAGAAAAAACATAAAAACATTTTAGAAAAAACATAAAACATTATGTTTTAGAAAAAACATAAACATAGAGGGAATATTAAAGTCATCCCTCGACTTACGTCGGGATTCCATTCCATCCGACCGGACGTAAGTCGAACGGATGTAAGTATATAAATTAAATCAACAAAGTTGTAGGGATTAGGGACTTAATCGTAACTAGTAGATTGTCCCAAACACTATACAGTGGAACACCGCCATTCGTCCGCCTCGCTATTCGTACAACTCGTTATTCGTTCAAATTTTTCAAGTAAAATTGAACTCGCCATTCGTAAGCTTGCTCGCGATTCGGACAGCGTGACCTTGTTACTGGCCGCCCCACGCGGTCGTTTCAGTTCAGTCTCGTGCTAGCTTCCGTACGCTACGCATCATCCACGCAAGCTTCATGAAATCTTGTGATATTTTATTGTTATTTTTTGTTATTTTTATTGAAAATAGTGCAGCCATGAGTCTAAAAAAGATTACTGATTCAACCAAGCCTAAAAGGAAAGCAGTGAGAACGACAATTGAATTGAAAAAAAGAACTCGTTTCGAAGTTTGAAAGTTGAACTCGTGTCTCTGACCTGCCAACTCAGTATGGCATGGCGAAATCAACCATATCGCCTATACTGAAAAAGAAAGACATAATAAGAGAGGCCTGTATATTTATTGTTTTCATAGTTTTTATGTATTTTAGGCTTAACATATTATTACAAAGGTTTATATAAGCAATCATCTGTGGGTCTGGAACGGATTAATCTAATGTACATTATATCTTATGTGAAAAAATAATTCGCCATTCGTACAAATCACCATTCGAACTGCCTCCTGGAACGGATTGTGTACGAATAGCGAGGTTCCACTGTATATTGGATTGTTAAAAATTAGTATTGATAAAAAAATAACATTAGTAACGATGAAAGAGAGAAGAAATCATATTATTAACCAAGACAGTTGCTGAAGTTTGTGCCTTTTTCGTCAGACATTAATTTCTCTTAAAATTCTTAAAAATGAAGGGAAAAACCCGTAAGGTGGACTTTCTTGAAGTCTTAAAAATACGTTCTGATAATTTTTCTTTATTATTTTTTTTTTTTGGGGGGGGGTCTTTTTCTTGCAGAAAAGCCAAGATAACCACGAGCTTGACTAAATGTTAAAACCTAGCAACGAACCATAACAATGAGCTCTTTGAACTGTGACGTAGGTTGTGACGACACAAACGGTCCGTTCTCTAATGAGATCACGGACATATCTTCGAGCGGTCGTAATTCGAGTGATGACTGTACTTTTAAATCAGATGCTTTGGACTTTACTAGAAAATTATTTGTAATTAAGTGATAAAATATTTAAGATTTGGCATTGACAGTCGAAAGACATGGAAAAAAAAATAAGATTATTTCACGATTAACATAAAGCAATTACACTGGTCAACATGATTTTTTTTCACAAGAAAACTAAATAGTGATTCTAGTGTAGTTTTCTATACTGAATTCAACCAAATAATCAGAATTTTTCCATCAGGCATAGTTTTTTTTGTGAGGGTCATTTTTGTATAATATACTTCTGTATATGAGGTGTTTTTTCTTTTAATTCTTGTAAATTATAGAAGTGGTAATTTTATTCAGAATAATTTGGCACCATGCAAATTTATTCATATTGAAACATGTTCTAGCTCTGTACAGGTTTCTTCATGTTCTAACATGTTCAAATATTGCATTGTTTTAGTAAGCAGATGGCCAGTAGCCAAACTATTGAAATTGTAGTGAGACTGGCAACACTTGTAGTGGGTTTTTGCTGTATATTGTTTTTATTTGTAACTTTTATGAGTTTTATAAATGTTTCAATATGCTAAGAAAGTGTTTAAATCAACCAAACAATTTCTGCTATGTCTGTGAAGAACAGACATTCAAGTTTCAGAGGCGAAATTTCACACCATTTGTGAAAAAATGTTATGGGCTTTATTTTGGGTGTAAAACTGGTGATTTCGATAAACACTGGGCCCCAAATGTATGCTGTGTGTCATATATTACACTTCTCACTGGATGGAAAAATGGTATTCATAATATGCCGTTTTCAGTTCCTATGATTTCGATGGAACAGAAGGACCATTCAGCTGACTGTTATTTCTGCTTAACTAACATTAAAGGAATTACATCCAAAACAAAATATACAGGTAAGTATCCTGTAAGTATCCTGTATATTTGGCATCTGCAATGAGACCTGTGCCACATAGTGAAGAGTATCCTGTATCAAAGTGTCCAGATTTCATGACCTTAATTGAAAACTCCGACTCCGACCCAGATCATACTGAAGACCAAAGAAAGGAGGGGAAATGACTCTACATTTGAAGCAAGTAGTTCAGCAGAACCTCACTTTTTATCTCAAGAAGATCTTAATGATCTTATATGGGATTTAAATTTGTTTAAACAGTCGGCTGAGCTTTTAAGTTTCAGGCTCAAAGATTGAAATCTACTCCAAAAACATACACGGATATGCGTTTATCGTAGTTGTAATAGTGATTTAATAGTGACTACTTCTATAAAGAAGGCCATGTTTTTTTTTTGAAATAATGTTTGTTCAGTAATGGACATCAACACCAGCCATATGATCCCAACTAGACTTCTTCCCTGAAAATCTGGGGGCTGTCTCTGATGCGCATGGTGAGCGTTTTCATCAGCAGAGTTCTACTATAGAAAAGAGGTACCAAGGCAATTAGAGACCCAGTATGCTGGTCGACTACTGCTGGACTATGAAGAGAAGCATCCCAAAGGTAAAATATAATAAAAATATTAATATTAATGGTAATGGTAATTTCCTGATTGTCATCACCTGTACCCTAAAGCCCGGCGCGCACTAACGGAAGAACAGACTTTGACGTCACAAACTGCCGCTGAAGTCCGCCGAAGTCTGTTGCGGCCGAGGTTCTTAGCCTTTAATGATCAGCGATTGTGGAATCGGAGGCAGACCAATCACACTATCGCAGAAAATTGGCAGTAACAATAATTTTCAGACAGCCAATCACGAAACACTTGCGTTGCTTAAACGAGGAATCGGCAACCATTTTCGCGCTCAATTCATATTTTCTTTGTTTAATTTCTGAGTGAAGATCGAAAAGCATATAATTATCGGAGTAAAGATATTTGGTAAACATGTAAGAAAAGGTAAGATGGGCTTTAAGAGGTTTGTAAATAAAGAAAGAAAACAAAGAAACTAGAAGCGAATCGGTGAGATTGTTGTCTCATTTTTCGCCGAAATGATCACAAAATCACTATCTACGATTTCTAAAACAAGCAGTCTGAGTAAATCTAATTCTAGGTCGCATTCATTTTTTGTTTTCATTCGTAATGAACTGTTTATATTGAACTACGCTGTTCTATTATAAATAAACAGGTTTACTGTTAACAGTGCTTTGATCTGTGTCGCCGTTTCCAAAATATGCAAGTCAGCGAGCGGCGACAACGAACATAAATTCATGATATTCATACATCACCCGCAAGCCGTAAAAGTCAGTTCCGCAGTATTGACATTAACAAATGCTGTAAAAACTCTGTAGAGCCTACGTATCAGGCATTAAACATTAAAAACACACTCATTTAAAATAGAAGTAAAAATAACGTGGTAAATTTAACACGTTAAAGAAAAAGAAAATACGTTTCTGTATTTCTCTTTTAAATTTAGTGTGTCTTTAATGTTTAATCCCTGATAGATTTTTTTTTTATTATTGTCAACACATGTAAAAATGATTAGTAATATAAAAGCTGTATACAGTATTTGAAACTTGCATCAATTATAGATTATATACATCTTTTAAATGTGTGCCAAAATTTTGAAAAGAGTTTTTTTTTTTTTTTTTCCTTACCACCCGATATTTCACTATATATTTTATAAAGGAGAATGGGCAGATCTGCCCCACCCCTGTATAGCGATAAGATGTATAGAAAGACCTATAAGACCTATAGAAAGATCTCCATCACTAGAACTTTTTTTTCATTAAGACTTGTCTCAATAATTAGTCCGTTCGGAGTTATATATGTCTAGATATGACGTTTCAGTCATTGATTGCAATGAGTGTGGATGCAGAGAAGCCAACCACCTACAGGCGGGGGGGGGATGCTTGGCTGTGGGTGGTTGACTTCCCTGCATCCACACTCATTACAATTAATGACTCAAACGTCATATCTTGACGTATATAAGTCCGAACGGATTAATAATTACGACGAGTCATAATAATAACATATGTTCTACGTAAGGCGATCTTTCTGTAGGTATATATCTTATCACTATACAAGGTGGGGCAAATTCCCTTAGAGTTTGCCCTTTCTGCTTTCATCAACAGTATTAGTTTCGAAAAAAAAACTAATATATTCATAATATTATTTCTCGCTAATATTTTTTTTTATTCCACTAAGCACTCCCTGTATTGTAATTAACGTGGTGTTGTGCATCATTGGACCAAGCACCCAAGTAGATTTTTTTGGTTATTGCTGCATCTACTATAGAAAGGTGTAAACTCTCTAAAAAAAATTGTTCCCACTTTATATCTCAACATAATTCTAGGAAAAATTAATTTTGAATAGAAACCTAACAAATTAACTTAGGGAATAAGGTTTCCATCGTGTGACTAACCTTTGAAGGATATTATTAATTTTGATAATGGTCAGAAATATCCTGTGATAGTATCTTCATGTTGATATATAACACTCTTCATTCCATAAAAAAAATATGAAGTAATACATAAGTGTTTATTATGTACTATTATGTACATAATGTACTTATTATATTGTTTATAATGTACTTATTATGTACACTAATACTTTTGTGTTTATGCGAATATCTCAAAATTGAATTTTGGCGCTTTGTCAAATGATGCCTAACACCATCCAATTGTTAAGCATCAACATAATCAACACAACTAAATGTAATAAATACATAATACATTTATTGAAAAACGCAAATTTTCGAAGAGAAAAAATCGTCTCTTCTTCTTCAAGCCTACATGAATAAGTAACGAAAAAAGAATTTTAACCACAAACCAAGGAAGATTACGTGAAACTACATAATACAGATTGTTGAAACAATCAACTTTACAACAAATTACAATTATCTGATAGTAATGCAAAGATTCAATTATCAAAGACATCAAATTTAACCTTGTTATTACAACGTGAACAATTTTTATCAATCATCTCATTAGCCATTGCTACTATACGTTCATTCACTTGTACTCCATCATTCCTGTTTAAATTTCTAAATAGGCAAATCGGAGGCGGCAGAACATTGTGTTCAAAAAACACACTGTATGAATAATGAAATTAAAATTTACGTGTAGAAAAAGATCATAAAACAAGAAAAATACTAGAAAGTATATACATTAGAAACACAAAATCTAATCTCTATACTTTCTAGTATTTTTCTTGTTTTTATGGTCTTTTTCTACACGTAAATTTTAATTTCATTATTCATACAGTGTGTTTTTTGAACACAATGTTCTGCCGCCTCCGATTTGCCTATTAATTTATTATTTATGCAGTTCTCGTGCTCAAGCACCATTTCCTTTATTGTCCTTTTGCTTTCTCCAAGATAGAACATCCTGCAGTTCATACATTCCATCTTATATACAATCCCCATTTCATGCTTTTTGTCATACATGTTTATTTTTATTGAGATATAGTAGAAAGAATCACTTTTGTTCATAATAAAAAAATAAAAAATATTGTTTCTAATAAATTAGTCTACAAATCAAGAAAATTTGTAAGAATTTTAATATTGACATTGGATTTGTTTCGAAACTAATATTAAAACTTCTAAAAGAGAGGAAATTAGGAAAAGTATGGTGTAAACCATCCAATTGTGCTCTCGAAAAACTAAATTTAATTAGCATTCTAATAGAAATTCACTAAAAAAAAAATATATATATACTTAACGTTTTACTTTTTTTTTTCTAGTTTTTCCGCACAATCTATATTACTAAAATCTTTTATTTCTCTGTCTGTCTGTCTGTGTGTCTGTCCGGCGCAATTTTCTGAGCGAATGGAAAATAGAAATAATTTTTACAATGAAACATCCGCGACAGGAATCGAACCTGCAACCTTCTGATCCGAAGTCAGATGCCTTATCCATTAGGCCATAGGGACTACAACTCTCTTCATATGGTTTTTTTGACTTATATCTCCTTTGCTTTCCCCCATCGATAAGGAATGTATTCAATCTTTTTTTTGAATCTCAAGATTGTTTATTTATTTCACATCAATCAGTTTATTTGTAATTCGAAACTGACAATTAGAACGACAATTGCCGAAACGTTGCAATATTTTCAATATTCTTACTTAACCAAATCCTATGTGATATTGAAAAATATGTGTTTTCTTTACTCCAACATCTGGCGTGTACACCCAGAGTCAAGAAAGAGAGAAGCACTCCTTTTTTTGAGGTGGAATATCGAAAAATTTACTATTTGCAACTCAAAAACCATCAATAAATTTAACTCAAACGTCACTGAAAAGTGACAATCTATATTACTAAAATCTTTTATTTCTCTGTCTGTCTGTCTGTCTGTCCGGCGCAATTTTCTGAGCGAATGGAAAATAGAAATAATTTTTACAATGAAACATCCGCGACAGGAATCGAACCTGCAACCTTCTGATACGAAGTCAGATGCTTTATCCATTAGGCCATAGGGACTACAACTCTCTTCATGTGGTTTTTTTGACTTATATCGCCTTTGCTTTCCCCCATCGATAAGGAATGTATTCAATCTTTTTTTTGAATCTCAAGATTATTTATTTATTTCACATCAGTCAGTTTATTTGTAATTCGAAACTGACAATTAGAACGACAATTGCCGAAACGTTGCAATATTTTCAATATTCTTACTTAACCAAATCCTGTGTGATATTGAAAAATATGTGGGTGTACACGCCAGATGTTGGAGTAAAGAAAACAGAGTCAAGAAAGAGAGAAGCACTCTTTGAGGTGGAATACCGAAAAATTCACTATTTGCAACTCAAAAACCATCAATAAATGTAACTCAAACGTCCCTGAAAATGACAATTATAATTAAAATGAGAGTCAAAAAAGAATGAAGCGATACTTCTATTAGATAGAATACTGAAAAATCACTATCTGTAACTCAGAAACCATCAATATTTGGAACACAAAAGCCACTGAAAAGTGCCACTTAGAATAAAAAAAGAGACTCAAAAATGAAAGAAGCAGTATTTCTATTAGATAGAATACTGAACACTATTGTAACTCAGAAACCACTGAAAAGTATCATTTGGAATAAAAAATAAAAAAAGAGTCAAGAAATAAGAAGCAGTATTTCATTAGGTAGAATACTGAAAAATCCCTATTTGTAACTCAAAAACCATCACTATTTCTAACTCGAAAACGACTGAAAAGTATCAATAGGAATAAAAAAAAAAGATAGTCAAGAAAGAAAGATGCACTATTTCTATTAGGTAGAATACTGCTCAGAAGTTAGACGTCTTAGCCATTAGACCACTAGGCCTACATTCTAATCTCTGTAAAAAATAAAAATATATCATAGATATATGATTTACAAGGTGGTTCTAAAAGCAGTCGTAGATTGAGAGAATATAGACATCAAAAATTAAATTAAAAAAAAGCTTTTAAAAAATTTTAGTTTTAGTTTGCTTGATGTAATTTGTGTGTGTGTGTGTGTGTGTTTTTTAATAAATAAAAAATTGTTTTCCGTTACATAAGGGAGGCTTCCGAAGCGAAGCGACGGGTAGCCGACTAGTATTAACAAAAAATATTACCTATTATACCAAAACATCATTATCTTGAATGTTACCTATTATGTTGCCAAAGTGGTTTCTCGGGGTCACAGATGATAAATTATTGATAAAAGCGTTTTATTGTGAAATAGACAAGTGGAAATTTTTCGAACCAAAGGTGGTTCAGAGATCAGAAGCAATATTTTATTTTCCCAAACACTTCGTGTTGTGATTAAAAAGCCCTTAACTGACTCTGAAACACAAAACGGAAACACTTAATTATGCCTTTCTTAGTAAATTGATGAAGGAGACTGGTTTTGAAGACAGCCTTCCCTTAAGCAATCAACATCACAAAACACTTCCAAGAAAGTCAAACTCAGATAAACCAGGCCAACTTGATTTAGAAACTATTCTATTTCATAATAAGATTACTGTTAATTTCAGTAATTTTTTGTAGAGCATTAAACTTTTTTAAAGTTAATATCTTATTATTATCTTATTATCATATTAAACATTAATATTGAAAGCAAAACCTTAAGATTTTTTTTAATATAAATTATTTGGTTTATAATAAGCGGTAAATATTGATAATGTCGAAATTTGACGCGTTTTTAGATGGTAACTAAATCACGGAGTTTGTTTTTTTCTTTGGTTGAATAAAAAAATTGTTTTGAATCTGAAAATATCACAGATTTAAACTGTACATTTCTATAAAGTACAAGTGTATATGTAACAAACTGATGCAAGGAATTGGGAATGACAATCGATTTATCAGGTTAAAATCTGTACAAACGATTGCGAAATTTAAAAAAAAAAAAAAAAAAAAAATTCATTTCTGACTAGTTGACCCGTGCGAATAATTCGCACCAAAAAACCACTTTTGAGAAATAATAAACAAATTATTTGAGAAATAATAAACAGCTGTCGTGCATGTTAGTTAAACCCATTGTCAATAGATGGCGCCTTCTCCATTTTTATAAAAAGGTTGACCCGTGCGAATAATTCGCATGGCATCTTGATCAGTCGCCGAATGGTAATGTGGAAATAAATAAATGAACAGATTCAATAGATGGCACCTTCTACATTTTTATAAAGGTTTTTAAAATAAAGTTTTTTAACGAAAACAATAATTTAAACAGTTTGTTTATTTTTCGTCATTAGCGGTGAACGTAATCTTCAAAATATCTCAATCATTGATTTTGATAAAGTATTAAGTGAGATAAAACAAAACAAAAAAAACACCTTTGAGAAATAATATATGAGAAGTTGACAAATTGTTATGTTTTTTATTGTAATAAGTCGTTTATTTTTATTAAAACATAAATCTTTGTTTGTTTTTTTATCTGTTCTTATTAAATAAACGATGAAATATCTTTTTAAAGTGCATTTTTATTCCAAAAAGGATGTATTAGAAGTTACGACGCTACAGCATTATTTGAAATTTTCTTTCGCTTTCGAAAAATAAGTCGCTTCTGTTAAAGCATGTCTACATTTTTATAAAAAGGTTTTTAAAATAAAGTTTTTTAACGAAAACATTAATTTTAAACAATTTGTTTATTTTTCGTCATTAGCGGGGAACGTAATCTTCAAAATGATGTCTCAATCATTGATTTTGATGAAGTCTTAAGGGAAATATGCCGTAACGACAACAAAACACCTTTGAGAAATAATATATAAGGATAAGAAAATTCTCGGCAATAAATGTTTGTTTTACCTTTGCTTGTCATGCAGATCAATGTTATTAAGGTTAGGAGAAGTATAACGTAACGTTGCAAACGCTGTAAAGTAATGAAAAATTAAGTAATAAAAAAATAAATAAATAATACAAAACAATAGATAAATAATAATATATGGTACTTACTTGAGAGGAGAAACGTTGATTTAAGTGGACGTAACCTTCAAAATGACGTCTCAATCATGAGCGCACCGACCCAAAAAAAAAACCACACACCTTTGAGAAATAATAAGCAACTCCAAAAGCTGTTAAACATAGTGTGCCTTCTACAACTAAAGGTTTTTAAAAAAGGTTTTTAAAATAACATTTTTTAACGAAAACATTAATTTTAAACAATTTGTTTATTTTTTGACATTAGCGGTGGACATAATCTTCAAAGTTATATGTCAATCATTGATTTGATGAAGTATTAAGGGAAATAAAAAAAAAAAACGCCTTTGATAAATAATATATGAGAAGTTGACAAATTTTTAGGTTTCTTATTGTAATAATTCCTTTAATTTTATTAAAATATAAATCTTTGTTTGTTTTTTTATCTGTTCTTATTAAATAAATGATAATATATCATTTTTATAATAGAGCATTTTTATTTTAAAAAAGAATATATTTGAAGGTTACGACGCTAGAAGGTTTCGTTTTCGTAAAGAAGTCGCTACTGTTAAAGCGTGTCTATATTTTTATAAAAAGTTTTTTTAAAATAAAGTTTTTTTAAATAAACGTTAATTTTAAACAATTTGTTTATTTTTCGTCATTAGCGGGGAACACAATCTTCAAAATGATGTCTCAATCATTGAATTTGATGAAGTATTAACGGAAATACGGCGTTCCGACAGAAAAACAGCTTTGAGAAATAATATATAAGGATTCTAGTTAGGGCCTACAGATATCTGGAGGTTAACGAAAGCAGTCTTTATATTCTGAGGTTTGTTTTTCTTTGCTTTTTTTTTTTTTTTTTTTTTTTGAAATCCTTTAAGGTTTCAAAAAGAATAATGTAGTCACAGAAAGGTAACAGAAATGTTTCGAGATCTCAGATTTTTTTTTTTTTTTTATCTGGAAGTAAAACTCTGTCCTTAGGCTTCTTCGAAACTAGACTCGCCTTTTAATATAATGTAATATAATATTCAACATTCTGCAGTATAATATTGAAGAAAACCGTTTAAAATTTAGAAAAGAAAAGTTACATCATTTTCACTATTTTTTTTTCGCACAAAAAATTAATTTTGATGGATCTCTGATCGATATTTTTTTTTTCTTAGCAGTGATTCCATTTTCGATTTTCCATTTTAAAATTTTAAAAACCAAAATTTTCAATTTTTTCCATTTGATTAAAAAAACCCTAAGGAAGTTAAGTAAAATCCCAGCCACGACTTCAAAAAAATCTTTTTAAACTATGAAACGATAAGGTTATTGCTCCTTTCCGCAATTATTACTTCTCAAATTATAAGCAGACAATGACTACAAACTTTGTGATTGATAGTTATGTCAATTCAGGTGGCATTTTGATCCCACAGAAAAAACCCACCGGATTTCAGTTTCAATAGCAGTTAAATGGCCTCAATGACTTTGCTATTAAACTTAGCAATATTAGTTTGTTTTTTAAGTAAGACATCATCTGCTTTTTTTAAAACAAACAGGATATGAAGATATTGACTAATCATTTCCTAATCCAGTTTTTTAATCTTGTTGTAGAATTATTTTACTCTTTGGTTTGGAATGTTTTTCTAAACATTTCTCTATTTCTATGTTTTTTGTTTTTATTATTAATATTATTTATTTCAGTCTGATAATTCTAATGTTTTGAAGTTATTTCGCGAGCTTCACTTAATGTGAGTTCACATTTACTAAGTTCATTCTGAAAATTCCAATTACAGATGAAGAGAAAGTAAGGCATAACCTTCTTCGACAATAAACATCTCTCTTTTCTAAAAACTTCGTTCGTGAACTATTTCCATATGAAATGGAAAACTAACACTATCAGTAAGCTTGACCTCTTTGCTTACAAGTCCGACTCTAATTCATATAAAGAATTAATCATCGCTGGTTTCTATTAACAAAAATACCTTGTCCTCCATTAAAAATTATACGTTTCTTTGTGGTGGCTTCCCTTTGATGATAATTATAATGAATAACACGAGGCTGTTTAATTTGTAAGGAATGGAATGTTATTTCCACTGTTTTCTCTCTCCGGAAGAAACCAGAGGAAAGTAATTAATAGATTAATCAGCAACAATATCAATTACTTTTCTACAGGATTCTTCAGATTTCAGCCAATAAAAGCTGAAGCGGAATTGTATTGATATTATTCTCCCCTGCAGAGATATACTTTGTAAGGAAATAAATCATCAGCCTAAATAATCCGATGGATCACCGTTGACATATCCAGAACTGTCATAGAAATAAACGAATTGGATCATCGTTCAATTGTTCATTGTTCCGTTATCTTTTAAAAATAAGATTTCCTGTTTATTGAATTTTTCACATTAACATGTCAAAAATGTAAAATAAATTTCCTTTATTAAAAAAAAAAATGACGTTCAGTTGCAATGTGTTTAAATTCTTTGAAAAGTTAGGCAGTGAAATTCTAGTTATTGATAAAATTCTGTACTGAAATTTGTAGATCTAGTTTCTATTTTGAATAAAAATTCATGTGAAAATCATTTAAACTCTCTGAAATATATAACGCGTTCAATTATATCGTAGTGGTGTATTGAAAAATACTATAAGCTGAAAACACTACTGTTTACAATGCCAATAAACTTATTTTACCTGTGATTATTAAATTTTTAAGAATTTTAATGTCGTAAAATGTCAATTTTTGTTTCTTAAATTTAATATTTTTTTATTTTACTCCTTTGATTGTGAGAGGACGAGGCTAAACACATTGTGACGTTGAGGGTAAAGTTGTATCATAAGAAAATATGTTTTCTTAATTTTTAAACATCTACAAAATGAGGCGATATTTTTCGTTGTAGATAATGCAAATATATGTTTTACTGAAATCATTTGTTAAAACAGAATTTATTGAACAGAAACATAAAAAAAAAGTAAATAATAATCTCATGCTACAGACGAGTTACTTCGTTAATTTACGAAACCACTTTCAACAAAAAAATAAAATATAGATGTAAGCCTATTAGAAGAAAACCTATTTTCCCTGTCAGCCTATGGAGCAGTTCAAATAAAACGTTTCCTTTTCATATGAAATCAAATGAGGCTCGTACTGCATTACAGTGGACTCTGGATTATCCGGGGGGTGGCAAGACAAAAAAAAAAAAACACGAATAATCTTCTCAAAAAAAAAAAAAAAAAAAAAAATCGGAAAATAATTACAAACAAAAAAAAGAAACATTAGCTTCTCAGCAAGGATTCTATCTTACATAACATTACGTAGTTGAATGAAAAATTATTTTTACATTTTACATATACTTAATATTTCGAAATATTATTTTAGAATATCGGAATGTTTTACTGCCCCGAATAATCCGCAACCAGATTAATGCCACCTGGATAATGGAGAGTCTACTGTATTAGATTATTTATTTAGGATTAGTTGGACCTATGTTGATAGACAGGACGAAGATCTCATCACTCATGATTCTTATTTCTTTCTCTATCTCTCTCAGAATTGAAATTAAAATTCTCGCCTATTACGATATCCAAGAGAAGATAGGAAGTGTCGATATTCTCATTGTGGCCGACCACCGCACGGCACGTTTTTAGTGCCCCCCCCCCCCACATCCCCGATAGAAAATTCCAGCTACTGGCCTGGCGATAAAGCATCTTTGGTTAACAAGGAAACCTCTCGAACCTTAAAAATTCATATTTTGATGAAACTTTGCAGAATGAATCTATAGATTGTGTTTATTAAATGAAATAAATCTTAGATGCGGAATTGAGCAAAGGTACATAAAATGGGCCTTGAAAATCTTCAAAACCGATCGTTTCACCTTTCAAAAACTAGATGGCGGTACGGTAATGATTTGGAATTAATCAAGAGATATAAGACATGATTGGCCTTTTGATACGAAAGTAAAGTAACGCCATCTGTTAAGTTCTGATGTAACCTTATTCAGCGAAGGTCATTGACTAAAAATAGAGTTTCCAAATTCGGAAAGATTCTTAAACGTAAATTGGAATAGAAGCTGATATAAAGGAAACCTTCTACATGAGTTAGTTATGATATATAATTAAAGACCCATGATCGTTAAATCAATTTCATTAGTAGGTTCAGCGTCGTAGCAGTGTTGAAATCTTAAGATTTTAATGCATTTTTAAGAATTAAAAGTACTAATGGTTTACTTCAACAAAGTATTTTTTTTTTAATAAAATTTAACGTGCGTGCATAATTTATGAAACAATAAATAAAAAGGCCACTTGACTAGTTTCAAAAACATTTAACACAAGGTTGGGAATATTACAGGATGAAAAGGAATGGAGACATACTGGGTGTTATTATTTCCTGAAGTAACGGCTGATGTGTAAACTTTAGTGAGGGCTCTAGCAAGATACATAAGCAAGTAGAGTGTTGCGAATAGTAAGCAACTCGGTATTAAAACTATGTAAAGAACTGGATTACGCGCCGCCATGCTGATTACGTTGATTTTGAAGGAGATCGGACATGCAGAAAGAAAATTTAAGGTTAGACCTTTATCTGTAGCTTTTCGAAAAACCGAGATATGAAAGGAACTATCTCTGTGTTGAACTAAAACGTCAAGAAAGGCAATGCTATTATTGGTTTCTTTTTCAAGTTTAAACTTAATGTTGTCATGAATGTTGTCAATAATATCAAGAATGCCCAATTGGATGGAATTCTCCGTATAAAAAATCAAGTCGTCAACATAACAGCAGTAAAGCGGGATATGTAACATCCCCTCATCAAAAATGGTAAAGGCTATACCTTCAATGTAAATCATACAGAATTCCGCAAGAATAGCGGAGGCGGACAAACTCATAAACAGACCGGTAGTCTGCCTGTAATCAGCATGGCGGCGCGTAATCCAGTTCTTTACATAGTTTTAATACCGAGTTGCTTACTATTCGCAACACTTTACTTGCTAATGATTACCCTCCACAATTCATCAGTACGCATCTTGCTAGAGCCCTCACTAATGTTTACACATCTGCCGTTACTTCAGGAAATAATAACACCCAGTATGTCTCCATTGCTTTTCATCCTGTTATATTCCCAACCTTAAGAAAGTTGTTACACCCCTACAACATTTCATTAACTGCTCCGTCTAATAATTGCATTTCTAGGTTTCTTAGCCCCGGGCCAACAGTCCCACACCGCTCCAATCCCAGATGCGTTGTTTACGCTCTTCAGTGCTTAGGTTTTTCGGGCCTTTACTTGGGAGAAACAATTAATAGCCGCATAGCGCAATACGAAGCCGCTGTTAGAAATAAAGATGATAATTATTTAACTAATTTACTAATTATTTAACTAATTTCGTAATGAAATCAATCATTTCCTCCGCAAATGTAAGGAGTCTATCCATATACTGATCACTAGTCATTGTTATAATGATTGTGTTTCGGCCATTTATCAATATGGCTTCGATGAACGAGGTAGAGACATTGATTATAATCCCCCTTAGTTTCTTCAGCCCAATTGTTTTTTTGTTTTGTTTTGTTTTCCAGTTCTTACTTACGGCGTTTCCTGGTGGACTTCATGCAGCAGACGAATCTTATGCAGGTTCACGTTTTCTCCCATCGAGGGCGCCAAAAGACTTCATTCTTCCCAATAGATGGCACCACCCATCCTCCTCCCATGATTCCAAGGGACTTCAGAAGAGCTTAAATATCCATGTTTTTTAAATTTCTTTGTCACTCGTCAAAGCCTCATAACGGAGGTGAAACCGGTCGTGTCCTCTGTATATTTTTAAATGTGTTAAATGTTTTTTAAACTAGTCAAGTGTGTTAGCCTTTTTATTTATTGTTTCAGTATTTTGTATGTTGGGTCCATTATTAAAAAATATTCTCGTTTTTTGTTTTGATTTTATTTTTTATTTCTTTAATAGCTTAAACAAGGTAAGGATAGCGATTAGTAAACCAATCACAATGCTTCGTAGCGGCTTCTGATACGTAATTTATGTTGAATTATTGCTTTAATTTCCTTACTATTATAAATGTGATTGCTGCGAATGCAAAAGGCGCAATTGATTAATGATAATTTAATGATATTTTAATGAAACTTGTCCACAGACAGACGGACAAAGCGGGATTGATACAAGTATCAGAAGCCTGAAATGAGAGATGCATAGAAGGTGTTTGTTGTAGTCAAGTGCATAGCATTGATAGCTTATAATTTAACTTCGAGAATCATGATTCAAATCCGTGGGAAGTGTTATTTTTTTAATAAGTATTATTTTCTTATATTTTCTTTTCTTTTTCTTAGTGGCAAGTCCTTTAATCCAAACTAGACACAATAAATAAACTCAAAAACACCTTCACTGTAGATTCCGTTGATACCAATATTTCGTTTTAATTTCTTAAAACTTTTTCAAGGTTTTGTTTGATGAACAAAAAAAAATAACATAAAAAAGGAAAGAGAAATTCTTCTCTCATTAAAACAATATAAAAATACAACAACTAAAAAACATGAATAAACAAAGCAAGTGAATAAAAATTGGACAATAAAAACGGTGACTATTGTTGACAAACAGATGAACTATATGAGAGATAAAAATTTTTTCACTTTCACATTGTTCATCAAAGCATTCCTATACATGGACAAAGACATCTCATTTACTCTTAAGCACTTATTCTTGTTAAAACAAACACAACAATTAATGAGGCAAGATTCAATCATGAATCTTTTCTGCTCATCTTGTTCGTAAAGGACAATCTTTACGATGGGGTCCGGGTTGTGACCATTGTGTTAGCCTGCAATGGTCAGCCCAGTCTGAAATATTCTTTTCCCTATTATTGAAAGCACGAACATGTTCCCGCACTCTTTCTTCTACTGCCCTGCCCGTGCTTCCTATGTATGTTGCCTGGCAATCTCTACATATCAAAGCGTATACTACCCCCATACTATGTAATACATCTTTATTGTTACTCTTTTTTTTCTTTTTCTTCTTGAACAATTTTGATATGTAGAGATTGCCAGGTAACATACATAGGAAGCACGGGCAGGCCTTTGTTTTTGTCGTATTTTTTTTTACCTTTGTTTACCTTTAGATCTTTTATTGTCTTATGCGATTAATTTAGTGAATAAAGAAATGTAAGAAAAAAATTAAGATAGTAAAAATACTTTTAAATTTGAAATAGCAAAATAAACAATGAAATACAATAAAAAAAAAGGAAAAACTTTGTGCAAATTCGTAATATTTTTGTTTATTTTAATAAAAAATACTCTGTAATTCAGGGCGCAAAATAAACATTTTGGTTTATCTTTCGCTATTTTTGTACCTTCCTTTCCTATCAGTTTAATATTTCACAATTTTCTTTGGGATTTTTTTAATGATATACAATAAGTGGCCATTAAGTGGCCATTATTACGGCTGATATATTCCAAAATCAAATCAGATCTAGATAATAACACTGAACTCTTAAATACGAAGTTTGGTTTAGATCGGTTAATTAGTTTTCGAATTATCGAACCCCCAAAATTCTGAACAACCTACATCCTTACATGTAACATATCCAAATACATTACTCAAAAACGTAAATGAACCAGATGGCACGAATTAAACCGGGACATTTTCTACAATAAATGTCCTGCTTTATAACGAATGGCCATAATTAAAGAGGAGATATTTAGAGCTCAATTACCAAAAACATATTGAGCCAAACTCCATCAAATTTGGTGTGAACACTATTTAGGCGATGGGGTTTTTGATTTTAAAACGTAAAAAAAAAAAATAGTGGAAAATTTCGCCACCAGGGGAAAAAATGGCTCTGAAAGCATGGAAAAATGAAGATTGAAGGATATAAAAAAAAGGATATATGAACAGCGTGTGTTAGGTCCGACTCATGTGCTACGGTTGCGCGGCGTTGATGTTAAACCTTTGCTATGCCAAATTTACGTGATCATGCTTTGCTGGTGAAACTTTCCTTAAATTCTTCAACTTCCTGTATTTCCGAAGTGCGACAGAAGCTAAGTTGGTTTTTTTTATTGCAAAGGCTCTGCACTGGAACCAAACGATGCCCACGAGTCCAGCAGTGCACGGGCAATATCCAGCTAATTGGATATGCCATAAGCAACGGTGTGGGAAATTATGCGTAAACTGCTGAAGTTTTCCCCCTACAAGATCATCCACACTCAACAACTGCTTCGAGGAGATGCGGACACTCGTCTGAACTTTTCTCTGATTTCCCAGCTCGAATGGCAATCGAGAATGAATGTTCTTGGAATATTCTATGGAGTAATGAGGCACATTTTCATCTTAATGGAGTTCTAAACACACAGAATTGCCGCATTTGGGCGTTGGAGAATCATCATGGGTCTCAGCAGATTCCTTTGCACTTAACGAAAGTTACAGTGTGGTGTGGCTTTACTGCTTCGTTCACCATCGGTCGGTACTTTTTGAAGAAATAACAACAAAAGGTCCGTGACTTGATACCTCCCAGCATTTACGGAGCAAGAATGCTTCTTGATTTTGTTATTCCACAATTTTAACAGCGTGGATGCCTCGGATCCACCATATTTACGCAGTTGGAGCATCCCCCTCATTTTGGATTGGGTGTACAGCCAATCTTACGGCAGCATTTCACAGAAGACAGAATTGTCAGTCGAGCGTTTCCTACGAGTTGGCCAGCCCGTTCGCCTGTTCTTACTCCCTGTGACTTTTGGTTATGAGGATATTTGAAAAGCTTGATTTACCAAGGAAGTGTGGTCCTTTAACGTTGAAGGACCGAATAAAGCTGTACGTGAGACAAATCACTGGAGATCTGTTGTGGGTCTGCTTTGGGAAATGCTGTTCAAAGAATGCACGTATTGAAACAGTTGCAAGGAAAACCTACTGAATCACATCTGTAAATGATGCCAAAAAAATTACTACTGATTGTAAACTTTTATTACGCCCTATTTTCTCTACACATGTAGCTTCCGGCGTAATTTTTTTCCCCTGGTGGCGAAATTAAGAGCTATTTTTTTTTCTTTAGAAATCAGAACCCCATAGTCTAAATAGTGTTCAAACAAAATTTGGTGGAGTTTGGAGTTTTTGATAATTGGGCTCTAAACACCTCGTCTTTCCTCCTTTATCGAATTTGGCAAACTAGGAACCACGGAACTAGCTCAACCTGACAACATCAGGGAGAAGCTAGTGAAAGTCAAGAAGGGGAGGGGGACGAGATTCAGGATAACCCTGAGATAGTAAGTCCCATTAAGAAACAGAAGAAGAAAAACAGCCAGGCCAACACTGGGATTCGAACCCAGGTTCGGACACACCGGCCACACGGCAGACCGCCGCGCCATGCTCGTCTTTAAGTATGGCCACCCGGTACTTCTTCTTATTCTTATTACTAGTTGACCCGTGCGAATAATTCGCAACAAAAAACCACCTTTGAGAAATAATAAACAAATCCAACAGATTGTGTGCATGTTAGTTAAACACATTGTCAATAAATGGCGTCTTCTCAAGTTTTATAAAAAAGTTGACCCGTGCGAATAATTCGCATGGTGTCTTGATCAGTCACCGAATGGTAATGTGGAAATAAATAAATGAACAGATTGTCAATAGATTGCCTTCTACATTTTTATAAAAAGATTTTTAAAATAAATTTTTTTAACGAAAACATCAATTTTAAACAATCTGTTTATTTTTCATCATTAGCGGTGAACGTAATCTTGAAAATATCTCAATCATTGATTTTGATGAAGTATTAAGGGAAATAAAAAAAACACCTTTGAGAAATAATATATGAGAAGTTGACTAATTTTTATGTTTCTATTGTAATAAATCGTTTATTTTTATTAAAATATAAATCTTTGTTTGTTTTTTTATCTGTTGTTATTAAATAAACGATGAAATATCATTTAAAGTGCATTTTTATTCAAAAAAGGAAATAGTTGAAGGTTACAACGCTAAAGAATATTTTCGTTTTCGAAAAATAAGGCGCATCTGTTAAAGCGTGTCTACATTTTTATAAAAAGTTTTTAAAAATAAAGTTTTTTAACGAAAACATTAATTTTAAACAATTTGTTTATTTTTCGTCATTAGCGGGGAACGTAATCTTCAAAATGATGCCTCAATCATTGATTTTGATGAAGTAGTAAAGGAAATATGGCGTTCCGACAAAAAAAAAACCCTTTGAGAAATAATATATAATGATGATTATTACTATTAATCTGTTTACAAATATTTTTGAAGCTTAATAACTTCCTGCTAATTGAAAACAGGTTTTATGTCATAATTTTAAAGAACAGTCTGATTTGGGAGCAGCTTTCATTTTGAAGGAAGTTTTTATTTCTAGTTTCAAAAACATCTTTTTAACCTACTGTACTTAGGCTTAAAAAAAAATCATTTGGGGAAGTATGCGTTTCCTGTGACTCTTCTCTGTAATAGATCTAAACTAGCGAATAGATTCTTCTTGATACTTTGCATGCAAATTTACGGACAGAAACTAACTATGTTTTGCAGATGTTGTATGCTGTTGAGTGTTGGTGGCTGGGAAACCGAGTACCGCGACCTTTGATCTACTGTACTATCCCCATGGGAAGGACAGACATCGGGAAAAGGAGGAGGAAGAGTGGTGGAAGTAGTGCAGGGAGAATGGGAGAACCCCGAGAAAACGTCCACCATCACGCGGATCGTCCACCATCACGAAAGAACCGAACGGAAAGAAGTGAGAAATCAATGTCTTAGTGACACGGCCTTTGTTTTGCAGACGAAAATTTCTCAGTGGGAGGGAGGGAGGGGGGGGATTTGCTAGTGACCAAAATCCCAATAGGAAAAAAAAATGATTACCTTCCACTGATGATTTAAGAGTTATAATTGCAAATAAAGAAACCTTTGGTGATGTTTCCACGATATTTGGAAAACAAAGAAAAATATATCGTGGAGTACTTAAAACTCAAAGAAAAAGTAAAGGAACTTAAGTAAATTGGAATTATCACTGCTGCTGCCATCTATTAGTAGAAAATGGTATTAAATACTTCAAAGTCTAATAAGGAAGTCATTAAATCCCTCACCATAATTTTAATAGGCTATGATGAACATTGAATTTCCTTTGTCAAAACATTTCAGATGTTTCGGATGATCAACTTAGCTCTAATTCCGTCCAAATTTTACTTACCTCTGTTTATATTGATAGTAACTAATCGCAGACAGAATAACGCCCTACATTCTAAGAGTAAGTTGAATAATGAAGGACAAAACTAAATTTAAATGTTTTTGACATTTCTTACGCGAGAGAAAAAAAGGAGCTAAGAAAACTGAAATGAAAATGCAAAAATAAATGAAGACCTTCGATGAGATTTTTTTAATATTTGTATTATAACTGTATAAATTAGATAGATACACTCATGGACAAAAAAATTAGCGCACCAAGAAGGAGTCGTCAAAATGAAACGAAAATTTACATACGTAATGACTACTTTGATATAAGTAAATGATTAGAAAATCAAAGAAAAAGGATGATTTATTGCAGAGAAAAAGGCAAAAGAACGGAGGAGTTAATACTCCGTTGCAACCCCTCTAGCGCGAATGCACGATGCGATACGATCGGGCATTGAGTCATACAAGTTCTGTATGATGTCTTGAGACATTTCGTTCCATATTTGCTGTAACCGTGCCTCTAGTTCGTTCAAACTCGTGGGATGCCCAACTCGTCGTCCCAAATGATCCCAGATATGCTCGATTGGAGACAAATCTGGGGATCGGGCAGGCCAAGGAAGGGTAGTAACAGTGCGGAGACAGTCTTGTGACACCCTTGCCGTATGAGGCCGAGCATTTTCTTGTTGAAAAATGGCTCCTAGGAGCCGTTGCATGAGTGGCAACACATGTGGTTGCAGGATTTCATGAACATACCGCTGGGCTGTCATGGTGCCACGGAACAATACTAGGGGTGACCGTGTATTGTAGGCAATGGCACTCCATACCATCACACCAGCTGTGGGAGCGGTGTGTCGCTGTACAGCAAAGGCAGGATTGAAGCGTTCACCACGGGCTCTCCACACACGAACACGATTGTAATCACTGCCGAGATTGAATCTGGATTCGTCGCTAAAGACGACCTGGTTCCATTCCGCTGCAGTCCAGTTTCCTCGTGTGCGGCAAAACTCCAAACGGAGGCGTCGATGGGTGGGCGTCAAGGGCAGCACACGTAATGGGCGCCGCGATACCAACTGTCCTTCAGCCAGGCGCCTTCGTATGGTTCGAGAAGACACAGCGGCCCCTAGTGAAGGTGCTACCTGTGCCTGGATGGCGGCCGATGAAGCAGTTGGCTGTACGCGTGCATTTCTGACTATGTGGTGGTCTTCTCGACGGCTGGTCTGTCGAGGGCGTACTGAGCCTGGTCTTCGTGTACATGACATCTCTCGGGTCCATTGGTCCCAACACCTCCTCACAACACAATCAGAGCGGCCTAATTGACGAGCTACTCGCCTAGCTGACCACCCAGGTTCCATCATCCCGACGATTCTCCCTCTCTCAAACTGCGACAACTGCGTATACTGTCTTCGAACACGGCGTAATGGCATGTCTACCTCAGCTCTTCCTTTGTAAATGATTCAGCACACTCAAACAAGCTTTGGTTGCGTTGAAATAAGCTTTGCATATCTCCCCGACATGTACCTTCATTGCAAGTTTCGTTACGATCCCGCAATTATTTCTTGGTGCGCTAATTTTTTTGTCCATGAGTATATTTCTACTTCGAGCAATTCATGGGTGTGCTGAAGGTTTTCTGACAGGCGGTTTTACCCCAGGAAAGAATCCTGGTCCCAATTTAAGAGACAGCAGAGTTAATCCTAGGGCCCAACAAGAAATAGCCCTTGGAGAAAAAAAATAACATGGGAAAACACCTCAGGCGATTCAACCTACCTTCTGCAAACCACATGTGCAAAGTTGGATACCAGATCTATCCCACAGATATACTATAGTGTTCAGGTCTTTAAGCAAAATAGTCCTTAAACAAAGGAAACAAAACTACTTGTCAAAAGTCTGTTTTATTATTAAGCTTTAAAAAATTAAAATGATCTACCATTTCTTAAGAAACTTCACAGTCTTTTGGCTCATACTTTAAATCAACACCAGTTGCGTCTCGAAGCTCAATAAAGTATTAGGCTTCAAACGTGATTTCTAAATCTTTTGCCAAAAAAAAAAAAAACAACTGATCTTAAAAGAACAAAACTAAATTTCCATAATAGAAAGGATTTTCTGAACTGAAAAAAAAAAATAAATAGCACAAATACTTTGCTAATTATCCTCGAACAAAAAGCGAATGCCAATAAATGGAAGGATTTTGAGAAATTTTAATTTAGCAGGTAGATAGGCTATAAAAATGGAAAAAGATTTCATTAAATTAGTAAATTTTAGAGTAAATTTTATCATTTGTCGTTGATTTTATAGTAAATGTTCTACACCAACGTCTTCTAATTTTATTAGAATGTTTTATCTTTTTGGTTAGTTAGTTAAAATAAAATAAATAAATAAATAAATAAATAAATAAATAAATAAAACTTTATTTTGAACTGAGCGTAATATAATCTGAATTGTTTTGGAGTTTGTTTTTTCCTTATCATGCATCTCAATTATCTTTTCATCAACTTTCGTTTGGTTTGAATAGGAACAATTTCTTGAAGTCGTAGGCATTTGGTTCCCAGATTAGCTTGGCGAGCACAGATAGGGATGGTTGCGAGTACGTAGTTTCGAAAAACACTCGCTAGATGGCAGTATCTGCTTGAATACCTCAGGAATGGTGACTCTTTCGTATTATGTATTTTTATCATTAAATCATTAACATTAAAGGCAGTTATCTTTAAAAATGATTTGCTAATTTAGCATTGTTCAGGTTCTTAAGGTAAGCACTAATAAAAATCGCAATAATCTCCTAATTTATGTTTTATAAAACTTATTATAATCCTTATAATTACCGTAGATGTGGCGGCAGTGTGGGTGGTCCCAAAGATTTATTATTTTGTGATTTACATAAATCGATTTCATAAAATAATGAAGATTTAATATTTCGTTTATTATTGTAAAATACGGTAATTATGAATCTCACCAGTATATCATTATGTAATTAATTTATTCCACATTCGAAATTATTTAGCAAACTAAGGGGGGGGGGGGAATCCTTACTGCGTTCAGTTGTTTGTGTTCATAAACAGTTGTATTACATAGTTTTATATAAAATCAATGACCATTGTATCTTTTTGTGACGGATTTCAGTGTCAATATGAAAAAGAAGAAGCCGTACGAAAACTATATTAATAAATGAAGCCACAAAATACTTAATTATATCGAAAAGAACCTAAACAATATTATGTAACTGGGATTGAAACCTTTTTAGAAAGTTTTCATCAAATTTATAACTGAGAAAAAAGTTTTAAATAAAGATACATGTTTAAATTACTTTCCTAAAGTCACAAGCTTAAAGTTTACATCTTTTTGGCATTATCATTTGGATCTCGCGAATCTTGTAAAGAGTTCATTTCGATTGATAAAAATAGAATGAAATTTCTTTGTTAAACAATATTTTGTCCTATTTACGGATTCACCCAAAGAGTAACAGTAAATAGGAAAAACCAAACAACCTAATAACACTTATTTAAAAAAGCACGTTTTAAATTGTGAAATCTACAAATGATGATTAATGTAGTTTGTTTGTCTTTTCCTCTCCTGAAATATATAACTTTATGTCTATATAATCTTGATAAGAACGATTCAAAGAATTAGTTAAATGCCTCTCAGAGCCTGTGATAAACTTAAGGTAATAAAGTTGGTTTTTTTACAAAAAAAAAATAAATAAATAAATTCTAAAAGTTAGTGATTTCATTGATATTTGACTGAGGTTGATTGCATAGACTTTACCTTGCTAGCTAGTCTAAAGTGTGTTTTCAAATAGTGTCAATGGTGAAAATTGTTTTTTAGTTCAGTGACTAAGTAATGGTCAAACCTCAAATGTGAAATTTTTAGAAACCATATAACGATCACTAAAATTAGCAATCAATAAAAAAGTAACGAAAAATTAAAAGAAATAATACGTAAAGATTAGAATAAACATTTGATATTTAGTACACGAATGTTCTTTCTATATCCATCTCTACAGCCCAAACTACAAGACATGAGTCACACCTGAATAGAACTCTTATTCTGTCTGGAGATGGGGAAAAAATACGATTTGCGGTATGTCTCACAGGAAGAGGTCCAAAATGAAACATGTACGAATTCCTATGGTTTTTGTTTAAACTATGAACCCAGTTTTCGACGTATTTATAATAAATGTATGTTATCAAAAATAACTACTTTTCTAATAATTATTTACTCCTACAGCTCAAATTAGTAATAAGATTGAATACTTGACAGTGATTTGTTGTAAACTATTTATGTCGACAACTACAATCTCGTCATTTGAACAATTAATTACTTAACTTTTACTTCTTTTTTTTAAATAATTTTATCTTTAAGTATTCTGAATTCTGTTATAGATAAGATAAATAATTCGTTTTCTAACGAGCTTTTCTTTTTTTTTTTTTATTCCAGACTACAGACATTTTTTTACTATTTTTTTAATATCTTGAATAAAAATTAAATATTAAGTTTTGTTTTCCTACTATATTGGGGGAAATTTTCCAATGAATAAGGACCTATATATTTCGCAGAAATCATGTTATTTCTTTTAGTAGACGAAAAATATTTCCCAATTTTTATTTATTTGTTCACATAAATAAACTATTGTAAGTGAAACATTTTCGTTTCCTTTCTAACACACCCACGCCGCTAGGTGGCTCCACTGTTTTTTGTCTCTAATTTCCTGTAGTAAGAGATTTGATTTGGATCTTTACACTGCTTAGTCTTTATTGTAATGCTTATCCATGGACGAATTATGACGGTCGTAGACGTTCAAAAAAAAGTGTCCTTTTCCGGATTGATATGGCGGGGGTGGGGGTGGGGGGTTACAAAAAAAAAAGCGATGAACTTTCCAACAAAAAAACAGAAGCCCAAAATCTTAGAATTTTTCCATTTTCGGAGGTGGGGGTTACAATCCCCACGAATCCCCACCTTAATACTCCAACGCTTTTCCCGAAGGAGATTCGAATGAGTTTTGATGAAAACATTACTAAGATATTATCTGAAATGAGTTTTTATAATCATTATTATTAGAAGTTTAATTAACAAATAATAAGAATAATGAAAAGTTAATATCAATCAATTAGAATTAAATTCTACTTGTATACTTATTACGTCACACTCATCAATTACCGTCACGTCATTCCGTATTTCCTTCCAATTTACATACTCTCAACACATTGTATAATAAATATAGGTATGGACCATTCATTATTTTTTTTTCCTTAATAGTAGGAAATTTTTATATGAAAGCTTTAGGAAGGAAAACGAATCTCATTGTTTATATAATATTGTGACATTAACTGTTTTCCTTTTTCCTCAGGTTTCAAATAGGAACATTTCGAAGCAGATGAAAATTACTTTCATTTGAATTACAGCCATAGAATGAAGGTTATTCTGAAACTCTTCTTTCTCATTTTATTCACTGTTATTTTAACGAAGGCAGAAGAAACTGAAGGAGGAGGAAGATGTCCAGTGAACAACACCTTTGATTTCATAATAGGTAGCCATTTTTTTTCTTTTTCTTTTTCCTTTTTGTAATAACTTTGTATTTTTATTTTAACAAAAGAAAAATATTTAATTTATTGCGAAATTAAAATATCCAGTGGTTATTATGCACTACAGATGCTAATGCACGAGCCTATTTTTTTATAACCTCGTTTTTTTATACGAGATTAATTCCGAGTGACTTTGCAAAGGAATTGATTGTATTTTGATTATAAAAACATGTAATCGTCTTTCCTTATTTTCTACCAATCATTAATCCCTGCATCATTTCGATTCTAATCCGATCTTCTAAAACAGTTTTCTATCATTTTAGATGATACAAAGAGATCTAACACGAGAAATGTCAGTAAAATATCGTTGAAAACGTATTTGAACACCTTAATATTAACAAATCGAATTCTTAATAAATGTTTCGTTCACATTGGATTCATCTTTTCATGATCTGTCTTCCAAAGAATCATTACGAATGGAATCGTTTCAGTGAATTAAAGGAAACTTTAGAACAATGAAATAAGAGTACTTTTTATTTAATAAATTAATTGGAAAGTTAACAAACCTTTTTCTTTATATATATATATTTTTTTTGCAGTTGGAGCTGGTTCTGCTGGTTCTACAATTGCTTACCGTTTATCCGAAGTTAATAACATCCAGATATTAATCGTAGAAGCCGGAGCCGAACCCACAAGAGAGTCTTATATCCCATATAGTTACTCCGTCTTCGATCGAATACCTCAGACAATGAAATACGATTTTCTAACAGTTCCTCAGAAACATTGCTGTAAGAATAGTAAAGACAAAGTAAGTTTTTATGGTTTAGTTATAATTTTGAGTTGAATCAGTATTAAAAAATTCCCTTGTGAATGAAGATATGAAATCAGAATGCGTCATCAGTAGGAACTCTACAGGAACACAAGATTTCTGATTTTCTTTAGCGATTAATCAAAGATTAGAAACCATATTAACTCACAAGTTAATCTTACGAATCGCTAAATTCATGGCTCTTATTTGCTTTCCTCTTAGTCTGTTTTAATGAATGTTTTTTTTTTTTTTTTTATGAGAACAGCAATTAAAATGCTTATAATCCAATTGATGCCATTTTAGTCATTGAGATACTGAAAAAACGATCCAGCTAATGGAAAATAGGTCACCGTTTTCTGTAGAGATGATTTATTTTTAAATTTGAAATCATTGTACAGTCAGATCTCGATATAGGTCACCCGCATATAAGGTCACCACGCATGTAAGGTCACTTTTCTAAAGTCCCGGCTCATTGAATAGGAATTCTTTGATATGGATTATCGGATGTATGGTCTGGTCTTAAATATCGTAATCGCATATAAGATCACTTTTGTCTGTGATTTCAGTGACAAACTGATTCAATTCCAAGAATTTTCCATGGGTACGATCTTTTATCGGCGTCATTTCTCCTACTGACGGAGGGAAGAGCTTTTTCCCAAAGCACTTCATCCCCTCAAATTCTAGGAAAAAAGATGATGAAGACGATATTCCTTTACCTGTGTTAATATAAAATCTCAGAAATCGCGGCTGTGCTATAGAAGGGGAAAGTGAATACGTGAGAATTGATGATGAAATTGCTATCACTTCTCAAGCTTCGATTTCCGAAATTGTTCGCAAGTTTTAGATTCCACTGCAGTAGATTAGATTACTTGTGAATGTGGGTGGCTTGACAGCCGAGCACGACCTGAAACATCTTTTGTGCTATCTCATGGAAGGAAGGATAGACGGAAAGAAAGACTGAGAAAGGATTGGTGAGAAATGCAAGGAAAACGGGAGAACCCCGGGAAAATCTGCCCAGCGCAGATTGCCATCATCAACGAAACCCACATGAGAACCGAACCAGAGGTGAGGTTTTCAGAGGTGAGAGGCCAGTGTCTTAGTGACATCGCCAACCGCGCGGCCTTCCAATGCGTTAGAAAGTAAGGATAACGACAGTGATACTAAAAGTTAAACGGTGACACAAGCAGAAGCACTCAGAGCATTAAATTTTCAGAAACTACAAAACTTAAAAAACATTGTACAAAAGATGAAACCAAAATCGCGACAGTCCTATATTATGGATTATTTTAAATAAGATCAGTTGTACATCAGTACTTTGCTTGAGCATACTAGTACTAGTTGTATACAACTTTATTCCGAATTAAAATTGCTAAAAAAATAATTTCTTTCTGATTCCATTAATTTTAATTGGTTCAACTAAATTAAAAAATTATAACCTAATATACTGATATTTTTTAAATTAGACTAAATTTTACTAAGAATTATATAACGCTTATTTATATAATGCCTATTATTGACAAATGCATATGAATCGGTTATAAGGTCACCTCGCTTATAAGGTCACTTTCGCGAGGTCCCAAGGGGTGACCTTATATCGAGGTCCGACTGTATTTGTTGACATTAGGAAGCGTTGGTAATGAATCTAATTTATAACTTAAGTTCGTTAATTTGTGAATATTAATTAAAAGTTGCTGGTTAAGAATTTTACAATTTTTGTATATCTTTGGTTAAAGAGAGCAGCTCTAGTTCAAGGGAAATCTTTAGGTGGCACCAGCAGTATTAACAGTTTAGTTTACACTAGAGGCAACAAGAATGACTACGACAGTTGGGAACAGCAAGGCAACCCTGGATGGTCTTCCAAAAGTGCCCTGAAATATTTTCTCAAAATGGAAGATTATCAAATTCCACACACAAAAGAAGAAGGTAAGAAAACATAATAAAGACTTAAAGAACTATACAACTCACCTATCATACCTGAATAAAACTACACAACTCACCTATCATACCTGAATAAAACTACACAACTCGCCTATCATACCTGAATAAAACTACACAACTCACCTATCATACCTGAATAAAACTAAGTTTCCTTACAATATTTAGAGATGAAATGTTATAGTAACAATAATCTTTCATTCACACCTTTTTAAATAAATAAATAAATAAATTACTTTACAGTCAACTCCCATTAGAAGCTGTTGGCCCCCATTAACAGGTGCTTAGGTTAAATAATATACAATACATACAGTAGCTATAAAAACACTAATATGGTAATGCAGTGGTGACATACAGAATATATTGTGGATTAGTTGAAGAATAAAATATTTCTAAATTATTTATAATAAATTAGAAATTAAAGAAGTATTTAAGAATTAATGTCAATAATAAAGCAAAATTATAAATACCAAAATTAATTATGTATCAATATTCCCTATACCATTAATAATAATGATAATAATAATATACGCATGTTGAAGATATAGTGAAGTGTTAGCAATTGAATGTAAATAATGAGAAATGTTGCAGTTATCAGATTAGAATTACTATTTTTGAATTTACATGAATATTTACCCCCCTCCCCATATAAACCCAAAGAGAATTAAAGTATGAATCATTGTCCGTATGCACAAGGTTTATTTTAACAAAAAATTGTAGAGGTTTATAAGGGGATAATTTTTTTACTATAATTTTGATATTTCGTTTTTATAATCTTAGAAATGTATTTGTTTTTGATTATTATAAACTGTAATTTTTTGAAATGGGGAGTATTTAGGAAACTGAAATCTTTTGAATGAAGGTGAATTTTATTTTTAGGTTTTAATCCTTAAATTATTACTATACAGTTATTAGTACACGCAATCTTAGTAATGACTATTGATGAACAATTATTATAGTTGAACTAATAATTTGAACTTAGGAAATAAGTTTGAATTATAAAATAATGCAAAATAATATAATCCAACAATTTCAGATAGATATAAATATGCATATTTTAACAATGCTTTTAATATTGATTTTATTATATTGATATTGAATATTGATATTGAAAGCACTAATTTTTTAATATTTTGTTTAGCATTGTAAATAATTAACAGTAATTTAGTAAACTGAATGAATGTGACTCATTATTACGATTATTATTGAAATAAAAAATGTAAAAAAAATCATGTTTATATTTTATGAAAGCTCCTGAAAATTGAAAAGAACTGAAACTAGTTATTTTTCTGAATAACTGACAAAATATTCTTTCGAATTCAATTTTTTTCTTACAACCACGAAATTAATAGGATTCTTAGAATGATAGACCGAGTGAATGTTAATTAATATTTAGGCATCATTTTACTCAATGAACAACAATAGTTGTTCGCCTACAATGATCATGAAAGTAAAGTATTTGTTACTTGTGTCTTGTGAAAGGCTGAGATGGAAACAATAAGATTTAATTTTAATATTTTATCGTTGAAATTTCGATAAAAACAGTTTATTAGGCTTAAATATATATTTTCAGATCCTTATCATCGTACGGGAGGACCTGTAACTATTTCTTTACCTTCTTTTGTGACTGGTTACTCCAATACTTTTCTGGAGGCTGGGAAAGAATTAGGATATTTCGAAACTGATGTTAATGGAAGGCATCAGAAAGGTTAGTATTGTTTGTCTTTCAAAGAATAAGAGTTGAACTTTAAGGAAAATAGTAGATGCTTCTTGAAGAGGCTTTATTTGAAAGCGAATAGCATTTACAATTTTTCCTTTACAACGATTTCAATGAATAAGTATTAAAAGTTTTAGTATTTGTGAACAATACGTCAAGTAAAAGGAAATAAAAAAAAGCTACAAATAATCCATTACATAATCTCCACTAAAGAGAAATGGATTTATAATGAAACTATAAGAAATCTCTATATCACCAATCAGTCCAACCTAATTTAAGAGTTGTATATTATTGAAAAAAACAAACAAACTTAATTAAAAACTATATCGGAAAAATTATTATTATAGCTTAATTGTTAATTTTGCGGGGTTTTTTTTTTAACCTTCTTTCCAAAGAATGTTAGTATCATGAATCATTTTATCTGTGTGCATGTTCATCTCGATTTTGCCACTTTAATTTTTGAACTAAAAAATCGATCTTCTTGGTTTGATAATTCACGAATAAAAGACATTCTTTCAATTGAATCGTTGAGGAGAAACTGATATTCCCACAGAAAATCATTCAAATAGGAAGCAATGACTCTCACTGATGGCAAACAAGAGTAGAATTCAAGAATGCATTACAGTCATTGTTTTTGCTCTTTCTTTGAGTTAATTAAAAATAATCGGATTTAGGCGCCTAACTTAGTAATTTAGGGATTATAATTTTTTGCAAATGACAATTTGAAAGTTGGATATTTTTACGAATATTGACTTTTTCTTTTTTCTGTTATTTTGTAAAGAAAAAAAGAAATAGAAACATTTTATAGAAAGTAAGTGTTAGTTCTTTGAGGAACCTATTTTGTCTGAGTGCTATCAATTTGTTTTCCTTTAATTGAAACATTCAATTCAGTAAACTTCCAGTCTAATATTTGATCTCAGACTTTTTATTCTTTTGAATTCATAATTTATTTCTTAATATGCCATTAAGAATATTGGATTCTGGAAACATCGAATCCCATCAAGTGTTGATTCCTATTTTCTCGTGAGTATAAAAAAGAAATGATAATTGAACTCATTCGATGAAATAATCGCAGTAATATTTTGGTGTTTATTTGAAAAAGAAAAAGGCAGTCAAAGAACAAATGTACGCAGGAATCCATGCTTTGGAAATATCGCAAATTTCTGAAAGACAGAATTAAATAAAAATTAGTTTGATTTTTGTTTGATTACTAATTTATTTTACGAATCACTAATTGCTTGTTAACTAGTTTTGTTATTAATTTTATCATTTCCTTGGTTATTTTAATTTAGGTTGTACGTTTAATCCTGAAACAGTGAAGAAGGATCTCCGATGGTCCAACTATCGAGCTTATCTTGAACCTGCAATGAAGCGTTCCAATGTTAGGGTTTGGAAAAACGCTTTTGTTACCAAAGTAAGTTTACAGAAGGTAAAATGCGAACAAACAAAAAATCTCTGGACATCTCCTGAATGATATCCAGTCATTCCAAATTTTTAAACTTTGCATGAAAATAAAGATTTTATTATTATTATTATTACTATTTCCTAAAATAATCTCAAACGTCTTGTAAATTAGCTCTAATTTTATCGAAAAGTGAGATTCTTAAGTGGGCCTGACGGGCTCAAGCCGTAGAGGTTTTCCTATAAGATTCTCTTTTCTGTCATGAGTCGGAGATTTTTTCGGCTTGTTTTACTAAGAAAACAAGTAGAATTTGATAGCAAGAGTTTTGTCTATTTTTCGTTACTATGGAATCAATCAGATAGATTATCTACGATCTTTGATAAAATTTTCTATCCAAGTAGGACAAGCAGTCTTTGATGGCATTTTTTATATGCATTATGCGTCAACTGGGAGATACAAGTTTGAATCGAAGTGACAGAGATGAAATGGAACCAGCCTCTGTTTCCTGTGATGGATAAACATTTCATGAGTGACAGCAAAAGGGAAGATGTCCTAAAACACTGCATGTGACGAATCAATTAAGGTTTTCTTTTAGGATAAAGAAATGTTGATCGCAGAGAAAAAGAAAGTATTGATCATTTACTTGGAAACAGAGACAAAACTACTCTTTATAAATTCTCAACAAGATTTGCCTTTTTTTTTTTTTCTTATTTCTAATTTAGCCATGACAGGATATGGTTTTCCAATCAACTCTTGTAAAATATCTTTTAAGTATTTACGTAAATAATTGATAACTTAATTATTACGAATGTTATAATCACTTCATAAAAAAAGTCCTGTTAGATAATAAATTTAACTCTCTTATTAAAGTAATAACAAGAAATACCGAAGATATTCTAATTTGCTACCTAAATTACAAATACCGTATAATTATTAACTAATTTTTATCAACTAACTTTAAAAATTTTATAGAAAATAAATGATGGTAACAACAACTTCATTGAAATAAACATGTGCTTATTCTTCTTAAACAAGCTTTAGATAAAAATTAAATATCGGATATGCTAAGCATTGCAAATACTTGAATGTTTCTAAATTATATCTGATTTCTTAATTTAGATTATATTGAACAGTAAGAAGCAGGCTACTGGGATCCTTTTTGAATATCAAGGTATGAGTTGCGTAGCCAATGTAACCAAAGAAGTAATCATTTCGGCAGGTGCTTTAAGTTCCCCCAAACTTCTCATGTTATCAGGGATTGGACCTCAAGACGTTCTGCGCAAATTTCAGGTTTGTTTATATTTACAGAAAGCTCATAAAAGAGATCATTATTAATCATACTTATTAACATTTTTAATTTTCCTTCTATAAATTATTAATTATTTTAATTAACAATTTCTTCTTTAATTAATATAAAATAATTTAGTTCTTCTTCAAGGATCTAAGACCGCCAATGATGTTCGTGCGGAAATGAACAGTTGCAAATCATGTTATTTCTAATGTGAATGGTTTATTTTTGCCGTTTATTATGTCAAACACGCTTAGATGGTTTGTGCACCAGAAGCTCCAATTACAATTAAAAGTGTTATTATTTAAACAACAACTATTATTCCGAGGCATTTAAATAGTTGGATGAAAAAGTTTGTAAAAAAAAAAATCATGGAAAAACTAAGTCACCTGGAAAAATCCCCTTTTGGAGATACTGTACATGAATCGAATCTAAAACTAGAACTCCTCTTTTATTTGGATATGTTAAATGATTTATAATGCTTATTTGAATGGAATCATTTTACAGAAAGAAATATATTTGAATTTGTTTATAAGTTTATCCCAATTTGGAATTAGTTTTCAAATTTTCAACAATGCTTAGAATAGATCAAATCGAAATGAAAATTCAATGCAAAATAAAGTTTATCCTTCAATATTACTTTGGAATTATAAGAAGAAAATTTAACTTCCTTTTCATTAAAATGAACCTCAAAGTAAAAATATTAAGTCTCGATGATAAATTTACTTACAGAATCAGAATCTTAAGATCTCGACAAAGACAACAAAATTTGCTAAACGTTTAAACTTCCAAAAAATGAGTCTTTATTAATTATTTAACTTGATAATGGATGGAAGGAAACTTGATGTGAAATTTAATAAACCTATCGTTGGTGAAAAGCAGTCATGTTACTTTGCAGTTACATTTTAAGCAGTGGCGTATATAGAATATATTTTCGGGGGGGGGGGGCGACACCCCCTGGGAAACCATCTGTTTTAAACAAAAAAAAAAAAAACGTTGGGAGGACATTTCGGGGGGGGCCCGGGCCAAAAAATCTATTCAACTAAACAAAAAAACAATGAAAATCTATCTGTTCAACCAAAAAAAACGTTCGGAGGACATATCTTCATTATTTCGGGAGGGGCCCGGGCCCCCTCGGCCCCCCCCCCCTTATATACGCCCCTGATTTTAAGCGAGATATATCTTTAAAGGCCAAAATAAGGAGATATGAAAACTTTCTTTGTTAACTTGGCATGGAATAATTGCAATTTCTTTTTCAATTTTAATTGCAAAACTGATACGGTTGAATGTATAGATGCTGAAGGAGAGTTCGTTTTCATTTTTATCTTGTGTTTTTGGTTTTTCGTTGAATCAACTGACGAAGTACTTTTTATTTTATGTAAAACTACTTAGATTCCAGTTGTATATCCTCTGGCTGGTGTAGGACAGAATCTCATTGATCATCCATTTCATAACGGAATCACTGCTTTTGCTGATATTGTGAGCATTCCTGAACGACAGGCTTTTCAGAACCCGGAAGTTACAGGTAAGCATTGTTATATGTTACAGGACAAAGTGTTTTCTTACAACTTAGTATCAATTAACGTGCTTATTGTATATATACATTTGTCTTTGTTTAAAGTTTTCTTCTTGAAGGAAAAGAAAGTTCTGTTTTCGTCCAAAGATGACTATATGAGACAATTTCCGACTTTCTTTCTTCCTTCCGTCGTAAACTTGTATTTAGATTTTAATCATTCAAAAAGAAATCTTAAATGATGTAACTGTTTTGTTTTTTTTTCTTTTCTTTTTCCTATTAATAGATTCATTATTTCTTCCATTGTCCCATGAAAATACGGCTTATATCAATACCAGTTATGGAGATGAACATTGGCCAGACATCGAAGTAATCCACCATGCCTCGCTAAGCCTTGCTTATACCATTCGTTATTACCAAAGTCTAAATCCCAATTTATCCGATGCTGAAATCCTCCAAAAAGCAACTGATGATTTCATGACACAATTTAACCAAACCATCTTCATGGGATCCCTCATGAATCTTGATCAGTTTTATTCTTCCGTAAGTTTAATTTAATTTTATAAGAACTTTTCATTTTTAGATACATGAATAAAATAGCAGCTTGCATTTTCGAAATATTTGTAATTTAATTTTAGGTTTATTTTTATTGTAAACTTAAATGTGACATTGAAAGTTTTGAAAAATTTCAGCCTACGTTTATATCTAAAATTCGAAATTTCTTAAAATAGCAAAAACATAAACAAAGAAGAAAAGAAAAATAGAATAGAATTCATTACATTTTTAGAATCTGTTTGGTTTTCTTTTATGTAGCAACACCAACAGTTTTAGTTCTTTGTTTAAAAATGCAACAAAAAATTCGATACTTACATAGTACAAATATTAAAACGATCACAAAATCTGTATTTATGATTTCATTAGTACTGAATTGATAGAACTTACCTGATGTACAGCGAGAATTGGAAGAATCTGATCTGAGCAACAACTCATCTTTCTCTCTTTTTTTTTTTTGAATAGATGCCATTTTTTTTTTAAGGAGACTTTTGAATGTTACTTTACTTCATTTGCATATCTGAGATTTATGTATTCATATTTCATTAAATTTCCTATATAACATTTCGAGCAATCTAAACACTTCTCTTACATGGAAAGTATGAAAATGCAGTCTTTGAAAAAAAGCTTTTTATGACTACCTCAAAGTAGAATTAATGGTCGAGCCTTTGATGATGATTTGTCACAACAAATCGAAATCCAAATAAGAAAATAAAGCATCTCTATAATTGTAATTTTCGACTGTCTTTCAATAGCTCAAACGGACTTTGGCAAGATGAATTCAAGAAAGAAAAAAGGTTAGGAGTAGTAATCAGGGCGAACTGGGCCATCAATTCCCGGCATTATGGACCATCAATTCCCGGCGATTGGGGTCAGGGGGGAGGTGCAGGGCGAACGAGACCATCAATTCAGGGCGATCTAGACCAGAGGGGG
>JAFIDM010000003.1:68030027-68044186 GCA_023159025.1 Thereuonema tuberculata
GTGTTTCGTGAATGTAGTGCGTGTTGCGCGTTGTAGTGCTTCGAGTTTGGTGTTTGTCCATGGAATTATGTGTTGCGCGTTGTAGTGCTTCGAGTTCGGTGTTTGTCCATGGAATTATGTGTTGCGCGTTGTAGTGCTTCGAGTTCGGTGTTTGTCCATGGTGTTTGTCCAATTATTATTATTATTATTATTATTATTATTAAGGCACAGGGAAGTCACACTCATATCTATTATGTATTATCAAACTTTTGTAAGGCAAATAAATTATTATTATTATTATTATAATTAATCGCAAATATATAATAGCTATGGAGAATGTAACATGAAAAAATTTTTGCAGGACATAATTAATAAAATAGGTATAAAAAACATAAATAAAATTGAAAAAATATCTTCATTAAAAAAATTTCTTAAGATTTGGTTAATAACTAATGTTAATCCTATGGTTTAATAGGATAAAAAAAAACAAAAAAACAAAAAAAAAAACTGTCTTTTCAAAAAAATGATAATTTATGTTTTTTTATTTTATCTATAACTCTTTGTATGCATCAAATCAGTGATGTACCATTTACTTTGTTTTATAATCTAATTTTTGTATGTTATTTTATTTTTGTTTAACCTAATGTATTCGAACCTGTTGCTGGGATTGCTTTAGTTCAATCCTAACAGGACGAAAATGAATTTAATGAAAGTAAATAAAAAAAAAAAATTAACAACTACTGGGACATTTATCACTGAATTTTATTGTAATTAATTATTACAATTACTGTTCATTTCATTCGTAATTTAAACGTGACTTATTTTTACAATTTTAAAAATTGCATTTCTTACAAGCAGACGCCAATATGACATTTTTTTATTTTGGGGTAAATTGCTTATTAAAATTGCTTTTGCAATTGTTTTTTTCTTTGTATCATTTTCAAAAATAAAAGTTATAAAAAAATGTAGAAAAAAAGCAATGTAAAAAAATTAAAAAAGCGAGAAAAAATAGAGTTTTGGATTTTTTAATCTAACTATTTATTTTTGATCTAATTGATTAAATAATTATTCCAAGTTTTAATTTTCTAATCTATTTTAACTTTTTTTTCCTGCATAAAAATAATAATGGCGAACTCCCGTAATTTTGTTTTAGTTCAATGACTAAAGTCAATGTTCTACACATTGCAAAAGATTGATTGATGATTTCATTACAATTATTTATCATGACCATTGGGAAAGTCAAAGTCTATCACCTTTTGATAAGTCATCTCCATCACCAGATGACGAATGGTAGTTCATTAGCCCAAAAACCAGATTTTCCTAGACTATTGACTGATATTTCAAAATTCATTTCTAAAACCTTTAGACTATTTACTGAAGTAAGATTAAAGCATTGATTAATATCAAAGTTAATCTTCTTGGTTAGATCTGATTAACATTTTACATTTAGCCCAATTGTGTCCGTTTCATTATAAAGGAGGTTTCACTGTTGATGGCATCTTCACAATTGTATGATAGTAATTGAATCAAATTAAATTTGTCTACTTTTAATACTTGAATGATTTATTATAGTTCTTTGAACTTAATTCCCTTATGGTATTCAAGTACATTTTGACCTCAAATTAACAGATATCTCCAAATAATAGTCTCTAACAAAAGGAACAAGTTGAGGACAATGACTACAAAATATTAAAAATTTAATTGGTAAGTCACTATACAGTATCAAAAGATGTATTGTATGTAACATGTTTATAATTTGCCTTCCCTAATTATTGCGAAATTATGAACTGTATTGTTTTGATAACTATTATGAACAGATGGCAAAAAGTAATCATATGCTTTTCTTTATTTAAAATGGATTCATTGTCGTCCAGAAACGACATCGAGAGAAGCTTTTTTCAAAAGCGAGATCTACTATTTAATTAATATGTCTAATATACTAGAATTAGTCTTTGTATTCTTAAATCTTCAAATTTGTGATAAGATACTTTTCACGCATGGAAATACAGTTTGTCCCAAATACAGTGGTTTTGATTTCGTAATTGGTAAGTATTTTTCTTTATTGCGAAAGTAAGTTTGGGAAGAAGAGGAATAAATACTAAATATATTTTTTTTCCTACAAATTACAATATTTTTTTGAAAATGTTATGTGATTGTCTAACAAGTTCATTTTACTTTCATTTTAAAGTTCATTTTAACAACACATTGAATTTTTAATTGTATTTCCCAATAGTAATTTATATCAGAAAGGCAGTAAAGAAAATGAAATGCTCCTGTACTGGCAATATGCTGCTTTTCTCAATCGCTGAGTATTCTATTAAGAACAGAATAGATTTTTGATCTTACGGAATTAAAACTGTTTGTATTCCTCCCTCCTCCACCTAACTGAATACTTTGATCCAATGTAGACATTACATGATAGATCCCTTATTGCATGAGGGAGCAGAGGATGTTAGATTAGTTAATGGGCCCTTCGAAATGATCCAAGTGCTTGATAATATCTAAATGCCTGTAATTCATACTCTAACTTATGTGAACTTGAGTATCCATTCTTATTACAATACAATGACAGGGCTGTGCAATCAAAATCGATAGTTTTTTGATGACGACAAAGTTGGGAGTGGGAATCGCATTGACCAAATGAAAGGAGTCGATTTTTTTACTTTTGGTGATTCCATAGACCTTGTTTTAGACGCATCGAGTTAAATCAAGAAAAATTTGTATTGTAATTTTTCATCTTTCATTCCGTTATAATAAATAAATAAATAAATAATAAGAAGAAGATTTTAATTGAGTGCACCACTCCGAACGAGTACGACACTATATATACCAGGCATGGGCATACATGAGGTCAACGAGAGCCATATTCTGGATTTTCATATATGTAAAGAGCCACACCATAGTCACGTTCCATAGTATTAAATATACAAATTCAAATTTAATTACATTTCTATATAAATCTTAATTGCTTTATAAAGTATAAAAAATACATATATAAGAAAATAAAAGAAAGAAAACACAAAATAATTAGTTCAAAATTTATTTAATAAAAATAAAATGTAATAAAAAGTTTATTTATCAGTTTTAGCTAAATCTCTAAAATTTGGTGTAAACTTTGTTTCAGCAGATCTGTCAAATGCTCGTTTGTTAGCTGTGAACGCTGTATTGATTTTACAAAGTTCATAGAGGAATATAACGATTCACAACTATATGTTGTACCGAACATGGAAATAATCGGCAAGCAGCTTTCTAGCACAAGTTTCCAAAATTCAATTATGGTATTTGACTTGTGCTGCATTAGTAATGCCTGATCTTCTTTCAATTCTAATGACTAATTCCGCAGCTCCTCTTTCAGCAAGTATTAATAATTCAGACAAGTACAAGTCATTTTCAAAAATAGCAAAAATAAATGGGTTTACAAAATATGCAAATATAGGTTTCAAACTTTTAAAATATTCAAACCTATGTTTGAAGTCTATTTGTAATTCCTTTAATTTTTGTTTAAATTCTTTCCACTTTTCTTCTTTAATATTAATCCTATTTTCTTTCACTTGCAGAAAATAATTTAATGTCATGAACAAAAAGCTGCAGTTTTGCTTCAAAACTAAATATAGTTTGTGACAATTCTATGATATTTTTATCTTTTCCGTGTAATGACAAATTTAGTTTTTGCAAATGTTCCAACATATCTGTGAGGAACATTAAATCAGAAAGCCACGTTTTGTTTTCTAGTTCAGGAAATGTTTTTCCTTTTCCTTTTGTAAATGCTATGATAGGATTTAAGAGTTCCACAAAACGGCTCAAAACTTTGTAGGTTGAAAGCCATCTCACAACACACCAAAGCGATGAGTCATTGACATTTCGTGAGTATCTTCATTCATTTGTAACTCTTTTATGAGATATGTATAATGGGAAAAGAAAATGCCTATATTTTTATCAAGAGATATTGGGAGCCGCACTTAACTCAACGAAGAGCCGCATTTGCCCACGTGATATATATACCGTACATGAAATAGATGAAAAAATTTCAAAAAAGTATAACATATTAAACAGAAGTGCTAAAATAAGCAATAGGAATTGTAATATTACACCTATAAATATAAGGTATAAATTTGCAAAATTACAGATATCAATTGAAATTTTTTTTTTTTACTTATTTATTTAAAGTTATATGGATATCACTTAAAGGTTATTTTTTTTTCATCACTACGTTAATAAAGTCTTTAAAATAATTATATATTGGTTTCTGTACAAGTAGGGGTAGGTGTTGTACCTTTGACCAGTTTTCACTAAATGAATTTTCTAATTTTTTGTAATCAAGTAAATCCTTACCTGAATGGATACATGTGATCTTCACTCATCTTGCCATTAACTGCATATGTTTTATATGTTATATTTTGAGTATAAGTATTTTATTTTTATTTTACAAAAAAAACTATACCTTATGTACCAATACCGGAGGGTATTGTACCTTTGACCAGGTGATAGTAGAAACTGACAGTTTGTTACAAGTTATTTAATTAGCATTTTTATTCAGAAATGTATACATTTGTCAAATATATGCAATTCAAAGTAGAAAAATAAAACATGAAATAAATTCTAATGGCTTAAGTAGCCTACTCCTGCCCGTTTAATCTACATTATACAATGAAAAATCAACTCCAAAAGATAAGACATTCTTTTAGTCGAGCTGGCTGTGCTGCCAGCTGTGGTTGGATTTGGTAGCCTGGTCACAATATCTTTTAGTTCTACGTCGTAGAGCTGATTATTTTCTTGGATGAATTTTGCCATCTTCGGTAGTTTTTTCAAATATTTAACTTAAAATAATCATATGCTGCTTCCTTTATTTTGGCAACAAAAGTATTCTTGGTTTTTGTTGTTGTTGTTGTTGTTGTTGTCAGCTTGACAAGGACATAACTTTCTTCAACTAAATCTTCTTTTTCAAAGTTTAATTCCTTCTCCAAGTCATGGCATTCATCTGAAAGATCGAAAACACTTTCCCCTGATGAATATTCAATATCAGACTCAAGGTCGTGGACAAACAATCAATTGTTTACTATCTTTGGATAAAATTTGGTAAAAAAATAAAAATTTGGCAAAAAATATTTAAATTTCCATCTTACATAATGCTAAAATGACTAAGTAAAAACATTTACATATTATTAAGTAATGTTGTACCTTTGACCTGGTCAGAGGACCAACACCCTGAGATGGTCAAAGGTACAACATCACTCGAACTTACGTTTCACGCCATGCTACAATTTTTAGGTTTATCCAGTCACATTAAAAGTATTAACAATGAATCTATAGGCATAGATGTATTACTCATTCATCTTAAAATAATAATCAAAAGAAAACAAGCAATGTTATTAAAGAAACATTCACTTGCAAAATACTTACTTTTCGGTGATGGAATTATAAAAACATTTTTCACTCCTTGCAAGTTAAAGACCTAACTGCTACTGAAGGTTTAAAGTCGCAAATAGTGGGAATATTATACATTAAACAGAAAAGCTTTTAAAGTATGCTTATAGATGATATCACAATCAAGGGTGGTCAAAGGTACAATCGGTCAAAGGTACAACACCTTCCCCTAAGCTTATATCACACGACCATATAATATCTTGACATAATAAATTTAGAAGTAATATTTGTCTCTTATAATCAAATTTTATACAATTAAAAAGGACATGCTCAATTGTATCTAATTCTCCACATTCACAAAAGGCACTATTTGAAAGATTGAATTTGGCTAGGTAAGCATTAAAATTTTCATGTCCTGTAAGAATTTGACCCATAGCAAAATTAAAATTATCTATAGATGAAGTAAAGGAGTGATAAATAGTTGGGAAGAATTTTTTGGTTGAATGATCCTTGGTGGATTTTTCCATCTCTAATTCCATTTCTCATATAGTAATGTCTGAACATTGGACAAAGCAAGTTTAGTGGGAAAAGGCTGGTAAGTAATTGCCAAGTTGTTATCGGTAACTGCAATTTTTGCCTCTTTATCAGCTTTTTCATTCCCTTCATATCCCGAATGTCCTGGGACATAGTAAAAGGTTATATTATTATCTATAGAGAGTAATTTATGAATTTCTTGTACATCTGCTTACTGTTTATATTTAGGAGTGTCTGAAGGGAAGATTTTGAGTCACTGAACAGATTAATTTTAAGAGTTTTATTTTGTAACTTTGTGGACCATTCGACAGCAAATTTAATTGCAGACGGTTGGAATATAGAGGTGTAATGAGGGAATTTGTATCTGAAACAATACTCTAAAGAGATTGGATACTTTTTTATTATTATTACGACACTAGCACCAACTCCCATAATAGATTTAGATCCAGCAGTAAAGATATTAATATCTGCATTATATGTATTTGGATCTAAACTATCCAATACTACATTTGATACTGACCATAATGATGGAAAGATATTATTAGTCATAGCAGTTTCTCTGGGAATCATGTTAATGCCTGTTTCCCAAATTAGCGCTTGGTGAGCATCTTTTATATTTCCTGTTTTTAAAAAGAAATCGATGACTTTATATTGGACTGCCAAAGGGAGAGGTTGGAGTCTTGTAATAACCAAAAGTGCATCAGTTGATACCGTGTTACAGGTTTTTGCAATACATAACGCGAAAGATCTTTGTACACTTAACATTTTATCTACAATAGTTTTATTGTAGATAACAGCACCCCAAGCTGCCGCACCATATAGTATAATAGAGTGTACAGCTCCTTTATAGATGGTTTTTACAGATGTAGAATTCAAACCCCAAGTATTACAGCCACATCTTATTAATTGATTGCCTATTTGTTTGGCTTTAGATAAAATATAATTTAAGGTAAAGGCACCAGTTGTGAATCGGCCTAAGCATAAACTTGGTTTTCACCACGAGAAATAGCTAAATAATTTTCATTTTTGCATTTATTCCTTTATTAAGCTCTTATAATAGACATTGTATTACCTCAGTTCGATAAAAAAATATGTAGTGCATTTTCACAGTCTTCATTTGTATTGTGACGTTTGATCCACAATTGGACCCCACGAACCGCTGAATTTCCGCCAGAACAAAAGGCTGCAGAATTTCCCGCAAACATGGCCAGAGGCAGAAAACACTATGTTTTATTTTTCCCCGGTTATATTAAACCTTGTACTATCATACATCCACTAATTCTAACGTATATCCATTCTAGAATAACTACAAATAAATTTCAGGCTAACTCACCCGAATTTTCTTTTGAAATTCTGACAAATTATTAAACAAATTCACAGGATGGCTCCACTTGAAACTCCAAACAAACTATAATACCAAAACGAAGCTCATGAAGGGATCGAGATTCTATATATCTGAGCCATCTGTTGATAAGTGTGATAATTAAGACGGTAAACGACTTGATCCGCAATTGGTTCCTGATCCACAACTGGTTCCTTTACCTTAAATGTTTTTTAAAATTTAATTTTGTATCAAAAACACACCCAAGTACTTCACAGAGTCAATACACTCAATCTCTTTACCATTTATTATAATAAATGGATATTTATAATTGTATTTTTTGTGAATAATATTGCCTTAGTTTTTTCATGACTAAATAAATAAATAAATAAACTGACTAATAAAATAAATAAATGCTTATAGTGAAATCAACAAAGAATCAGATTTAATGAATTTGAAAATGTAAACAAGAAAAAGTTCATCACTTTGCTGTCACCACCTCTATTAAAAAAGTAGGACTGGAATCTAAAAACAACTTGTTTTATTTAGTTACAAAATTTAATTCAATCAAATTAAGATTATATAACTATTGCTTCAACTTTCAATAATAAATCTTAACTATTACTTAATTCTTTTATAACTTCGGTTTTATAACATTAACAAGATTGTAAGAATAATTTTCCTGGTAATATTACTTACATACCACCACTACTACTAATATAATGTTTTTGTTCTTATTATTAGTTGGATCTGGATCAGCTGGATCAGTAATCGCAAATCGATTAACAGAAATTTCCAACATTAAAGTGTTAGTGTTAGAAGCAGGAGAAGAGCCTCCAGTGATCAGTTACATCCCACTTAGTTTCACAGACACCAATCGATCTCCTGAGTCAGTCAAATCCAAACTGTTTACTCTTCCTCAGAAGAATTGCTGTGCAATTAATGAAGGATCGGTAAGCGCGAGTTAATGAAGTAATTATTAATAAACATTTCAAAATTCAAAACAATTGATAAAATAATAGACAAATCATAACTCCCTATGAGCTGTACTCGTGTCCTGTCGTTTTTATTGACCATCATTTCAATCAAATTACTTTCGTCATTTGAAGGAAAAAAAGGATCTAGAAATAATATATCCTGGCGTATATTTTTTAATTCTTTTATTTATAGTAAGATTTCTTACGGTTTGAGTTAGTTAGTTAAGACAATAAAAGTGAATTTTCAGCGCAATATTTCATTGTTTGAACTATTTTAGAGAAGAAAATTTTCACAAAATTCCTTCGTCATCCGTTTTTAGTTATTGTAACTTTATAATTTAAGAATTTTCGCTGTTTCTTTCAAAGTAAAGAAGTTAGTGAATGGCAAAACTTTGAGAATCACTGATTTACGTAGAAAGAATTAATATGTTTTTACATCAAATACTAACCAAAGTAAACAAAATCCAAACACTCATCTGTCTGGAAAGTAAGTTTTAATTATTATTTTTTAAAAACGTTAAGCTATTATTTAAACAAACAGTTATAAATAGATAAACCAACTTTAATATTGCCTAAAAATCTAGTCAAAGTGAATCATGTGATCCTAGAATTATGCTTGTGTTTATTCTTTGTACTGCTCAGTAATGATCAAAATATTTATTTATTTACAATCAAGAAAACCATTGTAATACAAGGGAAAGTCCTCGGTGGAACGAGTAATATTCATGGAATGGGATTTACAAGAGGAAATAAACACGACTTCGAAAAGTGGAGGAATCAGGGAAATAGGGGATGGGGTTATGACGATGTGCTTCCGTATTTTCTGAAACTTGAAGATTATCAAATACCACACACGAAAGGAGAAGGTAAGTTTACATACTAGTTTATACTTACTTTCTGAGTTATTTTGATGCATTAAAATAATGATAATTGTTTCTATTAACTGTCCTAAAAAAAGGTAGACAATGTAATGGGGATGTTTAACGTCTCTGGGTCGAGGCTGGAAAAGTCACGTGATGTAGGTGTGTTACTTCTAAAAACATGGCTAAGATTATCGAAAAAACTCTGTATATTAAAGATTTCTCAACTTTAAATATATTGAATTATCGGCATACAATTAAGGAGGCGTGTGGAAATAATGTAGATACATTATTTATAGAGGAAAGGAATAAATATATATCTTTACATCTATTTATTCCTTTCATCTAGAAAAAAACGTATCTACATTATTTCCATACGCCTCCTTAATTGTATGCCGATAATTCAATATATTTAAAGTTGAGAAATCTTTAATATACAGAGTTTTTTCGGTAATCTTAGCCATGTTTTTAGAAGTAACACACCTACATCACGTGACTTTTCCAGCCTCGACCCAGAGACGTTAAACATCCCCATTGGTTTTGAAATAGATAAATCAATTGGTAGAAATCGCGAGTTATTCCTGTACAATTCTCTGTCAAAATGATGGCCAGAATATTTATTGAGAAGTTAAACCTACCTTTCTTCCAATCAAAATAACTTATAATAAATCTCTCGAAGTATAAATAAATTTAATTAAAGTAAAAATAAAGGAAGATAAATTAAAAAAAACAAAAAAAAACAAAACAAGGACAATTATTTTTTGAATACTATATTAATTTGATATTCTGCTATTGTAATGTAAAGAAAAATTTAGTTATAAATTAATTTGAATTATATATAAGTTTTGGAGGTACGATAGTAATTCCCGCGACTATCCTCCATACTGAGACCTCGCTTTCCTGGGTGATGACCGTCAAATAGCTCTTGATTTCATCCATTGATAATAATAATATGCTAAGAGGTTTTTGTATGAATGTAATTCATTCTAATCTTTGATAACAACAGTACTTTCTTTATTAACACACTTGGTGACATTGATTTTGAAAACAATGGTTTTATATAAAAATAAAATTAAGAACTATAACCAAATTTGAAATAAATCTCAGTTAATAACTTTATTTTATCATTTTAGAACAATATCATCATAAAGGTGGACCTGTAACTTTATCTCATCCTTCGTATAAAACTGTTTATTCGCAGACATTCCTTGAAGCGGGAAATGAATTAGGATATTACACTACAGACATCAACGGAGAAAACCAAACAGGTTTCCTTGGATTTCAATTTTAAAAATAATTTGAAACTTTTTTTTTTAGCTTAAAACTGGTTTAATATATAATATTATATTAATAGATTTTTTGTACAGTTTGCGTTCCACTTTGATCTTAGGCAAATATAGGGACCTGAAATGGATAAAAAGTGTAAATTAGTAATTAATATAATATGAAAACTCCACAAAAGAAAGTAACTGATAAGTTTATCATTCTAATTGATTACACAAGATTTCCAGGAAAACAATAAACTGAATCAAATAAGCTAAAAATGGATAGAAAATGAAGAATCCCAATGAAGTGTTTTCGATAAGAAACAATGACTGGCATTTAAGGATAAGGAGGATAGAAAGTATAATGGATAAAGAAGGACTGACCATTTGAGTGATTTACTGTTCCAATTCACTTTGTATACTTGAATAGTGAAATAAGTGATTAATGATGTCTAATCTTACTTTATAAATTGATTTTTATATAACTCAACTGACTGTCAGATTTATAAAAATCATTACTTAATTAATGGTTAATTATTTCTTTCTCTCCATCAATTCATAATAATAATTTGATGTAGAAATCGTAGTTCGTTTGTTTTGTTTTGTCTTTTTAAACTTTAGACTAATTAAATATTTCTTTAGTTCATTTTTCTAAGTCGTTTACATATCAAGTAAGGATATCCTGGTCTAACTCTTTATTCAAGCTTATAAATGTCAAGGATGATATAGCGAGAAACCTTTTATGGTATTAATAATTTTTAGGAACTGTTGATTAGTATTCATAACATTTAATCCCGATTATTTATTGCTTGTAGATTGCATATTGGATAGTGATAGATTAAGTTTTAATAAGTTCAAAATCTAAATTTGAAAGATTTACACTGTTCTGGCAAATCATTACTATATAATCTTTTTGTTGTTGTCCATTCAGATTCTCACTTAATTCAAAGAAAGCTCTATTTTTTTTTTCTTTTCAATGCAGGGAAACCTTTTCCTTTTAATGAGTTATTTCTATTTTTGAAAATATCTATTAGTTTTCTACTAGAAATTCTGAAGTCTGTACCTCCATTTGTACCTACATACGCAATACATCTACCTCTAACCAATGCAGATTGTGCATAATGACTGGCTTTGGCTAAAGCGTTTAGTACTACACTAAAAGGGGAAAAAAAAAAAAAAACCATGAACTTCTAATTTTGTCTTCCACCCAGATATTTTGATTTCTTTTTCGTATTCATAGCCATGCAGTTAGAATTTACTTTTAAAAATTACATTTTATAATTTACTTATAAAAATGGGTTAAATAGAGTTTAGGCGAAGGAAATTTTAATAGAATCACTAATCTAAATTATAATTTATTTGTTGCAAGTCTTAAATACGGTCTGGTCTAAGGAAGAAAAAATGCTAAAATATCCGAATAACAAAAATGTTAAAAATCCGATGTCTCCAGAAACTATTCAGCGCATCATTATTTAATTACTTCGTTATCAAGACTATCATTAGAGAGTTCTTATATTTTATTTATTTAAGCAATCTTCTTGATGGTCGTAGAATGATTGTAGATGAATAATCTGTAATTAAATTTTTCGGAATAAATTATGTTAAAACCAAACGAAACCAAATTTCCCTTTGTAATCTCTATAGGTTTTACTTTTCTGCCTTTAATTATGAAGAACGATTTAAGATGGTCCAATTACAGGGCATATCTCGAGCCAGTCAGGAACCGACCGAACCTAAAGATTTGGACAAATTCCATGGCCACAAAAGTAAAAATATTTGTATATGTATTTTAGTGTAAAATGTAATGAAAAGACTTTTTAAATGTTGCTTTTCTTTCAATGTTAAATGTTAGTAAATTATAATCTTAATGTAATTTCAGATTATTTTCAATTCACGCAAACAAGCAACTGGAGTTTTGTTTGAATATAAAGGAGTTAATTGTTCTGTAAATGCACATAAAGAAGTGATCCTCTCAGCAGGAGCTCTTAATTCTCCCAAACTTCTTATGCTGTCTGGCGTTGGACCTAAAAAGGACTTAATGAACTTGAAGGTAAACTTACCTTACACTTTATCTTAAATCTAAATTGTTCCAGGATTTTCTGACATTTTTTTTTCTAATTTTGTTAATAAAAATAAAGCACTTTTTTTGATTAATTTTAAAAACAAAGCTAACTTCCGGAAACAATAACAAACAAAATAGTCAATGTTGGACATTTAATCATAGTAATGAAAGTTTTAAAAACATTAACCGATCGCAACAAAATAATGATTTTACTTAAAAAAAAAAATCTGAATCTATGTTTGAGATGTAAACTTTTATCATCCGAAGGTGTAATTGATTTCTTATTCACTTTCTCAAATCTCAAACAAAAGAAAGAAAGTAACTAATTCTTAAAAAAAAAACCCCGACATAACTGCTACTAGCCAACAAATTTCTATTGTTTTTCAGAGCTTCTATGGATTTTAAGAATTTTCTCTCCGTATTCTACCTTTCTTAACATCCTATGGAAAAAGAAGTTATTTTATTTCCAAAGTATCTTTGCGGGAAATGAAATGAGATTAAAGAGTCATTTCCAATCAGTGGCAAATAATTAATAGTTTTTTTTTTTAAATGATTTACTATAAACTATAGAACTCTGTTTATTTATCCACTTCATTAAAATTATAGATTCCTGTTGTTCAAGATCTTCCAGGTGTAGGACAGAATCTTAGTGATGATGTTTATCTTTATGGGATCAAAGCATTTGTTAATGATGTAAGCGTCCCCATTCCACAAAAATTCACAAGTCCAAACAAAATAGGTAGGCTACTTTCTTTTTTCTTGGAAAAGTAACGATTAACTAGTGTTTATTATAACATCAATGCGGTAATCCAAATCCTAAGAATAGCAACTGGAGCATAGATTAATTTAATTCCTACATCTTAGTATTTAATTCGAGTAATTTATGAAGACAAATAAAAACAATTCATTAGATAAATAACAATTAATCAAAATACCTCTTCTTTTTTTTCCCCCTAAGGAGTTTCCTGCTCTCTTTTATTGGCGAAGGTTGTCTTTCTATCTTATTTTTTTTTCCTAGTATCCAAAACGACAGATAAAAAAATATAAATAATATTTATCATTCTGTGTCATCTCCTTATTGTTTCCTATAAATAACATTCTTAAACATCTCCTTTTAGAAACACTCTATTTGCCAACACTTATTGAAAATGTTGCTTTTCTCAAGACAAGTGCAGTCAAAGGTGATTGGAATAACTTTGAAATAATCCAACAGGCGACCTGGAGTCTTACATTGAATATTCGATTTCGCCAAGCTTTCAATCAAGGGAATGAATCAGACGAAGAAGTGGTTAAGAAAGCAACACAAGAATATAAGAAAAGCTTCAGACAGAACATTCTTAATGGTCTGAATGAAACACAACTGTCTTCGTCAGTAAGTTCTTTTACATCGAAAGACAAATTGATTTTGAGTTTTTTTAAAATATCTTTCGATTTCTAAATTTAAAACAACCAACCTTTAAAAAGCTATAAATTCAAAATAATAATAATAAATAATAACTAATAAAATGAAACATTATAAAACATATGATTTATTCTATGTTATTTAAGGCAATTTTTTTTAATGTTAAGATAATGAAGATTTAGAATATTCTTTGACTTAAATCAATCAAACTATATTTAGTAATAGTGGTTTCAGGCCAGAAATATAAATCAAATTCTGCTGCTAATACAAAATTACTATTTTTTTATCTTTCTGAATAGTTCGGTGACTTCATATTCTATCTTGTACTCCTATTAAATTAGATTAAAAAACTCCATCTACGGATAAATTTCATTTTATTAATGGTGATATTTCGC
>JAFIDM010000003.1:68044586-68056059 GCA_023159025.1 Thereuonema tuberculata
GCGAAATATCACCATTAATAAAATGAAATTTATCCGTAGATGGAGTTCTGTGACGTTGATTAGTGTGAAAATGCAGTCAGACTTGTGAAGTTTTTCTTTCTCAACATTTATTGTTTTCATTGTAGAGTGAAGCCGAAATACAGAACTACTACGACAGACTAATGATCCAAATTACAACTGCGTTACTTCAACCTAAGAGTAAAGGTTTTCTAACATTAAAAAGTTCTAATCCTCATGATCCACCAATCGTAGATCCGAAATATTTAAGTCACCCACAGGATTTTCAAGCTATGATAGAAGGTTAAGTATCAAAAGTAAATTTTAATTTGAATTAAACAGATTTTGGAATGGGAAAGCCTATGATAATCGTAAACGTTCAAAAAATAATAATAATAATTAAATCGGTGTTACAGTTTGAACAGTTTGAAATTAAGCAGTTCTGTTTTAAAAGCAAGATTCTAAAGTTAAATTCCATTTTTTTTTTTTTTTTTTTTTTTTATTTTGTTTTTTTTTATTTTTTTTTTTTTTTTATAAAATTCTTTTTTTTTTTTTTTTTTTTTTTTTGCATCTGGATCTTTGAGTATCTGTTCTCTTGATTAACAGATCATTATCTTTCTTGTATTTGGATCTGGTTATTTCTTGTACCAAGGCAAAAGAGAAACCCAAAAATTTTGAAATTAGATCAGCAGAGATGAAATCCTTCAAAGTTGCTTCTTTTATTATCATTAACATTAATGCTATTCTAAATAAACCATTAATAAAATAATAAGAGAAAAAAAAGCTTAACGTGCTGATTTATTTGTTAAGGAAAAGGGATTTTTTTTTCCCAACATACATCACTTCGTTGACAAGCTGTAGGCATGAATTTTTGTTATTCTTTTCTTTGATGCATGTTGGGAAAAGAATCCCGTTTCCTTATTAATAAAATAACTCAACACTTACTTAACTATTGATAACTAACACTTACTTGATAAAATAACTCTTATTACAGCATTTAATGAAACCATCCGTGTAATGAAGACCAATGCTTATAAAAAGAAAGGAATTAAATTCTACGATTTCGGAAAACTTTTTGGGTGCGGTTCAATACATAATCCAACGAAAAAGTATCTGGAATGTATGGTAAAGCTTTTCACTGCATCGGGATTCCATTTTGTTAGCACTTGTAAAATGGCCCCCAAAACAGACCCCTTTGCTGTAGTGGATACGAATCTCAAGTAATTTATCATTTCTCTTTAATATTTTTATATTAATAATATTAATTATTTATATTAATTTAATATTAATGTTCAAAGAGTTAGACTTTTCAAACTACAGAAATTACATTGAAAATTAACTTTATTATGAAATAAGTAACTTAAAGATTTAAAAAGTTGAGTAATTATTAAAAAAATAGATGTAATGAATATTTTGTTGTTTACAGAGTTTATGGACTCCAGAGGCTGAGAGTGGCTGATGCGTCAATCATTCCTGTTTCTATAACTGGTCATACACATGGACCAGTCGTTATGGTTGGAGAAAAGGCAGCAGATATAATCAAAAGAGACTGGAATTTATTTAATGACTAATAAATAATCTTCAAAATGAATTACTTCATTTGTTTATGTAAATTTGACATCATAACTGTTTCATACATATATTTCATACAAAAAAAAAGCCCCCAAAACAAAGAAATCATTTTCTCTCCTCTTAATAAGATTACAATATAGAAATTCGAAAACCAACCAAATGTAGTTTGCCTTTCATGCTCAACATTCTCCTTTGACAGTTACGTAAAATCCCTATTCCACTAAAACTCCCATAACATTATGTGTTCATTGATTTACATCGACCTTCATTGTGTGGATTATTTCATCCTGTGTTTCGCTTTATCAGAAAACCTTTCATTATTTGTTAGGAGTTCTATATCAAACAACAACTAAAGGAAGTTACCTGGAAAAGATAGTAAGTGAGGAAACTTTTCTTTAAAAAAAAATGAAGCTCATAGAAACTGTTCTGTAAATGTAGTAACTTCTTAACATTTTAATGGGATAGGAACCTAACATTTTATTTTTAAAACAAAAGTAGCTAATAACTGATCTGAAAATGAAATGAACTTCATGTAAATTGTAATAATGTAAATTATACTATAAAATAATGCTGTAAGGCATTGTTTCACGGAATATAATTGTAGACAATTTGTTAGAAACTGTTTCTACTAAAAGCATATTTTCCTTAAATTTAATTTTTTACTAATTTCCTTTAAACTAAAGCCAAGATGTTTGCAATTTAGGTAAATTTAATACCTAATGGAAGGAAGTAATTATACTGTTTAACAACTAAATTCAAACAAAATGTCGCAAACTTTGATAAAAGCACAAAATTCTACTTTCTTAACAACTATTTTCTTTAATTTTGGAAAAAAAAGTAAGAAATGAATCAAGTTTATCTCATTCAAATAGTAATTCCTTCAGTGATAGATCACTTCCAATGTCTGGTTTAATGAAGTGCGTGAAAAGGAGAAGGTAATTATCCGTAAATAGCAATTTAATTGAATAGGATGTTTGTTTGTTGCACCACATCAAAAAGTTTGTTAAGTTTACTTGTGATAATTCTTACAGTGACAAACTATTAAAGAGAAAATTGTCTGCCTATAAATCCCCTATGACATCTAGATGTTGATCATCTTCAGTTATCTTATCTATTGTTTACTTTAGCTTTTGATACTGCAGCATCTCCTAAAACTGTTGCTACAAACTCTCCTTTGATAGATGGTCTGGTGCTCGGCCATATAAGACATCGCGCAAAACATGTATGAGTGATCATTTTTTTCTTCCAAGTGACAACATTTTTATTTGTTTTCGATGAGACAGCAATTGGAAAATTTACATTGTACAGTTTTAGCTTTCGATGCAGTCATGGAATTGTTAAATTGCAATTGTTGAAAAAAAAAAGTCAATGCAAATCCACATCTTCCGAGGCTGAATAAAGGTAAAAATCCATGGGAAAATGAATTTTAAAATCACAAAATCTTTGGAAATCTCTGATAAGTTTTGTTGTACTATTATCAGATGGATAAACTATAGTAATTGCATACATCGTGTAAGAACGTTCGTCCTTGAATGAATAAAACCTAGTCTGTTTTTGCCTTTATACATTGTCTGTTATTTTAATTTGAATGAATTTTTGAATGAGAAATGATATTTTTTTTCCTGCAAGTCTTTACAGCCGGTTATGGGTTCTTGTAGACCGTGAATTTTTAATATATTTAAGAATTTTAGAGAACCGATATTATTGATGGATTTTTTTGCCTCTTCACTAATTTTATTAAAAATTAGAGTGTGCTTTTTTCATTTCATAAATTACAAGAATTCGAACTAACGTAATTGAATAGTAAATTACTTTCTTAAATTTATTAGAGAATAAACAAGAAGTGATCTTAATGTAGTTTTAAATGAAAATTAGGAGGGAAGGTCATAACTTTGCAGATGTCTTATCGGAACGAACTAAAGGGATTACAAGAATTTCAACAAAGATTTCACCGAAAGTGAAGGGAAAAGAAAAATCTTCAAAAATTCCCCAAAGCCTATATTCCCCAAATTCCTATATGACAGATGTATTCAAGATATCAGAGCAGGTCTATGTTTAATAAGAAGCTAATAAATAAAGGAAAGCAACAGATTTTCGATAAAATAGGAACCTTCATCTTTGCTAATGACGACTAATGCTTCAAAAAGAGACATTGTATTTCTTATCTGAACGAGATTGATTTGAATCTAAGAATGACTCAAATAGCTTAAGTTTAAGTCGAATAACTTCAAAAAATAAAAACCCACCAAAGGCACAGAAACGGCTTTTAGGATCTTTCAATTTGTGAACAACCACTTTGTAGAACTTATCGTAGAACTGACCACAACGAAACAATGAAACTCTTGAACGAGGGAACAGGTCTGTGGTAAACAAAAGATATCAATCGGTCCTCAGCTTTCAATTGAATTATGTTGGAAGAAATATAACAGCTTATTTAATGAACTGTTCTCATATTATTATTATTATATCGAAAAGTTTCAAACCATGGGTTTCCCCAGCTAAGACAATATGGTGGTTCAAGGACCAAAGCACATATTGCCAAGTGTAAAAAAAAAAAAAAAAAAGGTTTCGAAGAATAGTTAGGGATGTGTGATTGTGTTCATAAATTTCCTAACTATGCGTGTTGTGTTGAGTACCACAGCCTTCTGGAGTTATGCATAAGTGTTTTTATGAAGTCCTAGTGTGCTGAGGCTGTGGTGCAATGTGTGAGGCACCAGACCAGTGGCGGACAGAACGATGGGTACAACACATACTCGGTCCTGCCTTCACTGCTTCTGGAGCTCGTGTGCTAGATCGGTGTATTTACTGATCTTGTCTGCGTGAGTTTTCTGCATGTTCTTGCTGATAGGCACTGCAATATCAATGAAGTAGGTTGTTTGTTGACCTTATCAACAAGTGTGATGTCAGGTCTGTTGTGATGTATAGTTTTGTCTGTGTGAATGGGGCGGTCCCAGTATAGCTTATGTGAGGGTGACTCTAGTATGCTTTGTGGTGTAGTTGTAGTATGGAACCGTGTTCTGAATTAGTGAGTATTTGTGTGCTAGCTGTTGATGCACGACGCTACCTGATTGCATAATAATAATAATATTAATAAAAACCTACTATTAAAAACTCTTCATTGATACCCATTGAAAGATGAAGTAGGACAACACTAAGTTTATCTCATGTAAAGATTATTGGTTGTGTTGTTGCGTAATAGCCTATGTCAATAATCATCACAGCAAGAATAGCGTCAAAAGTCAAGGAAACAATCTTTGTTGGATATTCAATACAATAAGTTTTTTTAAGAGATTGTTAAATAAATTAAAATTCCCTGTCTACAAGACCACAAACCAGCTTTAAAGAAAAAAAAATGATCATTTCTCATTTTAAAATTCATTCAAATTAAAATAACAGACACTGTATAAAGGCAGGTTTTCTTGAAATATCCAACTAATTTTTCATAAAGAAAGATGTTTTGTGAACACCCAACCGCAAAGTTTGAAGAGATTGACGAAAGAAATGATGTTACAGAAGAAAAAGAGAATTTAAAAACAAATAATTCAAAATAAATAGTAATAATAATAAATAATGAATTTCAATTTCATTTCAGATGAAGTTTATCTTTAGAAATTAAGTATTGTTGCGTTACCATACTCGTTGGGATTAAATTTATTTTTTTACTTTTACTTTAAAATAAAACTAAAAGATTTAAAACAATTTATATCCTTTTAAAACATTTTTTTTATTTGTATTAAATACAGCACATGAAGACTCATTTCATTTCTATCTGATTTTTTTTCCATTTCATTTTCATTAGAATAATAAACATTTTAGTCATTTCTTTTTGAAACCGATAACTATTCACTATAGGTTGGGAGATCGGTATAAATACTAAAAGGTAGATAAATATCCCAAATGATAAAAGGCTGATCAAAATTATTAATGTAATTTATCGTCGTATTTTAAAAGAGAACCAAGAGGACGTTTCAATCTTATCTGAGGTTATGATCAACCGTAGAGTTTGATGTATTGCGTCGTGAAGTAACGAGGATATATTATCACAGTTTAAGTAGTTAAAACGTAATTTAATGTCATTCCATTGTGAAGGTTTTTTTTTTTTTATTATTATTCATTTCTCTTTTGCTATTGAATTACTCCGGATCTCAAACATATGTCAAGTGCAGGCACACGTCAAAAATATGACAAATGCTTCAATAACCAATGACAACAAGCAATAGTTGTAGTTTCGACATTGCTTTCCTGGAGAGCGACAAGTTTACCATGTGTGCTGTTTTAAAAGAAACCTTACTTTTCGTACTTTTGAATCTTTGTATTTCTGATAAGATTGTTTTGTCACAAGAAAGTTCAGAATGTCCCAAAGACACAGGATTTGATTTTGTAATTGGTAAGTATTAATTTCTTTCGATCAATGACTTTAGAATGCGTAGAAATACGACAGCTCTTCTTTGAGCTGGAGATGGGAATGTTACATTTTTATTTAAGCTTACAAGATTAGAAAAGAAATCTGCTTCAAATATTAATTTGATAAGATGAAATTTCAAATACTCCTTAGAATCGCGTAACTCTATTTAATAAATCTCTTGAGACATATATTTGACAATGTTAAATAATAACTTAGAAAATTATTTTCATTAAACTTCATTTTTTAATTTATGAAATATGATTCCCATGTAATTGTTTAAAATTTTAAATTATGCAATTTTAATTTTGCAAATTGAACTGAATTTACATCGATTTCAAATACAGAATTGCTTATTTCGACCAAAGGAATTTTCTAAGTGTCCTAAAGCCGAATATTAATAAAAGTAAATAATACTAGTGGTAATAAAACGATATTTCGCTGATTGTTTTTTATATATACTGTATTTGTGTGAAAGCTGTAGTGAAAATGGGATTTCAAAAATAAAGTTTTTACTTGATTGCTTTCGTGACTGATTTACTCCATAAACCCGGGCATTTGCTGCAGAAAAAGGCAACGGGCGGGGGTGGGTGTTCCAGGGCTCAGATACCAAATGTAGTAACGGGCTCCCTCCCACTTATGGTCAAAATCATAGATTCTAAGCCAAAAACATCGCCAAAACACCCACACGAGTTCCTATTTCTCCCACACACAGTTATTAGCATTATTTTTAGTTTTTTCAATTCTACCCAAAAGTTTAGGAATGAAATTTTAGAAAAAAGTCTAGAAAAAATTCGCTCTATGCAAACATTGTAATGCAGAATAGCTCTATGAAGATATTTTAAGCAGAAAAGTAGTTGATATAAAATACAGACTTAATAAAAAAAAAAAGTCTAGAAGTGATAGGCTATTTTTTTTTTTTTTTTCGATTTAAGACCTCAGCGCGAGCCCCTTTGACCCCCGGGCCCCGGGCCCCGGTCCTGAGAGAACCACTGATCCCCCCCCCCTCTTGTGGGGGCCCTGCATATACGTACACAGTCAGACTTTTCCATTTTCTGAAAAACTTAATGAAATCTATGTTTTTTACTTAAGATGTTGAAATCGGATTAAATTATTATTTTATTTGTTGAAATCGCGCTCATTTCTCCACAAAGACCCATTTGGGAAAGATTTCAAAGTTAGATCATTGTTAGTTCTCCAAAGAAGAATCATCCCTTGGTTCAAAAGTTATTAAGAAGTTGCGGGAAGGAGATGCACATACACAGACTGAACGATCTTACATTCCTAGAAAAGTAGACTAAAAAAATAAATTATTAATATAAAAAAGCAGTTATAAAAAACAGTACATATTATATCAAAACGTACGTAAAAGTTGCTGCGCTGGTGTGGTCGAGCGGTCTCAGGCGTCGGTCTGTCGTGAGATCAATGTGCCAGCGCCCGGGTTCAAATCCCGGTAGCGAGCATGGATGTTTCAAAAATTTCCTTTCCTGTGTTGTAGCCTCTTCTTCACTTTCTCTTCGGTCTGACGTCATTCCTTAATGGCGTCCTGGGGAAGGCCACGGGAAACCACCCCAGTATCTTTCCCTTGTAATTCTAGGGAGTCTGCTAGGGGTTCGCCGTCTTGGGAACACTAGCGCTCCCTGGAGCACGGATGCTTCGGCAACGAAGCTCGCACTTCGGTGCGAACCGACCACACACACACACGTAAAAGTTACGCGTTATTACACTACTATACACACAAATTTATATATTTTTATTTAGATATTTAAACAATGATAAAAAACTTAACGTGCCGATGTATTAATAATAAACAGCCAACTAAAACGGCACCAATCAATAAATTAAAACAAGACGCAATAAAAACAACGTACGTTTCGACGCCCCTTCTTACGGGCTTCGTTTTCAAGTTAATTAAAAAGACCCCCCCTACCTTAAAATGTTCATCCCTTGACGGGAGTCGTTGATCAAATGAAAAATGAATGATGTTTTTATTGCGTCTTGTTTTAATTTATGGATTGGTGCCGTTTTAGTTGACTGTTTATTATTAACAATTAAACATTCTAATTTCTTACAAACCAACAGTTATTTAACTTAATAACATACGATAAATAAAATGATGCTCAAAATATTTAGTAATAGTATAGTTATATTTGAATAAAATAAGAATTTGAATATATTTATTTACATTTGAATATAAAATGTCTCTGAATAAGTTATATACATTTGAATAATAAATTTTTAAATAATTCTTTAAAAATATATTTCTTTTTATTTCTGAAACATTTCAATAGTATTAGAGAAATATCTTAATAATTATCTTATGTATTTTTATTATTATTATTGTTATCAGTTGGATCTGGATCTGCTGGTTCCGCATTAGCCTATCGGTTGACTGAGATTTCTAATATTAAAGTGGTTGTGTTAGAAGCAGGAGAAGAACCTCCATTTATTAGTTACATCCCACTTAGCTTCACTGACAACACCAGAAGTCCTCATTCCATTACCTACCAATTCTTTACAGCTCCTCAGAACAATTGTTGTTTTGCTGAAAACGAATCTGTGAGTTAACGACAATCAAACAAATTTAAGTTTTTTTTACTGTAATACTGTATTTTATATGCAATTTAATACATTTTTGAAGTGTTTGTATCGACAAGATGCAAAATAACAAGACTGACACACATAAAACGAGATTTTTGACAATTAGAATTTACTCCAAATTAAGATAAACTTTAATTTCTCTTCAAATCGACACAAAACATTCTGCGTGAATATTATATTGTTTAATTGAGCATAAATTAAACGAATGGTGTCATTCCATATGAAATCATCCAGAAATTTTAGGAAATGTCACCCACCCTCACAGAAAACTTTGAAATTTTGTATAATTGAAGTTTACTTAGATATATGAACATTTCCAAAATTTAAATGTTGCAGGTTAAGTAACTTTTCAGTAATGGTCTCAAGAAGTTATGTGGATCCAGGAACTCAGATGTTCCGTGGACGAGCTCCTTGATAATTTAAAAATGCAATAGTTTCTACAGTTTTTGCAGTAGAACCTTGATTTTTTTTTTTTAATTAAAGAGGAATGTTTATATTTTTATGTTCATGCTTCTTTTATTGAGTAATCATAAGTTTTTTTTTAGAAAAAAAATGTAAATAAATTTTTTCAAATAAATTCGATACCTGGGCATTGTATTTTTTTTTAAGGTATTGCTCCATCATAGATTCCTTTGAAAATTTTACAATATTATTATAAATCCTTCTTTATGTCACACAAAAAAAATCAGTTTGTAGAAATGATGGGAAGTATAGAAAAAACACTATATTAAAAAAAAAATTAAATTGAGTATTTCTGACTATCATGTCACCTGTAAAATGAGCACCATAAAAAATACATATGAACAGAAGCGTCTTGTTTTAAGTAATTTAGCTGAAATGTATTCTCTATAAAAAGAAGTATCCTGAAGACAAAGTAGGATTTTCAAAATTTGAATCTCTTCGACCAAAACAGTGTATACTCGTAGGATCATCAGGAACACCTACCGTATGTGTCACCACTTACAGTCAAAATGTTAATTGCTTCTAAATTCTATTTCTATTAAAGTAACATACCATGATCTAATGAAAACAGTAACATGATATAAATAACCGAGCCTGTATGCTCCTTCTGTGCAAAAAATGCCCCCCCCCCTTCCCAGTTCTTTACTTCAAACACACTTAAAAAATGAAATAGAAGACTATGATCCTGATGTGATGGTTCAGTATAGTCAATGGATATCAACTGATAGAATGACTTTAAATGTTCAAATCACCACTCTATCAGAATTCTGCGACACACTAATTAAGAAAATTGAAACACTTACTCCACACTCTTTTATTGCTTAATCACAGTCTGATTATCTGAAAATGAAGAAAGAAACACTTGATGAAGGATCAGTGTTAATTTTAATGCATTTCAGTGAAAATCTCCATTTTGTTGTTCAAGATGAAGTACAGGGGTACCATTGGAACAATGGTAGCTGCACTCTTCACACTGTTGTTATATATTACAAAAAAGATCAACAGTTGCAAGCAAAAAATTTTTGTATCATTTCTGATGATCTAGAACATGATGTGGCCCTTGTGTATCAGACTCAGAAGACTGTATTGAATTTTTTGAAGTTTGAATTTCCTGAAATTCCACTTGCTTATGCTGAATATTTCTCTGACGGATATGCTGCACAATATAAAAATTGTAAGAATTTCAGAAATATCTGCTACCATGAACACGTTTTCAATATAAAGTGCAGCTGGTCTTTTTTTTGCAACCAGCCATGGCAAATCTCTCTGCGATGGTATTGGTGGCACTGTCAAAAGACTTGTCACAAAATCAAGTTTGCAAAGACTATATAAAGATCAAATACTTACTGCATCGCAGGTATTTGAATTCTGTCGGGAAAACCTACAAGGCATTTCAGTTCTCTGTTTCAAAAGATGAAATGGTTCAAGTCAGAAATTTTCTTTCCCACGCTTTGAAAGTGCAAAAACTGTTCCTGGAACACGATCTATGCATCACATTATACCACTATCACCAACCAAGATTGGAGCAAAAAGGCTAAGCTATGATACTGATTTTAGTATCATTCATGATTTCTCTGCACTTCCGCCACTGATGCCATTATGCTCTGTGCAGCCCAACTGCTATGTTGCATTTGTATATGACTCTTCTTGGTATCTGGGGATTGTTGAGAAAGTGAATGGTAAAGAAGGAGATGTTACAGTAAGGTTCATGCATCCTCATGGACCATCCCCGTCCTTCTATTGGCCTGATAATGATGTTTGTGATGTCCCATTCTCACATATTCTATGTGAAGTCGATATCATCACAGCAACAGGCCATACTTATTCTCCAAACAAAAAGTCTTCTAGATTGGTGGAAGAAAAGTGGTCCTCATACAAAAAAATATTAAATGTGAAGCATTAAAGCATCTTGTCATATATATATTTCCAAATGAACTTGAATGCAGATACATATCTTATATAATGTACGAGTATATTTTATAGTTTGTAGTTTTGTTTTATATTGCAATTTTTTTTACATTTGTATATTTTTATGCTCACTTATGTTGTTAATGTTTCTTGAGTAGTTAACAGTATTTCTATTATTGTGATATTTTGGGAATGTTAATGGCTGAATGAAAATGTTTTCAAAATTCAAGATGAATTTTTTTTTTGTGAGTACCATTCATTTCTCAAAATTGATTTTTTTTTTGTGAAGCAAATTAACTATTTGCAGATCAGTTTCTAATTTTTTTCAATGATTTTCAGAGGGGAGGGCAAGTGTCCAAATTTTTTTTTTTAATTTTACAAAAAAAATTAATCAACAAAATTTTATTTGGCCAATTCTTTCACGAATTTTTTTTTGAGAGTACCATTCATTTCTCAAAACTGATTTTTTTTTTTTGTGAGGAAACTTTACTATTTGTAAATCACTTTGTAATTTTTTCAATGATTTTCAGA
>JAFIDM010000003.1:68056069-68070265 GCA_023159025.1 Thereuonema tuberculata
GTAAATCACTTTCTAATTTTTTTAAGGATTTTCAGATGGGGGCAAGTATCCAAATTTTTTTTTAGAAATTTAACCAAAAAAACATTAATCTACAAAATTTTTTTTGGCCAATTCTTTCACGATTTTTTTTTTGGTAAGAACAATTCATTTCTACAAAATGATTTTTTTTGTGACAAAACTTTACTATTTGTAAATCACTTCCTAATTTTTTCAAGGATTTTCAGAGTAGAGCAAGTGTCCAAATTTTTTTTTTAAATTAACCAAAAAAAAAACAAAAAAAATTATAAAACAATTAAAAAAAAATTTTATACGGCCAATTCTTTTATGTTTTCATAAACTACATGTCACAACGCATATTCAGGGAAAAAATTGTCATCCTACTTGTTTCCATTTAAAAACTGCAGCCAATTTTCAAATTTTCACAATTCGCTTTGAAGTACCAAATTGCATCAAACTTTCTGCTATTATTACCTACAGAATGTATATAAAGCAATAAAAATTGGCAAAAGTTCATGAAATTAAGTATAATAGCAGTACACAAAATCTCAGTTCTCAACTAGGTAGTGGGTGACATGGCCTGGATGACTTGACATGGAATAACCCAATGGAAAGAATAAAAACTATAAGTAAGAGAAATATGGGACCCACAAGTTTAAAATAATAATAAAAAATTGCACATTAAAAATAAAATAAAGAAAATTCATTTGTTGGTCTTTGCCAGCCTCAATGAATTTTCTATGCGCAATTAATCAAAAGCGCCTAAAAATATATTATAGACACATTAAAGATTGAGATCAAGTGTTTATTAGGTGATATCCCAGATCAGCTGTTTCTCGCTTAATCGGCGATTATCAGTTGAAAATAGTCACTAGTAAACAGCGAAGTCTCAATACGGATGTACTCCTATATATATTTCTATTAACCTACGGATTGAGATCTCGCTGCTAATGATTTCCAATTAAGCGAGAAAAATCTGTTCTGAGATGTCACCTAGTAAGCGCTTGGTCTCAACCTTTAAAATAAAAAAAATATTTGCATTATTAGTATGATTATTATTCTTTTCATTACTATCCTAAGAAGAAAGTCAAAGTATCTTTCAGAAGACATTGATACTTGTACTTCCTACTTACCTACTTTCTAAATTAGAATTTATTTACTTATTTATTTTTATTTATTTCTTAACATTGGTAAAAAGATAAATAATAATAATAATTTTCTTCTATAAGCTTATAAATTTTAAGAGCAAATAATAAAATTGCTTTAGCTAACTATGTAGAGATATTGAATGTATAACAAAGTAAAACAAAATGTTGTATTTGTCTGGTCCGTAACTATTCGATAATATCTCATTTTTGAAACTTAAACTAAATTTTAGATGAGTTCACAAGAATAAAGTGAGTTTCATTTTCAATTCGATTCTCTGTCTGTTGAGTTTTGAAATCGCGACAAATTTCTTGAAGAAACTCTTTGAGTAGAATTTCGATTAATAAATTTAGGAATTCGAAATTGTTTTAAGTATTTTTTCATCACTAATTTTTTTTTTGATGAACATTTCTCTTTCTTTTAGACACCATCATCATTGTAAAATCTAGTCTATAATTCTACTTATAGACAATAGAAGATCTTTGCTTTTGAGTTTAAATAAAAGGACTTAATTTTTTTACAATGAACTTGAAATAGTAATAAGTTGGACTTTAGATTGTGCACGAAACTTTACCCTATATATATTCACAGGTTGTTCATCTTAATTTTCTTTATTATAAAAAAATTGTAATAAAGAATTAAGATAGATTGTTTTATGTGGAAACATTTTGGCTCTAGTTCAGTGATCCATTCTATAATATATTTATTTGAGATTGAGTAAAATGGTTTTAGAAACCATGGAAAAAAAATCAACAGAACGGTTGTCTGTTTGGTGCGTATTAATTACACAATTACTGTATATATTTTAATGCATCCAGTCTTTTCTTTTCTGAAATAACAAACAGAAGCATTGCATCATCAACGATCAGAGATAACTGCCTGCGTTTATTATATTTTTTCAATTACGCAGTCTAGGCATGTTTAGCCAATATTTATTTGTGGCTCCAAGTTTACTATAAAGCTTCAGGCTCAAAAAAATAAAAAATAAATAAAAAATGTCATAAATAAACAGAAATTGTATGAACATCATGTTTATGAGTTTATAATTAAAAAAACAATTAACCTCTTCTGAAATAAATCTCTTATTAAAATATATTTCTGTAATTTATTTCCTTTATTTAATTATAAAGAAAGCAATTGTCATTCAAGGAAAAGCTCTCGGTGGTTCAAGTACCTTGAATGGGATGACTTACACAAGAGGAAACAAACAAGACTATGAAAATTGGAAAAATCTAGGAAATCCAGGCTGGGGTTATGAGGATGTCTTGCCTTCCTTTCTAAAACTTGAAGATTATCGTGTTCCTCATACGATTGAAGAAGGTAAAATGAAAATTACTAAGAATTATTATAAAATATTTTAGACTTATTAATTAATATTTAAAAAATCATGAGTCTTGAAAAATTGCAATCAAATCTATTGTGGATTTTAATTAGTTCCAATTTTAATGGTTCTAGATCCGTACCATCACAAGGGAGGACCTGTTTGTGTATCTACTCCTTCTTATAAAACTGTTGCAACTGATACATTTCTCGAAGCAGGACAAGAATTAGGATATTTCGTCACAGATGTGAATGGGAGAAACCAGACAGGTTTTATTGGATTTAAATCTATATTTCTATTGTCAGTATAATCATGTAAATAAAACTATAAGAGTATAGATTAGCGTAATATTTCAGTTCTATAAAAAAAAGATTTCCTTATTAAAAATATTCCTAAAAGAATTCATAAACACTTGAAATAGCAAGGGATTTAGGACGTTCATCTTAAAAACTTAAGCTGTACTTAGAAACTTCTTAGATAGGATAGTCTGTCTGATGACTAACTTTCTTTTCAAGATCCTTTTTCGTTCTTTTGTTTGACTTTTCTCAAAGTTTACTAGTTAAAATAGTCATTTCGTTATATATAATTACTGATTAGTTACATCTGGTTAATTATATGTTTACTAAAATTCATTTTGGCACTCACCAGTAATGATTTAGTGTTACAGTTAACTCAAGAAATTTCTCTTTTGCTTTAGTTATTGAATGTTAACTAATTTATATTTATTGATTAAAATAATGAATAACAAGTAAGACTGAATCGACTTAATCGCTTTTGAGCATTTTCCCTTAAATTAAGATCTTTCATTACAATTTTACAAAATTTAATAATCATTTAATAATAATCTAGGTTGAAAAAGAAGCATACTAAATATAAATAAATCAGACTTCCTACTAATATATCTATTTCTTCTGTAGCTTCTTTCTTTTTTAAGATAATAAATAAAAACATAACTCAAACGTAGCTGCAAATTTTCCAGACAGACGTAAAAGATACTGTGAAAATTTGCCACTTATATTTGAGAAATGTATCTTAATAAATATCATTAAATTGAGAAATGTAATTTAATAAATATTTGCAGAATTGAAATATTTTTATTTTTTGTAATATTAATATTTTTTGTAATGATTTAATGAGGTGAGTTTCTAAGAAGTGTAGTAAGTGCTTTGAAAAAAACTATCAATTACAGTGAACCACATCAATTTATTGAATTATATTCGAATAATGTTAGAAAAATTAATTTGACTAATTCTCTAATCTATAAAATTCATTGATACTAATATATATATAAGCGAAGCAGAAATTCTATAAATTTTGAAATACCTACTAAAATAAACTTATTAAATTTTAAAAGAGTTACTTTATAATATTTGGTTATTTTGGTTTGTCTTCAGTTTTTTTGTTTAATTGCAATGGAAATGAACTTACTTTGATTGTAAAATGATTGTTAAGTTAAAACTGTCGGAGAAACACGTTCGAAACTCAGAAATTTTCTTGTTATCATTTTTTAATAATTTAAATTACTTCTCAATCGGAAATTTTATAACTTTTTTTTAATTTGCTTTTAGTTGCATTTAATGAAGTAATATCTTCTGTAAATAATAATTTAGGTTTTACAATAGAGGCTTTAATTCTGAAGGATGATTTAAGATGGTCCAATTATAGAGCCTATCTCGAACCTGCCATGAATAGATCAAACCTAAAAATCTGGAAGAATTCCCTCGTTACAAAAGTAAAATTTACTTTTTCTTTTATTTATAGTAAAAAGTTTATGTCGAAAAAAAAAAAAAAAAAAAACAGAAATAAAAGTTGAAGTAACGTGGATTGTTTCTATGCGACAAATCATAAATTTACTCGAAGGTTTTCTTAAAGATCCAGGTATGATTATTATTATTTTTTATTTATTTTAATTTTTAGATTTTATTCGATGACTCCAAAGTAGCTACTGGAGTTCAGTTTGAGTACAAAGGGACTAAATGTACAGTGAAGGCAACGAAAGAAGTCATTGTTAGTGCAGGCGCTTTGAACAGTCCAAAACTACTACTGTTGTCAGGAATTGGACCTAAAGATGATTTAACAAAATTACAGGTATTATTCTTTAGCCTAAAAGTAATATTATTAACTCTAATTGCTCTGTCTATCAGTGATTTATATTGATTGAAAATACTGAGAACATTACAAATAAAATCAACTGAAGAATGGAACTCAACAAAACCTAAAATATGAAAAAAAATAAAACCATAAAATCTTAAACTGTTGCTTTGTATCTTTATTTCTAATTTATCTATTACTCTCCTGCCTATCTGCTTTTCCTAATTGCCTTTATATTTAGAACAATACGCAAACAATCTACCAACACAAATACTTTGTTTTATTGTTTTTAGTCTACTTTTTGAAAGGAAAGTTAAGCTCATCAATTCAGTCTGTCTGTCTGTCTGTGCCTCTACAGTAACTACTACCATATAAAAGTATTGCTAGATGGATCTAATTGAAACTTGATCTACACATTTGAAGACTATGGAAGATCTCACTTTTATCTTTGAAACTAAATGCGTCCTTAAAGAGTAATTCGTGTGAGAATTCTAAAAGTTCTCATGGAAAAGCATCGGAATCTAAACAATGGATTTCTATCTTATATTTGTTAGTTTCTCATTGTTTTAAGCAATGAATATTAAATCGTTTTATCTAATCCATTGCACGTGATTTGGTACGATTACCATTAATGTGATTAAGATAATTTAAGTAATTAATGTGGATTTAATTATTATTATTATTTTTTTTTTTTCACAAAACGTTTTTGTCATTTTCACTAAAATAAAAAATAAATTTTAAGAAATAATATTTAAGAAAAATAGGTTTCAATTTCTTTTTTTCTTCACTGAATACACTTTGGAAGGCGTATTATTACAAATTGCTTAACAAAATTAATTTATTAACCGATTCTGGTTGAGATATGAAATTAGTAGATTATATTTAGGATTTATACATTAAGATTAAATTGTGAATTCTTTTATTGACATTAATTTCTGAATATTTTGAAAGACGACATTAGCTTCTTTCCATATATTTTTGTTTAATTGCTTTGTAGATCCCTGTACTTTTAGATCTTCCTGGAGTAGGACAGAATCTAACTGACCATGTCTTTCTTAATGGTGGAATCAAGGCGTTTGTTGATGAAGGAACTTTACCTGTGCAATCGAAATTCATCGACCCAGATACTTCAGGTAATTCAGAGGATAATATTCTGGCATCTCAATTTTCTATCAATGGAATTATTTAATAAATATTTCAAAAAAAAAAGCTTCAAAATGGAAATACGTTAATTTTAAGTTTGTTTTTCATATATTATATTATATCTGTGTGATTATACTGTTTATTGATTATCATCAAAATCAAACAGCCATGAAATTTATAAAAATCTATCAAAAACGATTGTTATCTTATATCTTGATTACCTTGATATAGTTTGGTAATAACAGAGGGAATTTTTATAACACGCTTTGTTTTGAAGAAGATCAAGTTTATTTGCCATAGATTCTAATCAACTGTTCTACAGAGAGAGAGAGAGACATTGGATGTTTTGTTTTGTTTTAACGATTTTTAGCTATAAAGTAAATTATATTAGAATAAAATCCATTCAGTGAAGTTATAAAATTATTTTTTTTAAGGTTTCAATAAATCTAATTTTATTCTTTTTATTAATAAAATGTTTTATGTTTTCTATTTTATAATAATTAAATTTGCTAGCTTATCTACCCTAACCCCCATATCTTTGAGATATGCGATGATATTAATTATATACAAACATAGCGATTTGTAATTCGGTATTGAGCAGATATAAAATTTTTAAAGAATGGAAATGTATATAAATCACTCTAAAAAGTAAGTGAAATTAAAAAAAAAAAAAATCAAAATTACATTGTGCAATCTTTTTTTTTTTTAGAAGGTAATTTTAATAATGTTGTTATATGAAGTTTTATTATCTTTTATAACATGTTTAGAAATGCAGAGAGGGGTGCACATATTTGAAAGCAAATTAACTTAACTGACTTTTCTAAGACTTAAGAACTTTTGAAGGAGTCTTCAGCTGATGACAAGAGATTAGTATCAATTTTTTCCGTGTAAGAAAACTGGGAAAGGTGACATAAATTCCCTTAGAATAGCATTAGATCCCGTTCGATAATCACTGATAATATCTGAGCATTAGCTTTAATGGGTTCAAATAACTTTAAGTGAATATGGTGGATTTAATTCATTTTCAAAATGAAAAGTTCTCTACGGTTCGTATTCAACAGATAATTGGAATTAAAAGATGTAAAAACAAAAACAAAACAAAAGAGGACACTTTCTGCTTGCATTATTAAAAAAAAAAAAGGTTAAAATAAAACAAGAGGACGAAAGAAAATAGCCTTTAAGTTCTCGCAGCAATTCTTTTTTGGTTTAAATCTTCTGTTTGGTAAAATGCAGTTTATTCAATTTGGATTGAGCTTTCAAATGGTAAGATAAAAGGAAGCTTCTTGCTTTTTTTTTATTTTTTTAAAAGATATTATAAAATTGGATATTAATTATAAGAATATAAAGAAATAAAAAAAAATTAAAAAATGAAATAATTTACTAAAACAATGAATTGTGAGTAAACTGATGATTTCATGTTAAAAAGTCTTAATAAAATTGGGAGAATTCTTGAAGTCAAATAAGATCCCTTTCTTAAAGAGCAGAAATACTTGACACTTTCATGAGATTTTATGAAAGGAAATCAATAATCATTTGCCAAATTTAAAGTTACTAAAAGTTAAGTAATAGTAATTTTTTGCTTTGAATAATCTGACATTTCTTGTCGTTTCAGAGAAGTTATATTTACCAACAACATTCGAGGCTATGGCTTTTTTAAAGACGGGATTTTCCACAGGAGATTGGCCCGATTATGAAGTAATCCAAAAAGGAAGTTGGAGTCTTAATCTGAATATTCGCTTCTACCAAGCTTTTAATCCAGATAATCTATCGGACGAAGAAGTAATTAAAAAAGCCACCGAAGAATATACCAAGAGCTTCAAGAAAACTATTTTCAGAGGAATAAATGAATCCATGATTTCGTCTGTGGTGAGTTTGTTTTATTAAAACTTCATCTCGTTGTTTGAATTTCATTTAGATTATAAAACCAAATTACTTATTTGAAATTGGCCTTCGAGGATTCGTTTACAATAAGTTACTTAAGAAACTTCATTTAAAAGCTAATAATGTCAATTATTATAATTGTAACAATAATTTAATTAATTTTATTTTTATTACAAATGAAACTATCTAGATAAATGTATCTAGATTATCTGTTCTTTATAGCTTGCTAAAGAATTTGCCTGAGTGATTATTTATCGTACAGAGATCAACAGATGAAATTCAGGGTTTGATTTGATAGTTCGATGTTTGGTCAAAATTCAAAAATGCAATAGAGTATTTGTCTTTTGGATTCATCTTCAAGACTTCTAATATTTCACTGAAAGTTCTGTGGACTATTACTTCACAACAAACAGCAGAATGTCATCATTGCCATTGCAACTTCATTGAATTTAAATTTTTACGGCGATCTTAATAATGGAGAGATTTACGTATTGTATTTTGAAATCCTTTATTCTTTCTTGGGTAAATAACAAACAAGTCAAAGTATTCTGTTGGAGCAGAATTACTTGTTATATAGTTTCATTTTTCCTACACTTACAATTAGTAGTTTCAAAAATGAAACTATTAAGTTTGATCAATTGTAAAATTTAAAATCATTTATTATTGTTGGAAGATGTCGATGATTTGAGGAAATATTATTGCTTTTAATGATATCTTCACTACGGCATCATAGAAATTAAATTAAGGAAAAGCGTCTATTGATATACAAGGTAAGAATTACCAAAATGAAATTATTAAAAAGAAATGAAACAAACTATTGTCAATATATATCACATTTGGATTGAGATACATAGAGAGGGATCAATCCATATCAAGTGGTCCAAAAAATTTTTTTTTTGATTGTCTGACCATTTTGAAAAAAAAAAAAAAAATGTGTGCGTTATCTTTTGTTACAGTTCAAAACCAATAATATTAAATTTTGAAGTGTATAGTACAGTATAGTAATCTGAGCAACGAAACTGTCTCATCATTATTGTTCAATGAAGGCGTCGTTGAAATTGCCTGAATCAAGAAACAAAAGAAAAGAAAATATTACGAATGGTCTGAAATAATTTGTTTTAAACATTTAACCTTGTATTCAATAAAAAAAAGCAAAAAAAAAAAACCATATAAATTGTTAGTATTTTTTTTTCTTTGAACTGTGATCTATCTTAAATTTTTTTCGAAATTCCTTAGACTTTGAAGGCTATGCGCGACCGGAAGATGGAAGATGGATTTAAATAATATTTAAACATTATTTTCTGTTGTTCTAATACATAAGAATTTGAGCTATTACATTCGGGAAGAGGCTAATTTAAAAATGTTAAAAATTATCGTAAAAATGTGAATTTTTTTCCATCTTTTGGCAAACTTTAGAGCATATGCGCGAACGGAAGATATAAACCGATTTTATTTCTTTTTTTACTTTTTAGTCTTCCCAATTCGCAACTTTTCCGCGGTATTTCGACTTGAAAAAAAAATTTTGAATTTTTTCGGCCCACCCTAAAACATAGTTGGCAATTCATTGTTGAATAGGTCTCTGAGGAGCAAAGTTTAAAGCTCTGTGAATCAACATAGAGAGGTTTTCCATCATCTGATTTTGGGAAAGGAAATAATGAAATTCAAAGTGATATCGGAAAACGTTGGTTTCTTTATACAGTGGAACTGTTGTGTCATCTTAAGATCCAAAAATCGGATAGGCTTCTGATTTCGGGAGATATCATGGAAAAAATATCGTATTTTCATTAGTGACAAGTATCAAATTGTCGACGTATCTCATTTATAAGTCCATGTTAACTTCACCAATTTTCTAAAGTCCAATGACCATTTCTTCGATGTAGATCATAATTATCTTTGCTGACAGGGCTGAACTTGTCAAACCCATGAATAGCCTGAAGACTGATGGAAGAAACATTTGCGACCTCAAAAGATTTGTAATTTCATTAAAAGTTTAATTGTTGAGGTTCATACCGTGATCCGGCCTTCCCAACTATGGAAGCCATAAGATTAACAGAGCCAATCTCTACCTAGACCCTGTCGTTAGCTATTTTGCATATTCATATCAACTTCAAAATTTTCTTTAAAACCCAGTGTCGTTATGTTTTCATTTGCCTTATAATGTCCTTGTTTTAGCTAAAGTTATTATATTTTTAATACATATTTGTTTTTAGCCGTGCCGGCGTGGTCGTGCAGTCTCAGGCGTCGGTCTTCCGTGAGGCCAGCGAGCCGGTACCCGGGTTCAAATCCCGGTCGAGAGGAGGGATGTTTCAATTTCCTTTCCTGTGTTTGTCAGCCTCTTCTTCACTTTCTCTTCAGTCTGACGTCACTCCGTAATGGCGTCCTGGAGAAGGCAACGGGAAACCACTCCAGTATCTGTTCCTTTGTATATCTACAGCTTCTAGGGATTCGCCTTTCGGGGGTCACTAGGATCCATAGACCGCATACCTTCGAATACATGAAGTTCGCACATGATGATGATGATGATGATGATGATTTGTTTTTTTAAGTATTCATGTGTGTAATGCATTTTATTCCAATTGAAACAACGCCAAACACATCAAATTCTTAATAATATTCCATAATTTCTTTTCGTTTCATTTCAGCATGAAAGCGAAATACTCAATTATCTTAAAAAGCTGATGTTGCAAATCAATGTATCTCTGCTTTTACCAAAAAGCAGAGGTTCTGTAACTTTAAACAGTTCAAATCCTCACGATCCTCCAATAATAGATCCCAAGTACTTATCTCATCCAGATGATTTTGAAGCATTAGTAAAAGGTAAAGTAGAATTAAATATTAATTCAAATATAATAGTTATATGGCGGGAAACATGGGGACCTTCTCTAAAACAAAATAAAGAAACATTCAAATATAAAGTCTGATGAAATTTCATTATTTTAAAATACTAAGTTGTAGTGAAACTGATGGACTTCGTGCTACAAAAGTAAATAGCCACCAAATAGTTCTATAGATAGATAGATAGATAGATAAAGCACAAAAAAAAAGATGTTTGTATGTTTGTTGTTATTTCTTTGTCTCCTATATATTGAGCAACGCCGGGTCCTTCTGCTAGTATATTTATATTGATGACATACTTTCTTTTACAGGATATAACGAAACTATACGTATAGCAATGACGAATGCGTATAAAAAGAAAGGAATTGAATTCTTTGATTTTGGTAAATTTGCTGGTTGTGGATCACTGTATAATCCGACTAAAGAGTATTTGGAATGTATAGTCAAAAAGTTCACTGCTTCTGGATATCACTTCGTTAGTTCTTGCATGATGGCACCTAAGTCATCGTTTGGAGTCGTTGACACGAGATTGAAGTAATGAAATCATTTCTTTTTTTTTAATTCATTTTTATTATTATTCGTTTTATAAGCTTAATTTATGATTAGATATAAGAGTCCTCTAGAATCAAAACTCACAATATCCAAAAAATCGAAAATTGAGATAGCAGTGTAATCTTAGAAAACTCTGTGCAAGGAATCCATATTAAAGGTTATTTTGGTCCTAAACTTACAACATCTCTTTGAAAATGACAGCTGAAAATAGTATTTGGCGTCAACACGCACATAATCCGCGGGATATTGTGTGGTTTGTCGCCAACATAAGTTTTGGATATTGTGAGTTTTGATTCTAGAGGACTCACATTAAGCAATCCCATAAACAGGCCATGCAGTTCCACGGGAGCGCGGGAGGTAAGGCTCCCAGCGTTTCGAGACCAACGGGAAGAGAAACAACGGGTTTCGAGACCAACGGCACGGAGGTCAGCCCGACGCCCGCCCGCACGGCCTTAACTCCCGGGAAAGAAACCCGGTACCCATTCTACAGAGCGCTGGGTAGACCCTTAGGACCCGTTTGGAGGAGAAAGAAGCGTGGAAAAATTCCCGGTCTCCGCCGAGGCCGGGAATAGAACCCGTGACCTCCAAGCGCCCTTACCCACTCGGCTACCGGGCCCACGATTAGATATAAGACGTAATAAATATAAGATAGAATTTTTATAGTATCGTGGACAATTTTAACAGAATTTAATATTCTTTTTAAAGTGCATAATAATTTTAAAATTCAGAATTTTTTTTTTAATATTAAACAGAATTTCGCCTGAAACATTTAGAGATACTTATAATAATAATACGTAAGTAATAGTAGCAATATTATAATTATTCTAATGAGGATTTATACTAATAGAACAGTGTTTACTGAATAGTTATAACTTTTGATCATTGCTAAAATGACGATTTTTTTTTCCCACTGTCCTAAATGAAAAGCTCATGATGTTAACAACTTCATAGAAAATAAAATAAAATCAGAAAAAATTCAAATTGCAAGTTGCAAATTTTAAGAAATGTTGAAAGAAAGAATCTTGAGAAAGAAGTAACGTGTTACTTTGAAAACTCATCCTTGTAAGAATTATGTATAGAAATGTGATGTAATTGTGTATCATTATTACTTCGGTGATTAAGTCGAAAACCTCTTTAAGTCAACGTCATTGTTAAGTCTTCTAAGATAGTCTTAAGAAGCTGGAAACTATTTAGGTTTCAGTCATTGTTGAAATCGAAAAGAAAATAAATACCGCATTATATACAATTCTATAAAGCAACAAAGCATTTCCTTTCAATTTGGCAAAGATATGAAATAATTTATGTCACAACTTCTTTTTCTATAGAATTAATATGACAATATTGGTATAAAACAAAGAAGAAACAAACATATCGGATGGGTCCTAATTAACAGCCTCGTTGCAGATTGTAGGAGTTCTCGCATCAAGGTTCCCCTCCCCCACACTACTAATTAATAACCCAAATTAAACTTGAATCTATTCAGTTTCGATAGGATGATTATCACAATTATCCAAAGCAAATACATCTGTGTAAAATAAATAAATATACAAATACGTTTTAATAATTATATACTTTTGATATATTACAGAGTTTATGGTCTTCAAAACTTGCGTATAATTGATTCGTCAGTGATTCCGGTCCCTATAACAGGTCACACCCACATTCCAAGTGTGATGGTTGGTGAACGTGGGGCTGATATAATCAAGGAAGACTGGAATTTAAAAACATCGGACAAATAAAAGTTGTATCTATTTTGCCTTTGAACATTTTTTGTTATGTAATTTGTCATAAAAATAAAATAAAATAATTATGCTGAATGATTTTGTGATAAAAGAAATCTTAATAAATTCATTGTCTCTTGTTTTAACCAATTTGTGAAGTTATTCATAAATATTCCAAATTTACGAAGATGTTTATCATTAGCTTTTTTTAAATTTTCCAGCATTAAATGTTATTTTAAAGAAAACAAGAAAAATTCCAAATGCTTATCAATAGAACTAAAATCTACTCCTTCTGGAGTTTACAAATGATAAGTAATTAAATAAGTCAAAACGTAGAAAATCAAGTAAAAACGCCAGTAGAAAGCAACGAGGAAGGCAATAACAGCTGCTGCTTTAATGAAATAAGATTTTTGGAAAAAACAAGGTAAGGATAGTGATTATTAAACCAATCACAATGCTTCACGACGGCTTCTGAGTCATCTTTAGTTTAGAATAGACTGCGCCGGGATAGTCTAGAACAGGGGTCGGCAACCTTTTGTTGTAAGAGGGCCAAATATTTTATGTGGGGATTACTGCGGGCCGCACTTGGGGCCAAAAAGGGCCAACCAAAAAAAAAAAAAAAAGGAAATTCTTATTTTAACACCAAAAAATAAAAGGAAAATCTTAAGATGCCTCGCGGGCCGCGGGTTGCCGACCCCTGGTCTAGAAAATGCTCGCGTGAGTCTGCGACCCCATGCTATCTTACCCACCCCTATTTACATGGAATAATCGTCATTCTTAACTCAATTAACCCTAATTAATACACCGAATTCCGAATAATGATACTAATGAAATTACAGTTGAAAATTGATTTAAATGGTACATGAATTAATTTCTTTTAAATAGACTAAGAAAAACAATTGGAAGTAAACAAATCATGTAATGAAAAGTTATTTGAAATACTTGGGTGAGTTTATACTTCTTTACAGGGTGTAATATTGCTCGCATGGTACATTACGCTATTACGTACTTCTTTTGGCATTGTGAATCCATATTATATTATTAGAAATTGAGATATCATTTGAAACTCAAATCCCTCTATTCCATCCTTACTAATCGAACTCTTTACGAAACTACCTTTTTTTTTTTTTTTTTTCTTAAACCTTTCTGTAACTTTATTCGTTTTTTTCTTTCAACGAGTTGGTTAAACTTTCTCCTTACTTGTTGTTCTCTTTGTCAACTGAGAAAGTAATTTTAAAGAATGTCTATTCAGAGGATTTAGAGATCATTTTAATTTTTTTTATTTTTTTTTTTTTGATTGAAAATACTATCTAATAATTTTGGTCCGATCAAAATAAAGTTTAGAGATCTGTAAAGGATTTTATTTAAACAAAAAAGAAAATATCATAATTCTTTATTAAACTCCAAAATACTGCACCACAGACCAATATTTCGTCTTATTTTTCAAAGACTTCCTCAAGTTTTTTTTGGTAAACATAATAAACAAATAAATAAAATAAAAATTAAAGA
>JAFIDM010000003.1:68070665-68092000 GCA_023159025.1 Thereuonema tuberculata
AAACCTTGAGGAAGTCTTTGAAAAATAAGACGAAATATTGGTCTGTGATGCAGTATTTTGGAGTTTAATAAAGATTTATGCTATCTCATGAAGATCTAAGATTTGGTTGAACAAAGAAAATCTTTTAAGTAAATAACATATATAACTAAAATCTACAAACCCAAAATTAACTGTAAATATAGTTTAAATTAAAATACGTTGAATTTTTCCAGAGATAAATAACGAAAGCGGAAAATGGTCTTCTTTTTCACTAAGGAATTTTCCGGACTATTAGATGGGTCACTGAGAGGTAAATCTATTGGCTGATAATTGGGTGAAGCTGTGGAGAATCCTGGATATTGAAGGACCCTAAAAAAGAAATGGAACCGACTGTTCATTTTCAGTTTCCGGAGGTGAACTTTTAGTATCTTAGTTTGAATAAGTTCTCAAATCAAATTACTTGTTTCATTACGTTAGGGATTTTCATAAACAAATCGATGTAAACTATTTTCAGAGCACATAATTTTTCTCTCCTCGTCCTAAAAATTTAGATGCATTGTTGCTATTATCAGTTTGTGACAGCTTAATATTTTAACAAAAAATGGAGAATATTATTTCACAGAGAATATTTCTCTTTTTGATGCTGAAGGAGAATGTGATATGTAGATATTTTGATGTATTTGATGTTTTTACCATTTGTTGTTTTTATTTCACTGAAAATAAGCCTTTCTTTTTTGAAAACTTTTAATTTGTTTTTTTAATAATATTTTATTTTAATCAAAATGAAACAAATTGAAGCGAAATTCTAGGGAAAAGAAAGTTCCAATGATAATTTTAGGACATTTGTTCCTTTTCATTCTTTTCATTGTTACTCAACGAATTAATGATTTGTGAGCAGCTGCAACAACTTCTGGACTTCCAAGTGATTACAGCTTTCTTTTTAAAACTTCCCTATTTTTGGAGGACGGTCTGTCGCAATTCACAATCATTCATTGGAAAAGCTCCCAACGAATTGGAACGAATGGAGACGAGAGAACGCTTTAGTCTCCGTTTGAAAATCTAACCAACTGCAGGATTTGAACCCACTCTGTAGTCAAACTCCTTTATCTATCCAACATTGGAATAGAAGCTTTTTTTACGAATTTTAATTCTTTATATTAAAGTAATTACTCAAACAGTTTTTCAGAAATCAATAAATTAGAGCAATACATATCAGAGAAAAATAAACCTTGTCGTTGTTCTATATAAAAGTGAAATCTTTTGAATCAAGACATAAAATTCACCACACAATTTTACTCTGAATTTGTAATAGAGCTTTTTATGAAATGAGAGAATGACGGATAAAAATATACTTTCTAGTTCAAAATTTGTTTAAGTTTTGAATAAATATAAGAACATAATTTATCTATTAAATCTGAAGAATAAAGTATTTATTGAAAGATTACTTAATCGCAAATTAACTTTATGTTTTAAAATTTATTTCATATTTTTTATCGATTAAATCGTATTTAGGTCTAACCTAATTTTGAGCAAAACGATCAACATTCTTGATGGAAAAACTCGTCATTGTTATCAAAGTAGGCTTTTGAAAACAATAATTTTCAAATGAATTTTTTTATTACTACTTTTTTATTACTAAATATTGTATTATGAAACAAATTCAACTAGATTAATTTCACAATGTTTAATTGTAGGTTTATGTCATTCAAATACCATAAATTAGCTTTTTTTCTATAAGGAAACGGGAAAACCAGATTGAAATCGGGAAATTCCAATAACATCATCCGATTATATAATAATTCTCCAATTATATAGAGTAATGGCAGGTATTGAAAAGAAAAACTGATCCTTTTAAAATAATTGTTAACCTATTTTTTTTAAATGCAACCTTTTGAAGTTAAAAACTAGAAAATTCAAAGTACACTGCCTAAAAAAATTAAAGAAATATTAAAACAAGCCAATAGTTCATATATTGAAATGAAACTATTAAGACAGAAAAATAATACAGTAAACAAGTCTTCCACTAATAAGGGGTCGTCCATTAATTACGTGAGGTCAAAAGAGGGAGGGGGGGGTCAACGAAAATCTCACGTAAACTTTTTCATTTAGAGAAAATATATATTATAGCAAGATTTCCGTTTTTTTGTTTTTTTTTTGGTTGTTAAAATTTTTGAAATCTCACCAAGGGGGAGGGGGGGGGGTCCAAATTTTTTAAAAAACACCACACGTAATTAATGGACGGCCCCTAATACTCATAATTTCAAAAACTAGAAAATAAATGACAATCAGAATTTTAGATTCTAAAATAACAATACAAAAGTGACACGCTCATCATAATTTTATTTTCTGGTTTTTGGAAAGAAGGAAGCTGTTCCCTTAATGTATTTCACTTAATGCTTGAAAAGAAAATCCGCTCAGGATTTTCGAAATATCGCATTGGAGATGTTTGAGGAAATAAAACAAGTTTTGAATTTCTTTAGTTCTTATAATTATTTTAAATTTTAGAGATAATTCACTGATTTGCTAATAAAATTACCTTATTAAAATGTAAGAAAATTATTTTTTACCTCATTTCAAGAAAAGTGGGGCTAATCAGATCACATAGTCTGAATGTGTGTTCGAACTTGCTTTTACCTAAGAAGGCTTTGTTTAGAATTTATTTTGGGAAACTAATTTTTACGTGAAAAAATTCTTTTGGTTCAAAGAAAAAAAAATAATGGTTTCAATAATTGGAAATGATTACATCAATTGTTTATCTATCGTTCTCCACTATTGTACTAAAAAAAAGTAAATAAAATTCAAATCTCAGCATTCCAAGCGAATGAAACTCTGTTTCAACATGATCAATTGATCAATAATTTGTTTGTGTCATTTGAGTAACTTGTAGCCAGTGGCGAATTTAGAATATATTTTGGGGGGGGGGGGCAAGATTAATGTCAGGTTGGGTTGAGTAATTTTAAGTAGACACTCCATGATACTGTATATGTTTTGTTGCTCATATTCAAAGGGTAATTTGAGCTGAATGCCCTGAATGTTGAATTCATTGCATAAATGCATGATTCATTAAAATAATTCAGATTAAGGTACTTATTTTTTTCTTTATATTCATTATTTCGGGGGGGGGGAACTCTTGTCCCCCCCCCCTCCTTATATTAGCCCTTGCTTGTAGCAATTGCATGCATTTTTGTTCTTAAACAACCGCTGCATGTCTAAGTAAAGTAATATGAGGTAATAAATATTGGTTGGACATTGTTAGAAGGGAGATAAAGAATGGTTATAAAAGAAATAGCAAGTAACTACAATGGATTCCTGATTCTCGATGGACAGTAAGCAACAAATGGTTACAGATTAATAATAGATGAACAGCAAAATATTACCTAATCATTAAAAGAACCCAGGTGAAATTATTTATACCTATTCAAAGAGAACGTTGTTATGAAGCCGGAAGTTATCCAAACGGAATTAATATTAGCCAGGTAACGTTTAAGATTTCAAAAGAATACATAATATTTAAAGTTAATTAAATTAGGCTTGAGTATTTATTTATCGTGCCTTAAATTGCAAATTACTATCATCTCCATTCTGTTACTTTACAAAGTTCTTTTTATTATTTTGTATCTGAAGATAGCGTTAAACTAACATTACATACTGCAATGCATTATCTCAACTTCCAATTCACTAGACCCCATGAAAACAATAACTATGAATCAAGTCACAGGACTACAGATTTACAGAAAGGCTCAATTTTTCTATTTTTGAAGAGAGCGCCACCGCTACGGATCGAAGAAGGTCAGGTGAAAAAGTGCTCCGTGTTAAATAAAAGAAGGACTGTAAAAATGTTCAGTTATTGATACACCGGAAAATTAGATTACACATAGATTTAATAGTGTCTAATTGGAAATGTAAAAGAAGTAAGCACATTCAATGATCAGAGTGAGTGAAAAGAATAAAATAGTGGACTCCACCGAACGCAAAGTTAAATGGTAGACATTGGAACAGATTACGCAGGTAAGAACTTCTTATAAGCTACTTTATAGGAAAGCATAATAACACTGATTTAAATACAGAAGTTAAAAAAGTTAAGATTGAGAGAAGATAAGTGTTTAATTATACTTAAGAATTGGAAGAAAGAGAGCCGAACGTAGTAGGCTTAAGGGTAAAGGTATTAGAGAGAGAAAGGGGTGAGTGGTGAGAGTAAAGAAAAAGTTAGTATAAGTTTTAGAAGGAAATGTAGATAATTATATGAAGTGAGTAAAAGATCTAAAGGATAACAAGAACTTCGGTAAATAAGTAAAGAGGTAAAAAGGAATATTGAAGATTAATTAGAGAAGAGAAAAAAAAAAACACCGTTGTTTTAAGAGACAGTGGTGGAACAAAGATAAGTGAGGGTGTTAAATGATAATGAGTAAAGAATATCAGGATTGAAATTCTCATGGAAAGTTATCTTATTAAGACTCGTAAAAGATCAGGTTCTTTAACAGACATTACTAAATTAACAGAAATGGAGGAAAAATTGGAGAATAAGGAGCTGAATCTAATAAGCCCTTTAAAGAAAGTACATGATTGGAAGATCGTCTTTTGCTTCAAGAGGTAGCGAAGAGGCTATAGAAGTAATAGAAACACAATCAGAAGAGAGAAAAGAAATTTTTCTCTTTTGGAACACAGAAGAATATCAGCAACACAGTGAAGTGTTAGATATGTTTGAAGAAATTAAGAGTAACATGAAAAGATTAAATAGTAAAAAAGACAAGATGAAAGAAGAAAATAAAGAAATAAAAGAAAAGAGGCAACATATTTTTGGAAAACTGGAAAATAATGAGAAAGATTACAAAGATTAAGGAATTGAAGGTGAAAGCAAAAAGAAATAAATGAAAAAATGAGGAAAGATAGAAGTAGATTTCAAAATATTGTGATAGAGGGAATAAAGGAAGATAGAGATGAAAAAAGAATGGAAACAGAAAAAAAAAGTAAAGGAAGTTTTTTTGAGAGAAAGTGAATATAGAAGCGAGATGGATTAAAGAATAGGAAGGAAACAAAAGTAAATTTGAAAGTAGAATAATAATGCAGTGTGAATCGATAAAACGGAAAGAAGAAATAACGAAAAAAGCACTAATTATTGGATTAAAGATGATTTTCTTAGGAAACAAGATTAATTAGAAAGAAGTTATTTGAGGTAGCGTATTTAGAAAAGCAAAATGGTAGAGAAGTAATTGTAAGATATAATAGAATTATAATTGTTGGAAAGTTTATGGACACTGGTGAAATTGTGGACATGGAGAGGATTTAAAATGGGGAGAAAATCCAGTATAAAGAAAAAAAAAAAAGCTTCGGAAACGAAAGCTTTGATTGAATAACGAAGCAAAGGAAACAAATATAAATGAGAGCAAAAAAATATTGAGGGCACTTTAATAATGAGGGCACTTTATTTCTATCAATTTATAATATAAGACCTGGTCAACTGTTTATCAGATTAGCATAAAAACTCAAGCGTTTCATAACTAATTTTGACTATAAAATTATAAAAATATATATCAATTTAAAGCTCCTTAAGCGCTCTACAGCTTTTATTTGAAACTTTTTCCTGTATTGTTGGTTTATAAACTTTTATAGCTAAAAGAAATTAGAATTGGACCGAAAAAAAAAGTTTTTTCATTGAGAAATATAGGAAAATCTAGAAAACCGTTGATTTTAGGACAAAACTTAACTGAGCTTTATTTTAAGGGATGAGCATTTTAAAAAAAGAATCGTGATTTTAGGCCTGACAGTTTTCAAGATACAACCCAATAATTAATTGTATGAAGAGAGCTCCCGAATCAACCTCCCACCTCCTCTGCTTCCTTCCCTTAAACTTGTTTTTTCTAGTTCTCGATTTTTTTGTTCCCTAAGGTGTAGCTAAATAAATTACAACAGTTGCCAAAATGTTACATGACTTGCCGACATTTTGCCTAGACCACCGGTTGGCAACCCGCGGCCTACGGGCCGCATGCGGCCCGCGAAGCCTCTTGGAGGTTTACTCAGTATCAGTATAATTTTTTTTTGGTTGTTAAAAGTAAGATTTTCCTTTTTTTTTTTTTTTTGGTTGTTAAAATAAGATTGTCAAGGGCCCACAAAATTCATTTTGCCCGAGGCCTAGCGCCGGCCCTGTCAATATACTATACTGTAGTGACGTATAGCCCAAGTGCGGCCCGCAGTAATCCCCACATAAAATCTTTGGCCCTCTAACAACAAAAGGCTGCCGACCACTGGCCTAGACTATTATCAATGTCTTGAATAGAAGTTGATTGTTCATATCAAAAGTGATTATTATAACATTTGCTAACTCTGAAAGTATTATTTTTTTGAGCAAATCTAAAACAATAACCGTTCGAACCAGTTTAACAGTAATTTGCATAAGTAATTTGCATATTTCACTAACATATTCAATATTCTATGGCATCCACACAGTATTTGGACGTTGTAGAAAATTCCATGCTTCCTACGTTGTGGTCGCAGTTCGGTGAAGGGCCATTTGTGTTCCAGCGTAACAATGCGCCGTGCCATAAACCCCGTGTTGTCAGCGCCTGGCTTCCGGAGAATAATGTTCAGGAACTTCAGTGGCCCGCCCAGAGTCCGGACCTCAACCCTATGGGATGAATTGGAGCGTCCGATTCGTGCGCGTCCGATGCGACCGAAAACACGCATCCAACTTGTGCAGGCTTTGAAGGAGGAGTGGGCAAAAATACTGGTTGCTTGCTATCAGAAACTGATGGAGAGCATGCCACGGCGTGTGGATGCTGTGCTTAGGGCAAAAGGCCTCAATATGCGCTATTATACACTGTAAATAAAGCGTTTGCTTCATACCACAAGTGTCCAATTTCAATTGAGCAGGCAGTGTATAACAAAGTAAGAATTAAACTTACAACAATTAATTATTATGTATTATCATATTTTAACATCATTTTCTGAAAACCTCTAGGATAAATTCATTATTTTTGCTCCTTTATATTTGTTCATGTTTTTGAAATTCTTAATCATACATGATTAAAGAATGAATCTAGATTATTATTGAAGAGCCGGAAAACAGGTCCTTGAAACTGTGTAACAGTTATTTTTATTAAATTGCTTTACTTTGAGTGCAGTCTGGTTGTTTATACTGAAAGAATCTAGATTTTTCATTCTTGATGTTGAATAGTACTTTAGTCAAAGGATCCGGATTGTATCAACACCCCCTGAAGGACGTAGCTGTCTTCAGGGAGTGTTGAAGGTGTCCACTAATTAATCAGACGAAGACTGGAAAAGTTTACAGTCGAAATATTATATGTTAAAACATTTGTTATAAACATTAATATAAGAAGTTTGTGTCAAGTTATATAATATACATAGTATAAATTGTGTGTGATATTAATTCAAATCTGGTTGCAAATTGAAAGATGACACTTCGGTGAAGATTATAAAAGTTTGTAAGAAGGTGTGTTGTTCCTATTTTTATAAATTTTCCATTGTTTGAGTTGAGTAATAAAGATAAACATGTCGCAATACTTAAAACTACACTAACACTTTGAATGATGACAAATTAATGCTCATTCTTGCTATAAATATTCACAAATGTTTGAAAACACATTGATTTCTTTTCTGTATCAGCTAGTTCAGGAATCAGAATGAATCTGGCGGGTAATTTATTCTGAGCAAACTCAAAAATCTAACACTTGATCTTGATAAATCTTTTAGTCGGATTATATATTTATTTATTATTTCTGGAAAAGATATCTTCATGATACTTTTAACAAAACAAAATTAATATTCCACATTGGAAATAATAGCTCTGCTAAAATTTTTTGAAATAAACCAAAAATGCAACTACAACAATGCTAGTTAAAAACTTTTTTTGACGTTAAAAAATAATTTTTATAAGGTTCAATTTGCAAAGGCCTACTTCATTTGACTGAAGTAGTGTATAATGTTTACCAGTATTTTGGGAAGAAGATGGAGGAGGAAGGCAGTATATCGCTATCTCTCTGCTGTCACCGCCTTCGTTTATAACGGCTACCCTAGCCAATCCGAAAGACTGAAACTTCAACTCACTTGTCTAGAGTAAAAAGATGCAGTTAGCAATATTAGGGAAAACATAATTTAGCAACATTATTGTTGGACATTACTTTAACTTTTCATTTTCTTTCTGATCTCGATAAATAACAAAAATGTTTTATTTCCTACCGAACAGTTTTCAATTTTGTACCCAAATTGTGATTCATTACAAATAATCTTACCTAAAATATACGTAGGATGAAAGAAAAAAAAAAAGAAACCAACTTCATGCACGGAGCAAGATTCGAACCAGCGATCCCGTAATTACTAGATTCGAGTTGTACGTGGTGAGCCACGGGATCACTTACAACTCCATTCTAACGTTCAGTCACTTGATATTCGAAGTCAGTTTTCTGGAACATGCCTGGATATCTGACCAATGACTTTTGGAACTTGATATTCGAAGAATGACCTTCACATACTACAAGAATGAACAAAATTCACAACCCAACTACCTGACTGTCTCCTAGTTAGTTCAGAATCATTTTCTATGACTGCTTCTATTTTTTTTGACATGTCAAAGCGGCTACACCGAGGAATTGACAGCATCTTGAGCATTCTATTTTCTTTATTAATAATATATTATCTGTGTACATTCAACTTAGCAAAAACGATTTCAATAATCTAGAATCATATAGAAACTGACTCACAGCACATTAATAATTTCAAGTTTTTATTTTTTTTTTAAATTCATTTTCTGTTAATCGTAGCAAATAAAGTTTTACTGTATTTTTTTAATTTGCCTAAGTATTGCAAAACCATTGCAGAATATCACAATTGTTTACAATATTTTATAGTTTAAACGTTAAATAAATGCATGACTACTAAAATTACTTATGTAATTTGAGTCCTTTAAAAAGCATCTACAAAATTTCAGAACGTTTCAACCTGCCGGCAGGTTTTTTTCAACTGTGATATTGGTAGGGAAAGGGAGGTTTAAGTAGTTTTTGATGATATTATTTGATAATTCGCTATTAATTGTGGGAGTACTGGCGATGTGCCAAGACTCACGCAAGATGAGGGAGAAAATAGAAATGGCATGGTCTATTATTTGAATTTGTTCAAAGTTAGGAGTGTGGGAAGTTGTTATATTGCGCTGATATATTATGGATTTGTATTGATCCTTACTCCTATAATTAGTTTTGTGCTGTTTCAATCTTTCTTGTAAAGATTGAGTCGGTTAACCAATATATTTTTTATTACAGTCGGAACATGGGATGGCAAAAACTATTTTATTTTTAGTTTGAATATTCACTTTGTTGTTGGATTTGGGATAATTCATTTTCTTCCTGGCGTTTTTGCTGACTCGGATGTTGTGTTTTTTTAAAAGTTGTTTGATATAGTGATTAATTCCTTGTATATAAGGAATAACTGCATAATTGTGGAGTTATTGTTTATTTAAGCTGTGGGTTTTAGGTTTAAAGTGTTTAGCTTTGTTGTAACTTTAATCAATGAACTTTGGATATTGGATACTTCCAATAGCCGAAGTTAGATGTCATTTAATTATTTTTTTTCCAAATAATTTCCTCATTTTTTCAATTGAATGATTCAGTTCTGTTAAGAGCAGCTGTCAAAGGAACAACTGATGGTTAAAAGAAAGTCAGGAAATGAACTAATTCAATCAATCAATACTAGTATTAGTTAGAAGCGAGGATTGCTAGCGTTACCATGTCTAAACTTTTGAGAATAATAATTTTCATACTTTTGTATCTTTGTATTGTTGATTTGAAAGATTTATCCCAAGAAAGTTCAGTATGTCCCAAAGACACAGGAGTTGATTTTGTTATTGGTAAGTGTTCATGTCATTCATTCTATCAAGACTCGTTTTCTTTTAAGAGAATTTTGTTGATAAATTATTTTGTATTTATTTTTCCTTGTATTCCTGCCTAAATATAACCATGGTTTTTTTTTAAAGATAAATGACTAACATCTTTATGGACAAAACAAACAAACTTTCTCAATTATTTGAAATATATACGTGTGGAAAAATTATTGTAAACATTACATTTCTATTTTTTTTTTTACTAAGACATTAATAGAATATTTTTAACATCCAATATTTGGATTTTGAATTAATTAGGTTTGTTTTGCTAATGAATTGGATATTTAGAGGAATAGATAATTACCTTATGGAACAGTATCAGTATGAAACAATAACAGAGTTAAAGTTAACATTTATTATTTAATGAAGTGAAACGATGATTTCATTCATAAAAAAAAAAAAAATCACCAATTTCCATTTTTTGATATCGAAGTCGTCTAAAATCACCTGAAATATTTTTTATCCAGAAAATATACTGTAGGGAAACGCAAACAAAGAGATTCAATTATTTATTTTAAGACTTCAGTTGCTTGAAATTATTACTTTTTTTTTTTATGGTGAAAACCTATTTCTCTGAATTATCGAGAGAAAGACATTTTCTGTCATTAGGTTTCATGAGAAATTGAAATACTGAATTCCTAGATAAAAATAACGGAATAAAAAACAGAACTGTCCTAAAACATTATTTTATTGTATTGATAAGATTGAAATTACATCATTGACATTACTAGAGAGCTGAAGATCTAATTTTGAGAAGCAAAAATGACCCATCATTAACTGATCTGTTAATTTTAAAATGATCTTGAGACCCAAGTTGGTTCACTTGGTTAAACAAAAAAAAAGAATTTTGTTTTAATTGAGTTTTTTTTATTAAAATAATCCAATTCCTTATTTTTTTTGCAGTACTTAAACGTAATCATAATTCTGCTATTTTTTTTTTTTTATGGTTTATTTTTTTTTTTTTTCTGTATGTCGAAATTTTTTCTTTAGTGATCATATATTTTAAAATCTGAAAATACCCCTTTTTTTTGTCAGCGTTTTAATCCTATTTCCCTTCCTATTATCTTAGAAAAAGCGAATGAATATTATGAGGGTTTCAGGTTATCCGAAATTTCGTTAATCGATATAACTTTCTAACCAAAAGAAAGGCCCATAATCTTAGATTTCTTTCATTTTCGCATGGGATGGGGAGGTTTAACCCCTACCAACCCTCCTCCCCAGGGCAAATCACACTAATTCACATGAGACAGAATAAGAGGAACCGGAGTCAATTAGCTACAATTCTGGGGTTTAGATATATTCTGTTGATATGAGTTTGTACAGAGGCTATTTCTTCTCAGATGAATTATTAATTTTTAAGCTGATAAGATTAACTTTTTCTCTTTGTAACTGTGTAGCAATTTTTGAGTTCGCTCAAACCAGGAAAAATTTCAAAATATTCAAATGATAGTTCAATCATTAGTTTTCTATGACATTTGTGATATTACATAAGTCTAAAGTAATTATATTTTGTAAACTTTTTACTAGAATAATATTATTAGCATTTGGATTTATATTAATTTCATAGGTTTTATTAAAGCTTAATTAACTAGAGAAACAATTAATAGTAAAAGATTCATATACTGAAGAGCTCGAAAAAAAAAGTTTAAAATTCAATAATTTCAGTTTTAATTTATGAACAAATTGTAGTCGGTTAAGCAAATTTCATAATATTTAAGTCGAACTCTAGAATACAGATGAATTATAAGTTTTTGGACAATTTATTTTATCTCTTTTGTAAACTGTTTTGTATTTTCGAAACATTCTTTGCTTAAATCCTAACTAATATCGGGATCGTAACGAAACTTGCAATGAAGGTACATGTCGGGGAGATATGCAAATGATTAGAAATGCAGCGTGATTGCGCATTACGTATAGCCGGTAGAGGGCGTTGAACATCGTACTCTGTGGAGTATAAAACAGGTAACCAAAGCTTGTTTGAGTGTGCTGAATCATTTACAAAGGAAGAGCTGAGGTAGATAAGCCATTATGCCGTGTTCGAAGATAGTATACGCAGTTGTCGCAGTTTGAGAGAGGGAGAATCGTCGGGATGATGGAAGCTAGGTGGTCAGCTAGGCGAGTAGCTCGTCAATTAGGCCGCTCTGATTGTGTTGTGAGGAGGTGTAGGGACCAGTGGACCCGAGAGATGTCATGTACACGAAGACCAGGCTCAGGACGCCCTCGACAGACCAGTCGTCGAGAAGACCGCCACATAGTCAGAAATGCACGCGTACAGCCAACTGCTTCATCGGCCGCCATCCAGGCACAGGTAGCACCTTCACTAGGGGCCGTTGTGTCTTCTCGAACCATACGAAGGCGCCTGGCTGAAGGACAGTTGGTATCGCGGCGCCCATTACGTGTGCTGCCCTTGACGCCCACCCATCGACGCCTCCGTTTGGAGTTTTGCCGCGCACGAGGAAACTGGACTGCAGCGGAATGGAACCAGGTCGTCTTTAGCGACGAATCCAGATTCAATCTCGGCAGTGATGACAATCGTGTTCGTGTGTGGAGAGCCCGTGGTGAACGCTTCAATCCTGCCTTTGCTGTACAGCGACACACCGCTCCCACAGCTGGTGTGATGGTATCGGGTGCCATTGCCTACAATACACAGTCACCCCTAGTATTGTTCCGTGGCACCATGACAGCCCAGCGGTATGTTCATGAAATCCTGCAACCACATGTGTTGCCACTCATGCAACGGCTCTCAGGAGCCATTTTTCAACAAGACAATGCTCGGCCTCATACGGCAAGGGTGTCACAAGACTGTCTCTGCACTGTTACTACCCTTCCTTGGCCTGCCCGATCCCCAGATTTGTCTCCAATCGAGCATATCTGGGATCATTTGGGACGACGAGTTGGGCATCGCACGAGTTTGAACGAACTAGAGGCAAGGTTACAGCAAATATGGAACGAAATGTCTCAAGACATCATACAGAACTTGTATGACTCAATGCCCGATCGTATCGCATCGTGCATTCGCGCTAGAGGGGGTCCAACGGAGTATTAACTCCTCCGTTCTTTTGCCTTTTTCTCTGAAATAAATTATCCTTTTTCTTTGATTTTGTAATCATTTACTTATATCAAAGTAGTCATTACGTATGTAAATTTTCGTTTCATTTTGACGACTCCTTCTTGGTGCGCTAATTTTTTTGTCCATGAGTGTATAAAAGTGAAAATCTGTAAGGTTATACATTGTTCAATTACGCCTCAACAGATCGCAATGAAATTTTGCATGCTGGTAGTCTACGATACGGAGAAGGATATAGACTACTTTTCATACGGGTCCATCAACTAGTCCATCCCTTGGGATAAATTAAAAAAGTCTCAAAACTGCCCAAAATGACAAACTTCCCAAAGCTGTCGATAAACAGCGCCACCGGAGATTCTTTGCAGACGCGGAACATGAGTTACCTGATAATTCTATTAGGCTATATACAAATATACGATACGGTTAATTACATACGTTGGAAATTTTTTTAAATATAAACTTCAATTTAGAATATAACATTAATTGGTAATGATCATGTTATTTTTTTTTTGCCAACTGGGGAAGGTTTCAAATGACAGGGGAGATGACCAGAAGGGCTAGAAAGTCACAAAATCGCCGATCTCAAAATTAATTTGTTAAATAAATAAAGCGTGGCTTTATGAAATATGCAAGGCTTCTGGTAGCCGGCTCGTTTGATGCAACACAACTAAACTAGGATTATTTAAATGAGTCTCAATTTCTTGAGAAGAAAGATTGCCGCCTCTAAGATCAGTAGATGATATTTATTACTACTTTTCATGTAACAGAAGTACCGATCATTATCACATAAGTTGAAAAGTCTGCTATCTATCTGTGCTAATGGCCAACTCACCTTTTCCAGGATTTTCTCACATAACAGCCATGAGGGAAGCCAACTTATGAAAATTTCAGAGCAATGAAAAAAAGAGTCTTTATGCTGTTAATTTATTACGTCTGATTAGAAGAATAAAGAAAATTTTGACTTAAAAAATAAAAAAGAACTAAAACAATATTAAAATTTAAACTTTAAAATTAACATATTCAGGTGATGATGGCCACGTGGACAACGGGCCGAAATTGTCCTGAAAGGGTTTTTACCCTTTTTAATTAAATTAAAATTTAAATAATTTTAAACGTAAAAATGTGTCCTAAAATTCTTTTTAGTGTAAAAATAAATTCGAATATTATTCATCAGTTGGAATTTTAAAAAATAGAAATTAGGAAAGACTTTCGCGAGTTTTGCAATTGGCTACTTCTATTTACAATGTTAAACATATAAAAATAATATATATTCTTAATTTAACTTCTCTCTTAAAATATAACTCTGATTAACTAATAGTACACAATACTTAAGCAAACGGTATTTACAAAAGAAGCGTTTATTATTATTATTATTATTATTAAAGTTTTAAAGTTTTAAAGTTGATATTTCCTAAAAAACATTTGGAATAATATTAATAAAAGCTAACAAATATTACTAAAATATAAAATATTATATCCTAAACAAAAATTTATATATAATATAATAATAAAGAATTTTTATAGTGTTGTTTAATTAAAAGATGAAAGTAAAGAAAATTGTAATTTGAGAAATAAAAATAGAATAAAACTTGATTATCCTTATATCTATAATGAATATGGTATAAGAAATTTAAATTATATAATTGAGAAAACCTTTAATGATGTAAATTGGAATGTATTTAAAGATTGTAAAAAATTATTTAAAAAGTTTGATATTAGATAATATTAATTAATAATTTATTAATTTTATGTTGTGCTAAATTGTTTTTCGTTGATATTTTTGTTTCAAATTGTTTGAGGATAAGTTGATTTTGTAATTTTTATAAAATTTATATAAATGTAATTTTTTTAATATAATTATTATTTATTAAAATAAATGCAGCACCTGTTGATAGGAATTTAAATTCCTAACGGGACTGAAATGTAATTTAAAATAACTAAGAAATAAAAAAAAAAAAAAAAATATTATTACTATTATTATTATTATTATTATTTGTTTATGAAAATAAATTAATTCATCAGAAGCTTAAATAGATCTGTATTTTTAAATTTTATTACCGTGTTTTTGAAAATTAGCTTATAAATTTAAAATTTCAGAAATTGATATAAACATATAATCGTTTCAAAATTTTTAGATTTAGTTTTAAAAAAATACCATTAAAACTTAAATAAATTTATAAATCGAGAAAAAAATTACAAGTGGACAGTAAATATGCCTTCGCACATTGAACCAACATCAACGGGAATCCTGAACAGCTGTTTCATCCTTATTAGGAATCATCAGCAGAATTTACCCTTGATGTTTGGCTCAGTCTGCGCGAAAGCTACGGGACAAGCATTCACGATCCCGGGTATGGCCGCAGAGATAACAAACAATCAATTAAAAAATAATGCTTTTCCCTTAGCTTTCGCGCAACTGAGCCAAGCATCAAGGGTAATAAGTTGTTTCTAATAGGGATGAAACAGCTGTTGAGGATTCCCGTTGATGTTGGTTCAATGTGCGAAGGCATTTTTACTGTCCAGTTGTGATATTTTCTCAATTTATGAATTATTACGGACGTTAAATTTTGCTTTTCATTGCACTTAAGTAAATTCATTTTTTAATTATTTTTAAAAAATAGATTCTGTATCATTATCCACGTATTCGAAGTAATATTTGAAGTAGACCTATTACTGGGATATTAAGGACATTAGGGATAACCTTGCAGTCGATTACAAAGTCATTAAAACAATTATCTTTCATTTTCAACTCTAATTTACAGAACAGAACATAATCCCAAGTGAAAAATCAGAAGAATTTAAAGCATGATTAAGAACTATGAGACGACAGTTTAAAAATTAAGAGAAATGAAACAATAACTGCGTGGGCTGAAACATTCCATTGAGTCTCAATTTGTATCTTACGAATAGAGCCAATATTATCAGTTCAGTAGATTTTGATTTAAACTATGAAAACACTTTCACATTTCTGTTTTCTATTATTCTGTATGCTTATTAATAAGAAACAATAATAAAATTATCATCCAAAGAAAACTAATATAGTCTTGTTAAGAACGAGTAAAAATATATCGTTTTATGAAATTTTGAATTTTCATTAAAATTTGATTTGTTTCTTAGTAACTGAAGCTTTTCCTTTCTTACTAGTATTTTTGCTTTACTTTTTCTTATCAGTTGGATCTGGATCTGCTGGTAGTGCACTAGCCAATCGGCTGTCTGAGATTTCCAACATTAATGTGTTAGTTTTAGAAGCAGGAGTGGAACCTCCACCTATCAGTTACATACCTCTGAGCTTCACTGATATCAGCCGAAGACCTGATTCTCTGCAATATACATTCTTCACCGTTCCTCAGAAGAACTGTTGTGCGGTCGATGAAGGATCGGTAAGTTCACCCACAATCAGATAAGGAAGGAGTAGTTTTCATGTATTTTCTTCTTTGTATGTATAATAGAACTCACTGTAATGTTGTAATAATTTCTTTTCTCAAGTTTCATTAACTTTTTTTTGTTTAGGAAGTTACAAATTATAGGATCGAAAAATTTTTCAATGTAGTTTGAAATCAAGATTTCTTTGGTGTATCAGTCTTACTTATCTTTGAAATTAAATTTAAAAAAATAACGCATTCCCCTTCAGTACCTTGAATCCTAAAGCATTCGATTATATTCAACGCTTGCTTTAAAGATACTTATAATAAAAAATGAAGTATAATTTTGTATTGCTTTATTTAACGCATTCTTTAAATAAAATAAAAATAAAAGCATTAAAAAAAAAAAAAGATTTTTTTTTTTCCAAACATTATAAAAGAATGAGAAATAAACGAATTGAAAAGGTCTGGATTTTTATCTAAAGTTTAGATTCTAAACCATTATTTTTATTTTATTTTGATAAAGGCCGATTTATTGACTAATATATATATACGAGTATAGAAAATACTATAAACTTCTTAAAGTATTATTTTTACTTTAAGCATAATTCAATAATTAGAGACATAATTAAACAGGTCGAATATTTTAACGTTCTATCTCTAAGTATTGTAAACTTATTGGATTTATTACAGTTACAAAGAAATTGATAATTTTCTTAATAAACTTGAGGATATTAGCAGTGCGATTGTCGATTACAGTTATTGAAGAAGATGTAAAATATGCTTATGAAATTAGAAGATTAGAAATTGATTTATTGTTAAATGCTCGACTGTATTCAAATACCTTTATTTGTACTATTCTTAATATGCTTATAATTTTTTTTTCCGAGAAAAACCAATCCCTTAATCAAATATTGTGTCCGAGTTGCACAAAACAGTTCAAACGAATTTTCTGAACATAGATTTTATGAAAGAGTTAAAAAGCTAAATGAAATATTTAGGCAATCTTTTGAATATGTATCATGCCTAATTTTTTTTTTAATCTATTTATTTATGTAATTATTATTAATGATAAAGAAAACCGTCCTCCTCCAAGGAAAAGCTCTCGGTGGTTCAAGTACCATGAATGGAATGACTTACACAAGAGGAAACAAACAAGACTATGAAAATTGGAAAAATCTAGGAAATCCAGGCTGGGGTTATGAGGATGTCTTGCCTTCCTTTCTAAAACTTGAAGATTATCGTATTCCTTACACAACTGAAGAAGGTAAAATGAAAATTATTAAGAATTATTATAGTTATCTTTGACTCATTAATTCATATTTTAAATACAGTCATGAAAAAAAGGATTTATGTAAAATAACTATATTTCGGATTTTAATTATTTTAAGTTTTTAATTAGTTGTAAATTGTAAAATTATAAAACATGAAATAGATTGTTGTGTCTTTATTTATGATCTACTAATTAATATAAGAAAATATGCATTATATCTATGAATATAGGCTACAATTAATCAATATTTTGAACTATTTTTAGATAAGTATCATCATAAAGGTGGACCCGTATCTGTCTCCTATTCTTCGTACAAAACAGGTTATGGCTACACTTTCTTAGAAGCAGGACAAGAATTAGGACATTTCCTTACAGATGCCAACGGGAAAAATCAAACAGGTAAGAAGATTAATTAATTCTAGATTTATTCTCGTAGTACAATTACAGAAATGAGAATTGTTCTATTACTTCAATGATTGTCAGAATTTCTTAGTAATTTAAAAAAAACAGTAAATGGTAAATGTATGTTCTTAATCCAGTATTAAATTTTATTTTTACTTTTATTCGACAAAATTAGGAAGTCTTAGGTTCGAATTTATTGTTTGAAATTTTGCATTTGGGTATAGGTTTTAGATAAGCAAATTTACACTTTCTACGAATATTAAAAATTGAAATGAAACCACAAATAAAGTAAACCTTATATTATCATTGGACAAGTCACATCAATGTATTTGAATTAATTAAACACAGGATTGAAATAGATGAGAACTATTTGTTCTCACATTTAAATCACAAAAATAATAATTCAATTATCCGTTGATCTTCTCGTCCAATAGCAAAATAAGTATATTGATTAAAGTTCAATAGTTCTGTCATTTGCTAAAACTCGGAAGAAACTGGCTTCCTTGCTTCCAGCAACAGTCTATATTCTACAGTTTTATACCCGTAACTTCATAGACAGATACAGGAAAGTCGTCTTCTTCACTTCGCACCTTCGATAAGTTCTTGAATCCTGGATTGTGACCCAATCCAGGTTGATGATCGAACTGCTTAAAGGTGGATCCACGTTCGCACTTCATAATATTGCGGATAGAGACCGTCTCTACTCTTTTGCCTCCAATTGATGGTTTTCTGCCCTGTTAACCATTGTTGAATGGGTTCGTGTCCCGCTCAGGTGAAGCTGCCGCCGAAGAAACGTGGTTGAAGCGACCGCTACCGTTCTTTAAATGCAGAAACTGACATCAAGTAAACATAAAAAAAGCCCTCTTTTAAAGAGTGGCTCAAACAATTCTGGTGGGTTATAGCCCATTACCTGAGTAAAGTAAAATCTGTACATGTTATCTTTGTTCCCTTTCCCATATCTTTTGAATGAATGGATTTTCGTGAAACTTCGAACGCATTGTTGATACGAGTTCTCTTTAGTGTTTGAGAATTTCTCCGGTTTAAAAATATTAGGATATTTGTGCTTAGCCAGAGGTGCCCCCTAGACCTTATGGCTCACCCCCCCCCCCCCTAAATCTTCTGACCGCAGGGGGGGGGCTTGGCCCGCATTTGCTTTAGGGTCCAAAATTTCTAGCTATGCCACTGGCTGAGAGCGCTGAAATCGCATAGTTCCATTTCAATTTTATAATAGTATTAAAAGAAGTTTATGCAATTTCTCTAAAACAACATTTACACTCTTTCTGATTTTTTTTGAACCCCCCCCCCCCCTCCCCAAATTTCAATGGCGCAGTCTGCGTCGTGACCCTCCCGCGTGGGCACCCGTGGCTTAGCGATAAAATAGAAAAGAATTAGAAGCAATAATAATAATGTAAAACAGAAATTCTAAAAGGAAATATGTTTTAAGTTATTTGAGAATTTTAGTTTTTATTGTAAAGAAATATAAAAGAAATAAACGACCGAATGGTGATTATTAGTAACTGAGAAATGATTTTAAACAAAATTCTAACCTGTGAGTTTTCTTATTACTCCAAATATTGTTCGTGAATTATTTCGCTATTAATTTTTAAAGTTAAGTTTTATTATTTTTATTTTACTAGTTCCTTTTCTGTAATAATTTAGGTTTTACATTTGAGCCCTTAATTATGAAGGATGATTTAAGATGGTCCAATTATCGAGCGTATCTTCAGCCAGCCATGAACAGATCAAACCTCAAAATCTGGAAGGATTCCTTTGTTATAAAAGTGAAGTATTAAGATCTTCGTTAACTTTTATTTAAAAATAAAATTCAAATCTTAACCTTAAAATAAGCCTAGAAAATTTTCTAAAGTCTTTTTTAACTTTTTAAAAATCACCGAAAGAAGAATCTTAAATTTAATCGAAAGCTTTCTGACGATCCTAGAATAATTTTATTTTTAATTTTCAGATTTTATTCGATGACTCCAAAGTAGCTACTGGAGTTCAGTTTGAGTACAAAGGAACTAAATGTACAGTGAAGGCAACGAAAGAAGTCATTGTTAGTGCAGGCGCTTTGAACAGTCCAAAACTACTATTGTTGTCAGGAATTGGGCCTAAAGACGATTTAACAAAATTACAGGTATTATTCCTTAGCCTATTATTTGAAAGCAAATTAGATAATTTATGATAATTACTGTATATTTAATTGTTATTTCTTTGACTGTTCATTGTTAGAATACATTTTTGTGACCACTACAACTAAACTGAATTTACCACTGATATGTTTAAAATTATCAAGTCTTTCGAGGATTAATGGTAATGTCATGACTGTTGATAAATATTCTGTCAAGTCAGAAGATCAAGAAAGTTGATGATATGGATAAGAATATGATCGTGAAGAAGATCAAATGAAAAGCCAATCCTTAGTATATTCAATACAGAGACCTTTGAGTTACACTTTTAATTAACGTCAGAAATTATTGAGTAAAAAAGAAAGTGATCTGTTGAATGAATTGAATCTTATATTAGAATTACAGTATCTGCATGATTTTCTATCTTTTTTTTTCCCTTTATTAATATTTGCTTATAGCTTACAGTATTTAATGTAAGAAATGTTTCTCAAACTTTGAGATATTTTCAGTAACAAGTGATTCTAATAAAACTTTAAAAACCTTATTATTTCTGATAGAATAACCCTGTCAACTACAGCTAACAAAACTTCCACTCGTTAGTGAGTTTCAACTTAGTATATCTTTTATGCATAAAAATAAGCAATTCATTCAACTTCAATTAATAAAAAAAAAACCCACACCATTTTATATTTTTTTTTAAGAAAATTAAATTTAATAATGCTTTCTTCATTTTCATTAAAGTTTAATTTTGCGATGTTCTAAATTGATTTTGAACCACCTACTGTCCTGCCTCCAAAGAAAGATAAATATTGCTGGCGGGTGACACGAAGAAGTGAAGTCTGATAATGTCTACTTCAAATAATTTTAGGCCTATTATTATTAATGTTATTACGTTATACTTTATATATTATATAGGTTTTGTATATTATATATAGTATATAGGCTTCGGAATGACAAGGTTTTGTTTATCATTCAAGTTGGAATTTAAATATGATGCTAAAGCTCTCTGTGTATATATACAGTCGGACCTCTATTTAACGAAGTCGCTAAATCCCGAAAAAAAGTTCGTTATATGGAAAATTCGTTAAATAGAGATTCACCTTTTATTATTCAATATTATTAAAAAAAGTAATAATTTTAATGACATAAAAGCATACATTACCACATGAGTACTTAAATTTTTCTAATAAAGTCTGTTAATTTTGTCTGAGGTTTTTTTTTTTTTTTTTTTTTTTTAAAA
>JAFIDM010000003.1:68092100-68123010 GCA_023159025.1 Thereuonema tuberculata
GGTTTTTTTTTTTTTTTTTTTTTTTTGAAAAAGTGTTTTCGCTCAAAGTGCGTCTCGCATCTTTGCAGTGCACCAAAAACCCCTTCAGTATTTTCTTCGATTTCTAATCCGCGTCGCATTGTTTCAAATGATTTCAGCATTTAATCATACGAAGGTTTTTTGATTTCTTCATCATGATCATTTACATTTTCATCATCTTCATCTTCATCGCAATTCATAGTTTTACTGTTTTTATTTTTCACACTGTCCAAAATATCCGATTTAGTGTTTCCGAGGTCTCAACTTCAAAATCAAGTGAAAGATAATCATCAATCAGCACATCATCGTTAATTTCTTCTTTTTCCACAATATCTTTTTCAGCAGTATCCACATTTCTTTCATTTCCTCTAAGGGAATATTAATAATAAAAACATTTTAAGGAGAAAAAAAAAAATAGATACCACGAAAAAGTTCGTTAAATAGAAAATGCACTTCGCTATTTGGAGGTTATTTTACGAAGAAATTAGCAAAATGTTCTTGGTTCCACAGAAAAGTTCGCAAAATAGAGAAATTCGCAAAATAGAGGTGCGTTAAATAGAGGTCCGACTGTATATATATTGATATTTTGCATCATGTTTAAATTCCAACTTGAGTGATAAACAAAACCTTTTCATTCTGGAGCCTTCATTTCTCTTTAAACAAAACTACAGTTGTTAAAGCTAGAATGAATGGTGTATCTCCTTTGTAGAATCCTTTATTCACTACTCAAAGTTCACTACTGTGTTCAAGTAAAATAATGGAGTCTGATTACTTCCCAAATTCGTGTAGAGTTTTTGTTTGTTCTACTGATAATTTTGAATAATTATTAATTTTTAACTTTCTTCTTTCATATTCTGATTCTATGCATTAACATCTTTGAAATAAATGTATTTCTTAAAAATGTTTTCCGAAAGGAAAAGTTTCAGTTACCTCTCAACATATTTAAAGAAACTAGGAATTACAAATTTTTTGAGTTAAATGAATTTTTTGAATTAAATGTAAATTCTTTATACACAATTGTTTTGTTTTATTATCGGTAGATTTTATACATTTAATTTTATTACGACATTTAATTTGAATCAAATGTTTTTATTTAAGATTTTTTTTCCTTCTGAACACTTACTCCTGTCAGGTTCATAAAAGGTTTTTTTAAAGCCCAATAAAAACTTTTTGTAATTTTGAATGCCTCTGTGATGCTTGATTTATATTGGCTACTGCTTGATTTACATTAATTTCTGAATTAGGTAGACTTATATTTATTTATTTGTTGGATTACAGATACCTGTAGTTCTAGATCTCCCTGGAGTAGGACAGAATCTAAGTGATCACGTCTATCTCACTGGTGGAATCAAAGCTTTTGTGGACGAGGAAAGTCTACCTGCTCCTTCGAAATTCACTGATCCAAACACAACAGGTATCTATTGTTAAAAACTGCTACTTTTGTTTATGTCTCCAAGTCCAGACTTTCCTCAGTTGGTTAAATAGTATTTGCTGTTATATTTCTCTCAAAATTTCACAATTGAAAATAGCAATTTCATTACAATTACTGATAACTTGGATGAACTGCGAGTTATTAGTGCACTTTTTTTCAATTACTGAAAACCTGAAGAGCACAACCAATTTTCGAACTAAAATTATCTGCTACTTTGTTCAAATACAAAAAATAATTGGACAAATCAACTTTTTACTTTCGAGATGAAATTGCGAAGATCACTATCAGGTTTGTTGCATTAAAAAAACTGTTTAACTTGTGAAGAGGACCGGATCTAGGTATCGCTAGTCCCCGCATTGCGGGGGGGGGGGGGGGTGGCGCTGAAAAGGGGGACCCACGCCGTGGCCTGGGTGCGGCTCGAAATAGTTCGGTAAGGCCCGTGAAGGATTTTCACTGGGGGGGGGGGGGCAAAAAATTTATAATCTGACCTGCTTTTTAAATAACCATTACTTTATTATTCTTTTAATTTCATGCTAAATTCCATAAAAATCGTTATTAAAAAAATTTGCAGACACCATGCAACAAGAAAAATTTGAAAAAAAAACAAACAAAAAAAACCTATCTAAATCACAATTAGTTACATACTTTCTTACGTTTAAATAATTACCGGTACGTAACCTTGAAATCCAAAGCTCAGAAATTTGCTTCTTAATCAAATTCCTAGCTAATGACATCAACTGTGTAATTAACTATAAAACAAAACCAGGACATCTTTGCGAATTGTAATACATTAACACATATCTTTTTCTTTTACCGTAACTTTAATGGCATTGATCATGTATAATACATGTATAATACATGTATACATGTGAACATCCACATATATCGATTTATGCCCTTGTGTGTATATACATCGTCGTGTATGCATATCTGCTAATTAAAATGCAGATTGCATGTATTTAGAAATAAATATTTCAACTTATAAACTAGTATAAAGTAGATACGTAGATTATGTTATGTAGATAATGGATCAGATTGTTCATATTAATCTCCTGAACCTACTGACAGGGAAAATATCCCTAATAAGATAAAATGGTTAGAAAATTAAAACAAAAAAATACATATGTATTCATTGCAGTATTTACATTCCAATAAACTGGATTTTTCTTGGGATGAATTAGATGTGAATAAAATTAATTATTACTTGCAGAAAAATTTGAAAAGTATAAAATATAGGACTTTCTTGTTTTAATCATACATTTCCCTATCATTTTAGAAAGATTATATTTGCCAGCGATGTATGAGTCTATGGCATTTTTAAAGTCCAGAGTCTCTAAAGGTGATTGGCCAGACTTTGAAATAACACAAAAAGAAAGCTGGAGTCTTAATCTGAATATTCGCTACCGCCAAGCATTTAATCCAGATAATCTTTCGGATGAAGAAGTTGTTAAGAAAGCCACTGAGGAATATAAGAAGAGTTTTAAGAAGCTTCTTCTCAAAGGACTCAATGAAACCATAGTTTCTTCATCAGTAAGTTATCATTAATTAACTTTTTTATTGTGGATAATAACTAACGTGTGTGGATGCAGTTTATGGACGAATTTAAGAGCTATAAACTTGCTGAAGAAAATTAAAAATTTAATAAAAATTAAAGTCTCTTTAAAAAAAATGTGTATTTGAAAACCAAACCAGATTTCAATATGTTAACACTGAGGAAGGTCATGTTTTTTAAAGATTTTTTAAGTTTTTAAAATATAAATTTTTTTTAAGCAAATGTGATAGTTCTGAAATTCGTCCTTAACTTTTTTATTATTAACAAGTTTTTATCGTTAGAAACTTTTCGCTCTGTTAACCAGTTAAGTAATTTGTTAACCATATTCTTATCTATACTACTATTATAAAGCTGAAGAGTTTGTGTGTTTGAAAGCGCTAATCTCAGGAACTACTAGTCCGATTTAAAAAATTCTTTTTGCGTTAAATAGCCCGTTTATTGAGGAAGGTTATAGGCTATACAACATCACACTACGACCAATAGAAGGGGAGCAGTAAACATAAACGTCAATCAATGGGTGCGGCGGCTGCGGGCGGCTTGGCTGCACGACGAAAACCGAACATTACCGAGAAGGGCCGAATATAACGCGGGTGACATGTTAAAAATTGTCTTTTACATGTATATTTCAAATATCTTCTTTAAAAATCAAAAATACGAATTTATTAAATTGAATTATTAAAATGCGACTTTTAAAAACCAGTAATTCTTATCTATTATTTTTTTAAAATATTTAATCTTTAAACTGTTTTAATTCCCTGTTAAAACTAAGTATGCCAATAAAGAGCTTATGGTCACTTTTGATCAAAATGATGTTGAATTGGAAAACAATTACATTTGACGAACTTCAATTACTTTGAATGAGAGGGAGACTGACTGAATAACTACTTTCGAAGGAAACATTAACTTTTCACTTTGGTTGTATCGAGGATTGTACTAACCACTCACTTTAGGACTTAAGAGGTATTTGTTGTGTTGTAAAAATAACACGTTTCCTTCTTAAAGGAACACTTGTTTCTAAAATTTCTCTAAGAAATAGAAACTAAACAGAAGGATAATTGACCACTAATTCCTCAACTAAATTTTCTTGAAATTCGGAAACTTTCATTCTCTTTTCCCTTCTTGTTTTCAGAGTTTGTTTCAATATTCAGGATTGCGCAGATAATGTCTAGTGCAAATTGTGTAAGATATTATTTTTGAAATCAAGAGACTAAATGAAAAAAAAGACAAAAGCAGGGACCGGGGCTTATTGTAGTTCTTTTTGCAGAATCTAGTAACAGCCACAAATAAGAGTTCAGGGATGAGATACTAAGTTGGAAAATGAACTAAAATAATCTTTACCAATGAATATCAGTATTTTTTAACATTAGCTGCTATCTAACAATAGCTGAATGTTTAATATGATGAGAGGCGGAAGTGGGAAGCTTTATTTTTTGCTCGTACAATGAAAGAACATAGAATACAGAATTAACTCAATGTCAACTTGCCAATATTGTTAATCTATGATTGAGTAAAAGAGTAGCCATTGTTCCGTAATTCTCAACTAAATCTTTTTTTTTTTCTTCTTTTTTTTCTTGTTGATTTTTTCTTTAAACTTTGTTTTCAACTATAAACATAATAATCTAAATAAATTAAAGAGTTTCTTATATTCATATGTGTTTCAGTTGTAATCTTTGAATTATCATGACTTTCGCGCTCTAATCTAAAGATATCGACCACAAGAAATTCTAATTGCGAATTAACTTTGTTACAAAAGGAAATTTTTATAAAAAAAGTTCGGTAATTCCGAATTCCTCGGGTAAGTTCGGATGGATGAATTTTCCAATGTAGAATTGAAGTAAGCATTCATAATTGAAACAAATTAAAGAAAAGGAGTAACATTAAAAGTATATGAGAAGCAAAAATGTGCAAATGGCTTTGAATGTGAGTGAAGACAGTGATTGTCTGATCAGATGCAAGTGTTAAGAGTTTTGGTGCTAACGCCTGAAAACAAATGTCTCTCTTAGACTATTCTTTTTCTGCAATTATCCCAATTCTAGATTTTTTTTATGCACCAAAAATCAAGCCAAAAGGAGATTTTACTGTAGTTTTCCGTTGCCTACAAATTTTAATAAGATCCGATTTGATAAGAGTTTCATTTCACTTTGTTCCATTAAACAGTTCATTGTAGAATTTTTTAAAAAAGCTCCATAATATGACCTTTTCATTTTGTTTTTAGAGTGAAGCGGAAGTACTTCATTATTATCATAAACAATTGTTACAAGTCTCGACCGTTATGCTTTCACCAAAAAGCAGAGGTTCTGTAACTTTAAACAGTTCAAATCCTCACGATCCTCCAATAATAGATCCCAAGTACTTATCTCATCCAGATGATCTTCAAATTCTCGTGGAAGGTAAAGTACAATTTAAGGTATTAAATAGTTATAAACTGTGACGACAACAAAGTTGTTTGAGTCGAGTAGAAGCGTGACGCTCCAGTAGAAGTGATAGTCATTCTCTCCCCCGCCCCCCTTAAAAAAAAAAAAACAACAACAAAATTCTTAAAAGCTTTAGAGAGAAGCATGGAATTAGTTGAAACATTTTCAAAACTGAAGGACTTCCCTGCATAAATTGCCATCAACCATTTCACTTGAGACACTCAATATTACACTTGGGACTAAATTTTAAAATAGACAAAATAAAAAAAAATACAATATGCAAAATAAAAGAAAATCAAACAATAGTCTTGTAGTAAACACGCAGAAAACCAGTTATTCTAGTGGTTTGTTTTCAGTCCACGCGTAAACAAATATCTAAAAAATATGGTTTACTTTTGTTATCCAATGTAAACCATATTTTTTAGCTATTTTTTTAAACTTACTTCATAAATAAATACATTAAATATGGATTAAAATTGAAATAACTTGTGTTTTTGGATGAGGAAGAATCTTATATTTCCCATTTTGTTTTCTGATATAGTTTCTGTTGTAGTTTCGTTGTTCTGAATGGTAAGAATGATAGTATTTATAATGCCACTTAATATGCATCGTATGAAAAAAGATTAAAAAACACTTTCAGAATGGACTTTTAAGTCGATTTGTACTTTCAATCTTGATAATTACGGAAAAATTAAGGAAAAGATATTTATGTACGAATTAAAGAAAGTTCTCATTGATTGCCAATGCAGATTGATCTGTCTTTTGGCTTAATAAAAAATCAGAACTGATCGTTTCTACTATTAGAATGGGATTTCCTGAACTGATTTGAGTAAAAATGAGGTCTTTAGATTTGATACTAAGATCTTAATCTGTCACTCTATTAATGCACTAATACAAGTTTGTGAAAACATTAGGCCTGATTATTAAAAAAAAACAAACAAAAAAACAAAAAAAAACCAAAACAAATTTAACAAACTTTAATTATCTGTTCTATTTTCAAATAATTACTTTGCGATTTACTTATGGTTGTTTGCCGCTAATCTTAGGATTTTAATAGGCGATTGATAGTGAATTTATCGGACAATCGTTGAAATTCAAAATTTTCAGGATTTTATATTAACTCGAAATAATACCTTTCCCCCTCGTTTCGAAATATCATTTGAATTTATATAAAACGCGATTATATAATTTTATGTCACTTTGGAAACTGAATAAATGAAACAGATATTACGGTTTAATACTAATACGTTGGATATTTGCTGTACTTATTTTCTTATAATTTTTGCTGAGTTTTCTTTTTAGATAAGATTATTATTCTTTATAGATAAGGCTTAAAATATGACCATCTAAATAATCTTTGAAATTTATTTGTTTTCAGAAATTGTTAATGTGATTTTTGTGTTAAATCTGACTTTCTTTCTAATAATTTTTTAATCATAATTTCAGGATTCAATGAAAGCATTCGTGTACTTATGACAAATGCATATAAAAGAAAAGGAATTAAATTCTTTGACTTTGGTAAATTTGTCGGTTGTGGATCACTGTATAATCCAACCAAAGAGTATTTGGAATGTATGATCAGACTATTTACTGGTTCCGGGAATCACTATATTAGTACTTGTATGATGGCTCCTCAATCAGCCTTAGGAGTGGTTGACACTAGACTTAGGTATTTGATTTTAATCATCTTAACTTACTTATAATTTCATCTACTTTTGTGAATGTTATTTTTGTTAATTTTCTTAAATGAATTTCAAGAAGACATACCTAAAAATTTCCATAAAAGCAAATTACTTATAATTATTGTAATAATAATATACTATATAAGCGCTGCTATTGTAATAATAATAATAATAATAATAATAATGATAAATGGAAAGGATGACTCTTCCCCGCAAGGAGGGAGGCCGAGGAGTCATCAACCTCATCATCCTACACGAAAAACAAGTTCACACACTTAGGGAACACTTTCACCAAAGAGCACACTCCACTCAGCCATTGTCAAAGCAGACACACACCTCACACCCCTGAACCTCGAAATCTCTTCTCCAACACTCACCACCCCTGACACCCACACTCAGCAGCTGCGTGAATCATGGGCTCGTAAGGAACTCAGCCAGCCTCATGTCGACATGAAAGCGTCGAACAGATGGCTGACGAGTGGTGAAGGGTTCATGATCGCGATACAGGACCAAGTCATCCCCACAAGCAACTGCAAGAAACACACATGACGACAGATGCAGGAAATGCCACACTACGCATGAGACGATCGACCATATAATATCAGGCTATCCCCTGCTCTCTCAAACAGACTACCTCCACCAACACAATCAGGAGCGTCGATCGTTCATCAAAAACTAGCACACAAACACTCACTTATTAAGAACACGGTCCCGTACTACAAATACATACCACAAAGCATATTAGAGTCACCCTCATATAAACTGTACTGGGACCGCCCCATTCACACAGACAAAACCATACATCACAACAGATCTGACATCACACTTATTGATAAGGTTAACAAACAGACCTTTCTCATTAATATTGCAGTGCCTGTCAGCAAGAACATGCAGAAAACTCACACAGACAAGATCAGTAAATACACTGATCTGGAACACGAGCTCCAGAAGCAGTGGAGGCAGGATCGAGTACGTGTTGCACCCATCGTCTTGTCCGCCACTGGTCTGGTGGCTCACACATTCCACCACAGCCTTACCACACTAGGACTTCATAAAAACACTTATACACAACTGCGGAAGGCTGTGGCACTGAACACACACGCATAGTTAGGAAATTTATGGACACACTCACACATCCCTAATCTTTCACTTCAAGGCAATATGTGCTTTGGTCCTTGACCCGCCATATTGTTTTTGCTGGGGTTTGAAACATAATAATAATAATAATAATAATATATAAGGATTATTTATTCTCGGTATTTTTAATTGCTATGATTCCGATGAGTGAGCTTTTCACTGATCACAGAGATCGTTTCTTGAAGTTGCAACATTTATCAAATACTAAAACATGATCGCCGCGCTGGTGTGGTCGAGCGGTCTCAGGCGTCGGTCTGTCGTGAGATCAATGTGCCAGCGCCCGGGTTCAAATCCCGGTAGCGAGCATGGATGTTTCAAAAAAAATTTCCTTTCCTGTGTTGTAGCCTCTTCTTCACTTTCTCTTCGGTCTGACGTCATTCCTTAATGGCGTCCTGGGGAAGGCCACGGGAAACCACCCCAGTATCTTTCCCTTGTAATTCTAGGGAGTCTGCTAGGGGTTCGCCGTCTTGGGAACACTAGCGCTCCCTGGAGCACGGATGCTTCGGCAACGAAGCTCGCACTTCGGTGCGAACCGACCACACACACACAAAACATGATCAGAAAGACATGGATAATCAAAACACATGGATAAAAAGTTACTATCATTATATCACAGATGAATCACATGGAGATTTTGTATGCGATGACTATTTAGAAGCCTCGGTTATTCTTATAATAATACGCAGCTTAGCCGCAGCTGCTTTTGCGCCATTAAACACCAACCAACCATTCTTATAATAGACAATGTATGTCTGACGGATCGTGAAAATCATCTGGAAAGTCTTCTCCAGATTATCTTCTGTCTCCGTTTCTGGCTACTTAGTGTCTTGTAGGAAGCAAAGGGAAGCATCCCAATATTACATTAGTCTGCTAAAGGGAAGTGTGAAAAAAAGAATTGAAGGTCGCACAGGGAATTCACAATCAAGAAATTATACCATAAATTGATAGAAAAATACAAAAGTTATTCCTTCAGACAACTGAAGCAGTAATTGTTATTTCTTCTTTGAAATTACATATTTTTTTTCAGGAAACAAACAGTAAAAATTCGGTGATTATATGTTTTTCTATGTAAAAATTTATTTATACATTTTATCGTTTTATTCTTTTGTTGCTGTATTACTGAAGTGATTCTTTGGAATATCATTTCTATTACTTCTATTTTTTCCGTTTTTCATATTACTGTTTTGAAAACTAATTTCAGAAGGTTTAGTTTTAATTTGTTCTTCAATTGAAAGAATTTGAGGATCGTTTTATCTGAGGATATAAAAAAAATAATCACTTGCATAAATTGTTTGAAAGTTTTACTAATTCGAAATTGAAGATTTTTTTTTCTTAAATTTTTATTTTCAGCGGATAATTGAGATTAAAATAAATAGAACTGAAAATTTTAATAACTAAGTAAAAAAATAAGAAACAAAATATATAAAAAATGCTTTAATTTAAAGAAAAAGGGTTTAATTTTTATAATATTTTTTTTATGCTTTTAATTTGTAAATAAGAATTAGTTTTTCACATATTAGTTTAGATGTTAAATTTTTATACTACAAAGTTTATATTAACTGCGTAGATTTGAGATTTAAATGGATTAATAGGAATTTTAAAATTATTGCAAATGATCAAACCACTGCATCTATGCAACGGATGATCGCAAATGATAAAAAGCTCCACCAAATGGATCGTCTAAAGTCATCATTTTGTATCCTTCTTAGGAGGAAACATCGTTGCGTAACTTAGATTGATCTCTTAAAATATAGTGAAAAACATATTTTTAGATAGATTGCATTACATTAATTCTCTTACAATTTAGAAACACCCACTCAGAAGAAACAATTTCCCTTAGTTATCAAAAAAAAAATATCAATGAGACAACAGCAGACACAACCTTCTCCAACCTTAAAAGCTATATCCTATCTCGAACCTAGACTATATATTGTTTACACACACACACAAAGTGAGGTAGATTGTTTTATCCCTACTTATTATGGATTGGTGCAAATTTATCTGCCCTATTAATAGAATATTGTATCTATGAATAGAATGTTTAGTTGGGGTGGGGGATGACCATTCCAACGCCTTTAACCATGTAGGCCTACCTGTTTTATTGAGGACTGGATGAACCTTCAGACAAGGAGAAACACCCAGAGGAATCTCGGATCTCCGAGTGACTTTGAAACCGATTTCTACCGGTGATTTCTCCGCCCGTAGCTCATCGCCAATCTCACTAGTCTCCAGGTTTACAGCAATAAAATGTATGCAGTTCGTCTTAATAGTTTTTCCAATTTTTATAGATTTCGTTAATTGATTTCGTTAAATCTTGGAACTTCTCATAAATCTTTAAGTAGAATATGTATAGTAAACCAGTTAACAACCAGTTATCATCCCTACACCGATCTAGCACACGAGCTCCAGAAGCAGTGGAGGCAAGACCGAGTTCGTGTTGTACCCATCGTCTTGTCCGCTACGGTCTGGTACCTCACACATTGCCCCACAGCCTCAGCACACTAGGACTTCACAGAAACACTTTCGCACAACTGCAGAAGGCTGTGGTTCTCAACAAAACACGCATAGTTAGGAAATTTATGGACACAACCACACATCCCTAATCATTCTTGCACTTTATACTTGGCAGTATGTGCTTTGGTCTTGACCCACCATATTGTTTTTGCTGGGGAAACCCAAGGTTTAGAACATACAAACATAATAATAGTTGTATGGCTTTAAAATGAAAATCAGAATAGAATAGTACAATGTTAGGAAAGCGGCGTCGTAATTAATATGATCCTTGTGATTACAAAATCTTAGAAATCAACTTATTATGGATTCATTAACACGCTATTAAACTAAATCACATTTCATTAATTTTTTATAGAACAATCGAGAATAATCAAAGTAGAACATTTGATATGTGCAATAGTCGAAGAAAGCTATTAACACTACAGCATGCAACGAGTATTACAGTAGGCTCGTATTAAAACATGGTGCATAAGTGACTGTTAGACATTATAACTTTAATCACTGAGAATTACGACAATGACACGATTTCAGATATCAGCCACAAAATGCAGACACCAAAATGTCTACATAAATATGAATCTTATGAAACTAAATATAATAATTTAAAAGAAAAACGCCAAAATAAAATCCCAGTTACGGAGTTTGAAAATTTTCTATGCCAGAGAGAAGGAATTATATTTTGACAATAAGCCTGATATCTTATTTTCTCTTTTAGGAAAGAGATTCTTTTTTCCAACTGTTATTGGTTTAAGAAAGGGAATCTCTTTGCCATTGATATCATTTAATATTCAGTTCTGATCTTCAACTAACCTGTAATCAGTGGCGTAGCAAGGGGGGGAGAGGTCCGCCCCGGGCCCCGGCCTAAGAGGGGCCCCAAAAGCCAGCCTAGGGGGCCCCACCAGTCAGCCTAGGGGCCCCCATCCAGCCAAGTATCCCGACCAGCCCCTTTACAATGTTTTTTTTTTTTTTTTCTGGTTGTTAAATTGGAGATTCCGTTTATTTATTTATTTATTTTTTATTTTTTTGGGTTATGTAATAATGGAACTCTCGCCCCGGGCCCCCAAAGGCGTTGCTACGCCACTGCCTATAATAATAATAATAAAAAAAAAAGCAGAACTGGCTGTAGAAAACAAGCTAATATCTCTAAAGCTTTGTCATGTTCAGTACTCATAGCATCATAAAAACATTTCTCATTGATTAATCAAAACCAACCAAACACTTGTCTTCACTTGAGATACAGCCCTTGAAATAATTTCACACAATAGAAATAAAGAGAGAACAATAACCCCCGAATAATAATAATGATAATATTAATAACTTAATAATAATAATGATAATATTAATAACTTAATAATAAGATTGATAATATTAATAACTTAATAATAATTGCTGATATATTATATTACAGAGTTTATGGTCTTCAAAACTTGCGTGTAATTGATTCGTCAGTGATTCCGGTCCCTATAACAGGTCACACCCACATTCCAAGTGTGATGGTTGGTGAACGTGGGGCTGATATAATCAAGGAAGACTGGAATTTAAAAACATCGGACAAGTAAATTCAGAATAAAACCTGAAATATTGTTTATCTTTCAAAATTCATATTTTATATAATTTTCCACCACAGTAAAATATGATAAGTTATAAAATTTAATTTATAACCTCTGAATAAATCTTAGAATTATCTCAATAAACTTTCGTGTCATAACATTTATTTTATGTCTTTCTTTATTAATATTTAAATAAAATGTAAGTGTTTAATTTACATAGACTTTTTTTTCAGAATTAAATTATCTTTTTCCACTTTTTTCAGTATTAAAGTTATTATTATTACTTTTATTAATATTTAAGTTTCACTTATGATCTTAAAAATAAAGTTTAAAGAAAAAATATTTATTTCTTCTAAATATATAATGAAAGAGTTTTTGGCTGAATTGATTCCAAATCACACTGGTGTGATGCATATTTTGTAATTCTTCTTCTAAGGAAGACGCCAACGAAAGGTGATCATTAAAATATTGTCACGAGGCCAGTCAACTACTTAAGATCCACTTATCCAGTGAAATCCATCCTTTCAAAAATTAAGACAAAAGAGAATTTTTTCTATAAAAAGATGGAAAGTAAATATATCGATACAATATTTTAAGCGTCTATAGTTCGCAAGTTTTTATAGATTTCGAAACCTTAATTATTACTTAAATTGAAATACATTTGAACTTCAAGTTTAAATAAAAGAAAAACATTAAAATCATTGTAATATTATTTAATAGCAATAATTAAAAACATTACCAAACAACAAAACTTTACATTAATAAACAATTTTTAACGTGTCGTGTTAATTATTTAAAAAACCACTAATCAGACACCTATTTACAATTAAAAATATGTCGCAACTGTTTTCAGATAATAGTACATAGTTGTGACACTTTTGCACATTGGCACTGAAGATCAAGCACACATGCGAACCACATCTCTCAAGACGTTCAAGAATTCAGTAAACGGCGGCTCCTTGCAAAACCTTTTAGACCGAAATTACATGCTTATAAAAATGGTTGCACTTGGGTGCGACGTCGCTACTTGTCGGACTTTACCTATACATGAAAATTGGAACTTAAATCTTTTATTATTTGCGATCGACCAAAAATCATTATGCGATTGACGGGTAGATCGCGATCGACGTCCCCTGCTCTAAGTTCTTTAAACTGATGGAGGCAATATTCGGCAGTCGCCTGAAGCGCATTACTTTGGTCAAACGGTTTGTCTCCATGGATTCGATGCGACGGCATTCGGACAAGAAAGCTATTAACAGCGTACAAACGTCATCCGTAACTCCTTTCATTAAATTGTTTCCCTTCTTTCTTTGTCTCGTCCGATATCTGAGAATCCACTTTGCGGCACAGATCGATTACAGGTTGAGCATTCAGCTCATCATCGGGATCCTCGTCTTTCCAGGATTCTTTTTGCTTGGTTCATCCGGTTATACGGCTCGATGAAGGTCGCTCGGAAGAGTTGTTTGAATGCGGGGCAGGTCGTCAATTGTGCTTCATTATTCTCGAACCACTGTTTTGCTGTGCCCACAATTGAGAAATATACATGGAAAGCTGATTGCGATGATCCCAAGAATTGTACTGAGCGATTCTTTCAGTTATTGAGAGGATTCTCGTTGGCCCTGGCGTAAAATGTCGTCGACTGTCGGAAACGCTGGTGATCAAGTGATGTAGAGGAGACAGAGGCGATGTGGTCACCGAGGAAGGCCTAAACGTCGACTTCTGCGAATGATGATTGGTTTCTGCACTAATTTGTCACGGGAGAGCGAAGCGGCTTTCAATGCAGTTGAGCTTTATGTGTAAAAACAAGATCTCTGATTTATTCGACAAGCAACAGGTTTAAATAGACAATTACAAATAAAAGAGTAAATGATGATGGGAGCAATTTAAATTTAAAGAGAACAACTATAGAGTGGTTGAGGGGATTACAAGTCAGAGGGGACAAATTTAAATAAAAAAACTGTTCACAGATAAATCAATTAAATTTGAAAATAAGAAATGGAAAGGATTACACTTGAAATAAATGAGAAGCGAAAAAATATTGGAATACACATAATATTCATAAAATTTAAAATATACAAAACACAAATAGTCTATATATCTTTACAAGATCATCACCGTTACAAGTTATTGTTAATTGTCTAATTTTTACTTTGACTAAATTGTTCAAAATTGGTAAATTATCAATGTGAATGTTTTCTTTTCTAAAACGACTTTTGAAATAAATTTATTACTATGTAATAAAGTAAAAAACAATATTTAGAAGTATCATCAAAAGTCATTTCAACATATCAGTAGTTTTAACATTATTAAATATTACGAAAATTCTGTAGTTTTGTAGAGAATATATCTTTTCATATTGATTAAAGTATTTTTTATGTTAAATATTGTTTATTTATCTTAATTTTTTTTCCCTGAATACTATTTTCTTCGTATTTCGCTTAAATAACATATCTCTGAAATATTTATCTGCGCTTATTTACTAATATACATAAAATGTAATATAACTTTCTTCCTGATATGAAAACAGAGACGAAGTTGGTATCTCACGTAGGAAACCCTTATCTTGTGGCCGAGAAAGTGGATACAATCCCCAAATGGATTTGTTATTTCTCCTCCAGACAGATCAGAGTTTACCAAACCCAAGCACTCCCAACCAAATCAACCAATCGGATTTCTTACCTGAAGATAAGGCGGGAAAAACTTGCTCTTAACCCTTAACCTCAATTTTATCTGTTAGGCTTGTGATTGTAGGAGTTTTATCTTCTGCGTTACAACTCTATTGTGAATATGGGCGTGATGATGATTATCTATCGCGACTTTGTTGTTTCAAAGTCATTCAACCATCTTAAAAACCAAAATTAATCAACGGATTGCGAGGCTTTATGGTGTTTTTTTTTTTCCTGATAAGAAACAAATGGTCTTGAAAAAATTTCAAGCTGTCTAACTTTCTAGTGAAAGCTATTTTATTGTTTATTTTTTTAATTATAATATCAAAGATATTAAAATAAGTTATAAACTATTTGAGTAAAATATGGATAATTCAAACCATTGACAATCATCACAGAAGTTACTTGATATCTTGGTTCGATAGAGTCATGGTAAGTAAATAGGATACAAACAGAGGGAAAAAATGGGAAGTCTGAGTAATGCGTGCTGATAGGAATGAAATAGCTCTTCCAGAGGCCTTTTAATAACATATGATGGTATGTCTACGAAAATGTGAATCCTTTTGCTCTGTTCGACGTTTCACGTCTATTCCAAAACCAAGAGGTTTTCTTTACGTTTCTCAAACTTCGATTTGATAAAAGTATACAATACATGTTATAGGGATCCATGAACAGTTTCGGAGATGTCAAGACCTCCATCATCAGCAGTGATCTTGCTGATGATGGAGGTCTTGACATCTCCAAATTGTTCATGGATCCCTTATAACATGTATTGTATACTTTTATTATGTTTTAATTATTTTAAAATCAAATTTTTTAAAACTACGGTGTGTTTGAAATATTTCCTATGTTATCATCATAACTAACCACACACGATAAATATAAACTTCGATTTGGCAATTTATTGACGTTTTCCAAACACATCATTCACAAGTGTTTTCTATTTTGAAAAATGCTAGTGTTTTGCAAATTATTTCCATTCCCGGATATCTTAATTCTCAGAATTGGTATTTTTTTTCATCTGAGTCACTTCCTTGCTTGATAGAATCAAATTCACTGAAAAGCGGATGAGATATTAATTTCAACTAAATTGATCTGTAGTTTTGAATGAGACTTTGTTCTAAGCATTTGCGTAGAATTGGAACAAGAAACGGATAATAACCCTGGTTCATCGCCGTGAACACAAAGAAAGGGAATCAAAACAATTCCAAACTAAGCTTTCCAAACAGAAGACGCAACGTTTCCTGAAGGTAAATGAAAAAATAATCAAACATAAAAAAAATCAGAAAACATTTAATGCAAAACACAATACAGAGGAAAAAATGTTAAAAAAAAATATTGATTAATAATTTTGACATCAGTGTTGTCCATTAGCGGAATTTCAGCATTTTGATTGGGAGTTGGGGGGGGGGACTGCCTCCCTTGCCCTTCCCCAACTCCAAATTCCGTCTATGGTGTTGTCAGTCATTACAATTGGGAATCAGATCATTACATAATCATAAAAGTACATCCTTTAATAATAATAATAATAATAATAATAATAATAATGCTTTAGAAGTGTTTGTTGATATTTTCAACCTGAAATCAAGATTATTATTTTTTTTTGCGTTATTCCAATATTATTCTTTAGCTCAATGATTTAGTGTTGAGTATTTTTTTAATGTCTAAAACTAAAGCTAAAAACTGAAACTTAATGAATAAATATTGGCTGAATCAATTTCTATAAAGAGGTTCGCAAATAGTCTGGTCTTTTTTTTTTTTCCCAGGAGGTCATAAAACTTTCTGATAAATATTTACCTTTTTTTCACAATGAATTGAAAATGGACGTAGTAATTAAGAATGCCACAAATATACAGGATATGCGACGTAAAAAAAATAATAAATAAAGATAATAATCTTTAAAAACCACACAAAATGTAATAACTTTTTTCAATTTATTTTATCAATTAGGCCTACAATTGAGATTTTTAGGACTTCCTTTTCTTTTTCTTTTTCTTTTCAATTTTTTAGATAAATTTATTCTTGAGGAAAAAAAAAAATCATCCAATCAATGATGTTGTGATTATTTTAAATAAAAGAATCCCAACAAAATAAATAAATATAATAATATATAATAATATAAATATAATATATAATAATATAATGCATAATAATATAAACATAATATATATTTTTTAATAAATAAATATATTATTGTTGAAGATCAGTGTTCAATCAAGAAACTTTATATTTCTTCCTCAGTGACATTTCAACTGTTTTCTTGATTAGATAAACATGTCAAGGTCGAAACCAAGACTTTTGACTTTAATCTGAAGCATTGGTTTGACACAGACTCACACTTGTGATTGAAATTTATGGAGTTAATTTATATTTCTCTCGATAATTATTACAGTGATTTTATATAGGAAATATTGGAATTTCTATAAGAGACAATTCTTAGAAACATGCAAGTAATGAGAAGACTGTTGTAGATTTTGTGTTAATGGATTTGGTTAATGGATGAATACATATATATGAAAAATATATATAATCTTACATATCTTTTTGAGAACGAACGGTAATTACTCTGTAGTGCTCACAGCGATTTTTCTGGTTGGATCTGCTTCTTCCTTTCCCTCCATAACTTGAAAGATGCTCTCATCCTCAAATATTTTTCGGAGATAAGAATTTTTTTGGCTAGAAAGGAGTTGATGAGGGTTCTCTCATCGCATACACTGAATAGTAAGTGAATAGTAGTAATAAAGTTGACTGGATAGATCTGAAACAGAAAGAATAGTAGTTTTTCTATTTAATAAATTTATTTTTGTTTAAACTAAATGTTGAAGTAGGATAGAATTTTTAGTAAAAGGATTCTCGCCAAATATGATGATGAACAAAGGAATCTGTCTTCATTCTATGACATTCTAAATGTTAAACTTTTTATTTTAAATTCTGTTTGAACCAAAATTTAATATAAACAATTAACATTTTGTATTTTTTCTTATGTAGGTGATTCACAAAAAAATCTAGACATTCATTACATTTTAGCTTAAGATGAACAGTTTGTGGATTTATTTTTTTACGAAATGCTTTAGTCTCCTTTTGGTAAGCTACCTATTATATTCTTTTTAAATATTTTCTTTTTTTAAATGCCAGCTTTTAAAAATTTTACTCTGTTAATCGAGGTGGATGCACTTTATCAATAAAAAAAAAACCCATTAGATTTAGATTCCAATATTATTTTAATTTTTATGTCTTGTTATTGTAGCTAGCAAGGAATTCTATAACGCATGAATTACTTACCACTATTTCATCTGTGAATTCTGATGATGAATTAGAACCAATCCCAGGTAAGAAAAAAATTAAGTTAAATTAAAATCCAAGCAATATTATATACATATTTTAATTTTACGATATTTGAATATCTAACTGAATAATAATGAAAATTCCAATGTTTTCCAGAATTTTCACAACCTTCATCGGGTCAAGTTTTGAGGTAATACATTTTCATAAATTGAATTCTTCTGTAACAGATCCTACGAATATGAAATATTTCAATAACAGTTAATTGTTAAAATATTTAAACGACGATTACTGTCAATAATAAACAATAGTTGTGTGGTGGATTACTGCAAAATGATTCCCTTATTATTTAATCTAGCATAAATTATTGTTTTATCTACAATTAATTAACAAATGCTGTCAAAAGGGTTTCAGATAGAAACTAAAAGAAACAATTGATTTTGTGATATTTATGAATCCGTTACGATCCATTCATAAAAGAACGAATCCCCGATTTGTGTGTAAATGCTTTAAACTAACTTTTTGCTCATCAAATATAGTAAAGATTGAAAGTGGTCTTATTTTTCTGAAAGATTATATAAAGTAAATGATGAATTTGCGTTGAGATTTTACGTGCGCTGATCATAATATCGTAAATCAAAGGTGAAAGCAGACACACCTGCCGGCTTTGTTCTTTGATTTACCGATAAATGATGAATTGTTTCCTAGAAGTAAATTGATTTTAAGTTAGTTTTAATGTTATCCATTCATATCTAGGCATAGTAATTGAAATATATTTTATATGAATTATTACAAAAGACCTCTATTTGCCAAAAACTATTCCAATCATTAATTATTATTTATTAAATTATAATATTAGTCTGGAAAGCACTCGGAAATTAATTCCTAAATTTGTAAATTGTTAAATAACCAAGTGGAGATCATGACTTATTCATGGTGGATGTATTACTTTATAAAAATTTCATTAAATTAAATTGAAGTATAGCAGGAAGTTTTTAGGATAACTTTTCAATACTTCTGTATTATATGTTACAACTGTCCTAGGCTTAGAGGTGGCCTTCATTCTTGGGAAGGTGAAATTCAGGTGAATATCAATGGGACTTGGAATACTTTATGCAACCGCAATTGGCTCCAAACCAACGATGACATTGTTTGTCAACAATTGGGATTCTCTAGGTAAAATTAATCCAATTACTTCAAATTATAATAAACTCAAAGGATTTACCTTGCTATTCGTAATTCTAGAATTATATTTTTATCTAGATTAGATTAAAGTTTAATACAAATTAGTTAAATCTTTTTAACTGATTTTTTTTTTTTAGAAATGACAAAAATGAATGAAACAAATCTCTCTTTTTTTTTGTTAAACACCTTATATACTTAGAATTTAGGAAAATTAAATAGAAATTTTTATTACTGCCCAGTTGAATATTTATTCATTTATTTGCTTTTGTTTCCAAAATGAGTTCCAAGTGTTTCTAGTTAAAATGAGTTGTCTAAATTAAGAAAATTAAGCTTATGACAACTTATCAAGATTTTTATTTGCATTCGAATATAATGTTCTAATCATTGTTGTTATTGAAATTGTAGAGGTGCAGTGACAAACTCAAATGCGAAAATTGAAATGTCGCATTTAGATATCTTTGGGACAGACGTTCAATGCTTTGGAAATGAGACTTGTATATTAGATTGTCCTATTACAATGGAGTCCTCTTGTTCACCACCTCATGACATAGCACACGTTAAATGCATCAAGAATCGAGGTAAGATCTAAATCAGGGAAGCCCTTAATTACCAAAAAGCATAATTATCTCCCTGGTATGAAACATCATTTGTTTATTTAATATCATAAGTCTGTTAATTGTTATTAGAAGAGTTCCTGTAATAGCATTTCGGTGGAATTCTATCCTATCTGTAGTTACTGTAAATGTCAATAAAAGTTTAGCACATTTTCCAATGACAAAACATCAAACAGACACCAAGAAGAGCATTCTTCTAATAATGTAATTCTAGATCATTTTGACCAAATCAAAGCGGATCAGTTGCTGTAATCCTATTGCACTCTTCCAAAGTAGAGGCTCTTCAAATTAAGAATCGCAAATTGATTTTAGTGTTAATTAATAGTAATTGAAATGTCACAAAAAATTAATGGCTTATCATTGTTTTTGAGGTGCGTGCAAAGAAAAACGTTTTTCTAAGTCATTATTTATTTGTATTATTAAAAATAAAGCAAAACTAATTTTATCCTTAAATAATTCTTTTAGCTTAATAAAATATTAATAAATAAAGTGAATATAATTTAGTGCTAAAGACCCATAATAATGACAAAATTTAAAAATTATAATAATAAAAAAAGAAGTACATTAACGAAAGGAAAAATAAAAAATAAAAAAGTTAGGAAAAAAATGAAAAGAACATTAGGAAAACAAAAAAGCAAAAAAAAAAAAAAATTCACTCGGACATTGAGAAAAGAAAGATGAGGAAAAAAAAAACAAAAAAAAAAAACAATCAAACATTGTATATACGGATTCGAATCGAGAACATTCACCATGTGAGTCCTAGAACCCTAGCTTTAGTTGACATCTGAAATGAGATGGTTGCCTTTCTGACTTTAAAGCAAATAGCTGAAATCAAATGAAAACAATGACAAATATCTCGAACATGGGGGGGGGGGGGGCTTTGGCTCTTGAAAATACCCCAAACATTTCTACAGTGTTTGGGCCTCTGAACACGATGGTAAAATCCGTTTCTCGATCTACCCTTCCGTTCGGGAGTTGTTAGGAGTGGACAGACACGGACGGACGGACAGACAGAACAAACGCAATAGCTACAGATTTTGGTCGCTCAAAAATATCTCATTATTGCAATGATGTTTCGTTAGCTGCAAATATGTAATCTTTATGATACTTAAGAATAACTTTAATTTTAACTAAAGTAAATTCATTTTTTATGTTTATATTACTTCTATTAATTGTTTAAAATCTCTGAAACTATTGTGCTTAAAAAAAATCTATTTTTATAAATAAAATTAGCAAAGCAGTAATAAATTTCATATAATAGTTTATAACCAAAGAAAATACTCATTTGTTTGTTTATTTAGAAAAAAAAAAAGATTATATCTTAATTAATTCACTAATTAATTAATTCTGAACAATTAATATTGTAACAATGAAAACTTTCCGATAATTTAAATTAGAGGCTTAAACAAATTAAATAACTATGAGATATTTAGAGAGTAAGTTTTCAAGAACGGATTCTTGTGGATTTAAATTGTTGGCCAATTAGATTAGAAAGTGTAGCAGACTGAAAGTGTTCCTTCTATACTTGTTTTCGTATTTCTCCTTAATATTTCTTAAGAAGGAAAGAAATTCAAGTGTTATCTGATGAGAACCTAATAAGGGATTAAATAAAGGGATTAATGTGCAAGTCACGAAAACTTAGACGAATAAATTAAAACTGCACATAGAAATTAAAAAAAGTAAAATAAAATAAAAAAAATAAAATAAAAATAAAACCAACCTTTTCAAAGACTATCAAGTCATCATTTTCAAAGTATAAAACACACATTAAAGGGCAATTTACCAAACTGACTAGTAAATTGCTACTAGTAAACTATTAACTAATAAATTATAGTAATAACCAATTAAAAAATTATGACTTGACAGACATTTATTTTTATTTTTATTCTATTTTAGTTTATTTTTTACTTTTAATTTTTTTAAAATTTTTTATGTGCAGCTTTAATTTATTCCTCTAAGAGAACCTATAAAGCTCGAAACAGCAGTAAAAAATATTTCATCATTAAAAGTGTAACAAAGAACGTGTTTACTTTAATTTTAGGCTTTTACTTTTTTCCCCTCCTAATTTCTCATTGAAATGAATACGTTGAATTGTCCTGGGATTAGGATATTGATATAGTATTTACTTAATTCATCTTAATCTTTCACTTTGTTTTCTACAATTACTTGAAGGGAAGAAATCGATTGATTCTAAAAATTATGAAATAATAAAAAATAATTACGGCTTTGGCCACGCAACTACAAATCTCTTTAACAAATACTATGGCTCATCTATTAGCGATTAATGTTGCATGATTTTAAATGATTAAGAAACATTGTATTGTAAGTTGTAATAAGAAACTCTAAAAACAAAACACAGTCACTATAAAAAATTACTTTGTATCTTTATTAAGAAAAATCAATATTTTGATGTAATTTGTTGTAATATTGAGTTACTGGTATCATTTAAATATAACAACATAGTCAAATCAGGAATAATAATAATAATAATAAATGAAAAATGAAATATTTCCATTCCAAAATTATCACAAAATAAGATTATATTCATTAATTCTAAGGTAAAATTTCCGCTAGAACTTTTTGTGAAACAGCTTTTTTGATCGAATAGAATTATTCTATTTTTAAAGTTAGCCTTTAAATAATTTCTCCTTACTAAAAACTGATGACTTGTGATAAAAGTTTATTTCTTTGTCTTTCCTTAGCCTCTCTGTGTGAAGCCACCGAAGTTCTTTTTAATACCAGTTGCTATCAATTTGTTATGGAAGAAGCAGACCATAAGACAGCCAGTGCTCTTTGTCGCCTGAGCGGAGGAAGACTTCTGGCAATCGAAAGTCAGCAGGAGAATGATTTTATATCTGAGTGGCTTATCAATACTCAAGGTAAATTTAACATTACTTCTTTATTTCATAATGCTCAGAGGAATTTTCAATGTCCCATGTTGTTTTGTTTTATAGCCTATTATGTACAAACAGAATTTTTATGGAATAAATTAATCCATCTGTTATTGCTTACTTATTCATATATACAAATCAATAGTAAGAATTATTATTTCCACTGAAAATAATAATACTAACTATTAATGACTTTCTTTAATGATAGCACACAATGAGTGGAGAATTGGAGGCTGGAGCTTTCGGGATTTTTGGCGATGGGATGTTAATTGGATAAATTTCGAGAAGTTCACGAAATGGTTTCCAGGTAAGAAAAATCATTGATTTTTTATTTATTTATTTATTATTACAGCCATTTTACTATGCTAAAATGACACTTTTATTTCTTTCAATTCTGCAGGTGATTCCAATCAAAATTCATCATCTTCTCAGTGTCTTCAATTAAAGCGATTTGATAGCGAAAACCATCTTCTTGATTATTATTTTTGGTTTGCTGGATCTTGTGAAAACAAGTTGCCTTTTATTTGCAAGAAAGATATGAAAGATGTAGGTAAGAATAATATGGTTAAAACGAAAGTTTCATGCGAAACCTTTGTTACCTAAAAAGAAGTAAGTTTTTTTCTGTTGCAATGATTTAATGTTTCCATATTTATAGGATGTGTTCGTGGTAACGGAGCCAATTACAAAGGCACTGCCAATGTATCCCAAACTGGTGAAAAATGTAAGCGATGGGATGATCCAACGCTTCAAAGACAATTCGTCAATGAGGCCACTTTTAATTCGGTTTGTTACTGTTTTGTAATAAAAAATTTTTGAATTTTTTTTTGAAAACAAGGAAAATTATTTAAATTAAATATAGGATTAACTTATGTTCTGATTAAAATATCACAGCTATTGAGCTATCATACAACAAAGAGGTATTCAGTTAAAGGCATCTTTTAAATTACTTGTTATTCATACCATGATTCAATATGATCTATCCATGACTAAATTCTTAAACAATTTGAATTCACTTATCTTAGCTTTTTCACTTTATTTTTAAACAGAGGATATAAAAGAAAATCTAAGTTTTACAGCAAACTTTAGGAGAATAACAATATTAATCTATTACATATGCTTAAGGGGACGTCCATTAATTACGTGAGGTGTTTTTTAAAATATTTGGACCCCCCCCCTCCCCCTTGGTGAGATTTTGCCGGGCCCCCCCCCCCCCCCTTTGTGAAATTTCAAAAATTTTAACAACCAAAAAAAAAAAAAAAACGTAAATCTTACTTTAACAACCAAAAAAAACGGAAATCTTGCTATAATATATATTTTCTCTGAATGAAAAAGCTTACGTGAGATTTTCGTTGACCCCCCCCCCCCTTGGTGAGATTTGGTGAGATTTTGCCGGACCCCCCCCCCTCCTTTTCACCTCACGTAATTAATGGACGTCCCCTAAACTTACTATTTCTTCAGTCTTACCAAATACTTATTTTTAAACCTTCACGAAATAAACAATGTTATCATTGAAGTATAGAAACAGTATATCTATAGATAATGCTTACATAAGAATCTTCACAGATTAAGTCATTTCGTTCTTTGAAAATAATCAAATGAATCAACTAATAAGAAGTAATTAAATATCAATTTAATATAAATTTTCATTAACAAAATTTTTAGAAAATATATTTACAATTATACATACATTGACTTTGTAGTCAAATTTTTTAATAATAATTCAGTACGGCTATAATAAAAAAAGCTGAGTTGAAGAGTCTACTTATTTATTGTTAAATTTTCCAGACAAAGCACAGTCATAATTACTGTAGGAACATCAATGAAGACAAAGCTCCTTGGTGTTATATCAGCAACAATAAATTTGAATACTGTGATATTCCTTCGTGTGAGACAGAAATGGAAATAAATAAAGGTAAAAATTATTTTCAAGTAATTTATAGAAATACTAGCAAAAATACCCTTTCTTCGTACTGGTTAAAATGATGTGGATGAGAAAGAAATTGAAATTATGAGATCACTTCGAAACTTTCCCAATTGGTACAAAAATCACGTGATAGATAGGAAGTAATGTTGTAACTTATTTGAATTTTGTATCCCAAGATCCCTAGATATGAAATTAATATCGAGATCGGAGAATATAAGACTTCCCACTCCTTTTCCCCTTCCCTCACCCTATCACTTCAAACTTCCCCAGTTCGTAAAAAGTCATGTGATTTTTACAAATCTATATCTATCCCGAAAACCCCGTAGAAGTATGCTTCAACAATGTTTGCCCATCCCTTCACCGCCCTCACGGATACAATCAGATAGCGTCGATCGTTCATCAACAGCTAGCACACAAACACTCACTTTTCAAGAACACGGTCCCGTACTATAAGTACACACCACAAAGCGTATTAGAGTCACCCTCACATACGTTGTACTGGGACCACCCCATTCATATAGGCAAAACCATATATCACAACAGACCTGACATCACACTTGTTGACCTGTCTCATTGATATTGCAATACCTATCAAGCAAGAACATGCAAAAGAACATGCAGAACATGCAGAAAACTCATGCAGACAAGATCAGTAAATACACTGATCTAGCAGAGGAGCTCCAAAAGCAGTGGAGGGAGGACCAAGTACATGTTGTACCCATGTGCTGTCCTCCACTGGTCTGGTGCCTCACACATTGCTCCACAGCCTCAGCACACTAGGACTTCACAAAAACACTTATGCACAACTCCAGAAGGCTGTGTTACAATTCGTCTAACTTAGGAAGGCAGTCCCCTCAGGCGTCGGGACTGAGAACTTGAAAAAATAGGGGTGAAAGGGTATCAGGGTATTGTTGTGGAATTAAAAAAAGGTCTTATGTGATCCTTTTTTTAGTATTTTGGAGAATTCAGTTCTTCGGAAATGTAGTTACTTAAAGTCGATAATAAGGAGGTCGAGCTCTGCAAACATTGATGTAATCTTTTTTCCCCACCCCCATTTATCTTATACCCTTTCATCCTTATTTTTTCAAGTTCTCAGTTCCAACGCCTGAGGGGACTGCCTTCCTAAGTTAGACGAACTGTATGCATAGTTAGGAAATTTATGGACACAAGCACATATCCCTAACCATTCTTGCACACTTGGCAATATGTGCTTTGGTCCTTGACCCGCCATATTGTCTTTGCTTGGGAAACCCAAGGTTTGAAACTTTTACATAATAATAATATAATGAGATAGAAAACGAACCAGCAATTTCACTTAAAACAAAGTGCAAAATATAACTTTAAGTTAATTGTAATGAAAAACCATTTTACATGAAGACAAGGAATATTACTTTTTTCAAGTCCAAAATTAGTATGAATTTTTATTCTCTTTGAAAGAAGTGAATTCAGGAATCTCTTGTTTTTGTTGCGTTCTTCTTTGTGATCGTAACCAAATGTTTATCAATGGAAATTTGTTTAATTTTCACAGAAACCAAAGCTGCGTCTTTTATTTCAAGATGTCGAGAAAATCAGTTTGAATGTTCTCCTACTCTGTAAGTAACATCCTTTGAATAAACTTCTTACGACATCCAAAGAACTCCTTTCTATTGAATAATTGACTTATGTTCTCACTTTGTATGATATTATAACATTTAAAATTATTGAGAATATAATTAAGCAATGTTAACTATATTTAGAGTATACACAGGAATAAATTGATTGCATTATAACACATTGGTCTTATTAATTAATGAACAAAAAAAAAATATCTGTAATGGGGTAAAAATGAGTTGGAAATGGATGAAAATTTGAAATATGACGTGAGAAATGTTCGGGATTAGGCGTCGTAAGCAAATGATTGACACTGTTATCGATTGACCCAAATCGATTGAAAAGGTTTTGCTTGGTCGGTGTTGGCCAATTTTGTAAAGAAAGGAGCTTTGAGATAGCTAATGTAAGATAATGACTTCTTGACATTATTTAACGGATGAAAGTAGATAGAGAGCTTTTAGAAGAATAGAGGATTTCCACAGTGAGGCGGAAATAGCAAGATGGCTGAATGGGAGTCCTTCTGTGGTCCACAGGCTGGAGAACCAATTTGAAAATACACAATTCCAAAGTTAAAACCTAAGGAAAGCCTAGGGCTACAAATTCTTTGATTATTATGTGACAGCAGGAAGAGCTCCGACACAGCTGCGATCTGCCTTTACTAGGGCAACACGAACATTGGTACTCACTAAACATAAAGCTCCACGAAGGAGTGTTTACGTAAGCAGACCAATATTCAGTGTAGGCTACAGGTTAGAGGAATATACGGTGCAAGACGCCATGTCGTTCAGACTGAAAATCAATGGAGGTCAGTACTATTCACATATGAGTTTAGATTTACTTTCCAGAGCGATCCGTGAGAGGAATACTTATGATGGAGATAGTGTGATGTCGGGTCTGTTTCTTTCTGTGCTTCTAAGAGCAAATGTGAATGCTAGGTGTTATAGAGGGATGATTTTGATACACAAAATATTTTTCCTGCAAGACAATAATGCACGTCCGATGTAGACGACTGACATTTGGATTGATCAGCCAGGCTTTCCTTTCGAACGTATCTGGGGTGCTCGGAAAAGGTGCCCTCAACCCCTCATTTCAAGTCATGGAGGAAGTGCTTTAAAAGAACAATGGTCAATGTTACCTTCTGAGATCCTATGCACCATCATCAAATAACACATCACTCGGAGGCCTGAATTGCTGCTAGGGATAAGGATACCCCATATTGGGATAGTTTGGCTAATTAATGAGGACAACTCATTTTTAACATTGTTCTGTATAAAAAATGATTTTATTCAGTTAGTTGTTGGAGGAAATCAGTGCTTTATAAAAAATGTTTTTGGGCTAGTTATCTAAAGCACAGCAAGCTACAATTTTACCAACTTTACTGCAAATTAATCATGTATTTTTACATAGTTATCTCGATTTATCTGTTTTTCTTTAATTAATGGGAACTAGAATGCATTTTCTTAAATAATTGTCAATAAATAATTTTTTAAGGAGTTTTTTTATGTATAATCGAATATATTCATTTACTAAAATTTGTGTAGCTATGAATTATATGAATTGAATCTACCATTTTTCTTATTTTTAATATTTACTGCAATATTCAATGCTGAATGGTTTATAAGACGTTTAAAAGAAAGCATCTTAAAAATTCTTCAGAAAAAGTAAATCCTATACAGTAAGTGGCAAGAAGTGTCCGATTTTGTTGAAAAGAGACACCCGGAGAAATTGTCTACAGAGAGAGCCAGTGCATTGTTCAATGACACGTGCCTTGCGCATTCTAGAAACATTCTAAAAAAGAGACAGAAACAGATCTCTCTTGATCATTTCCTTTGGAAAAGATCACGTCTTAGTGGCGATACACCCACTGCAACTGAGGGCAAAAGGGCCAGACGTGAGAGTGGCAGCGATAGTGATTAGTCTTAGTGTAAGTAAAAAAATAGTACATGTAATAAAAAATGGTAGTACATTTATATCATGCAAACAATAAACATTGTATTTATCTTATATTAAATCTATATTTGGTTGGTATTTAAAGCATGTTAATTATTTTTTTGCGGGGGTAAATTCCTATCACTGGAACAAATTAATTCTATTTCCATTAATTTCTATGGGAAAAATTGATTTGATATACGATTTTTTTGATATACGAATATCGTCAAGGAACGAATTAAATTCGTATGTCGAGGTACCACTGTATAAATCGATACAGTTCTAAGAAGATTGAAACTTTCTTTATAAAAAAAAGCTTAAAATCTTTCTTTATAAAAATAGTTCAAAAGCACTCTTAATTGTAATGGAAATCAACAATCTTATAGTATTTAATAATTTTTTTAGTAAATTTTCAGAATTTAATTTTTATTTTCGATGAAGATCTATATAAAAAATATTAGATAAATTCTAAATTGTCGGAGGTTTCACAGTAGCCAATGCGAAGATAGTTTGTTTATTTATAATGTCAAGAAGTAAAAGAATTGAATGCTCTAAAACTGTTTCTTTTCTGGATTGATAAAGTCGTTACGAAATTATGACGAAAGTTTGGAATATTTTTTGAATAAAGAAGATTTTTACAGTTACCTTAAAGAAGTTTGTAGAAATATGGACGGTTGCAGAATTTTGAAAATCTCTTTTTTTTTAGAAGGATATTTCCTTCTTAGAATCAATATCCAAATGGAAGCAGAATTTACTGAAACCGTATTAAAGCTACTCTCCTATAATATTAATATACCTTTTACAAACAGTAAAGTAAAACCCTTCCCCATCAAAGAACATCAGTTCTTCGTTATTCACTTTTATATCTTTCAGTACATGTTCATCCATCATGATGAGATTATCCTAGAAACTTGGATGTTAATTATGTTTTGCGTCTTCTATTGATCCCAGTTTGAGCTCCTTATTGGTACAACTGGGATCCTTAGATCACAAGTCTTATATTTATAAAATAAAAAAAAAAAAGCAAAAATCTTAAATTTGAAAGCTGTTGCTATAATTTCTGTTTGTCTTACTTTTTAGCTGTATTCATCGTAGATGGGTTTGTGATGGTGAAAATGACTGCATGGATGGACGTGATGAAGTAAATTGTAGTAAGTACAGAAAATCTTATATCTAATCTTACATCTTTGTATCTTATAAATTCATTACTTTTTAAAAGATGAAATTAACATTCCTAATTATTCATTTAACCTTTAATTATTATAATTATTAATTATTTAGTTATTAATTTAATTAATTGTTTAATTATTTTAAGGAATAATAATTGTAAAACTGAATTCATTCAAATTAAATAATTATTTCATCCAATTAGAAACTAAATGAATGCTTTTCTTTTGTTTTCAGCTGATTATATCAATAACTTCGTAAAATACGATAATTATCGTTATGAAGATGTTACTGCCAATATTTGGAAGGATCTTAGTTTATCAGATGTAAGATTTCTTTCACTTATGTTTAATTGAAATTAATTGCATCATTAACTTCGTGCCTAGTCTGGATATCATACAACTGTTGTTTCCTATCCAGTCGATTCAGGTTGTGACTCTTAGCCGACATCGAGATTTCTATCATTTAGGCTGTCTATTGTTTAATTGTTACGCTTTCATTGTGATTGTTATAGGCCTCGTTAAGTCTTATTCCAAAATAATAAAAAAATGAAATTGAAATAGCACAAAAGTATCAATTGAGCAATGGCAGTTCACAGTATCTTGGGTTTTATCTAATTTTTATTTTTTAATTAAGTAAATACCTTTCATGAGTTACATAATACTCCTAAAATGTCTTCTTTAATTACAAGAACGATATTTCATTTTCTTTAACAGGAATTTCTTATTTCTTGTCCTCAGTTATTAGAGTAACCTACTCTTTCTTCTTCCTCAAAAGACATGTGCAAACAATAAATAAACCGTCCGTGTTTAGAATACAGAAATCGCAATTCTTATACTATTATTGCGATATAAATGAATATTTAACTTGTTTAATGACAATTTAAATTCAATTTCTAATTATTTTTAACTAGCAGCAAAGCCTGTCGGATGATAGGCATTAAAAAAATCTGAAAAATCATTTTATTATCAACTATTAAATATAAAGTAAATATAATCTAAATAACTTGTGCTAACTTGTGAACGAAGCTTCTACGGCAAAAATGGTTTTGAGTTTCGAAATCAGCGTAAACAACTGAGTAAGTATGCCAAATTTCATTAAAATGGATGCAGTGGTAACAAAATTATTTGTTTTTGAACATATATTTTGTTAGAATTTCAGTTGTCGAGGTCAGTTCCCAAGAATAAAATTTCATGGAAACAACATGGAATGACACAATGAACTAATATTTTCATCCAATTTCAATACTTTTGATTCAATGGTACCATTGAGAACCGTTGGATCTATCTTAATAGCTTAATTATATCGAGTTGACAGGCAGACAGACAGACCAACTTAGCCAATTTATATTTATGTATATATA
>JAFIDM010000003.1:68123410-68137783 GCA_023159025.1 Thereuonema tuberculata
TTTTTTTTTTAATGTTTAGCAGACCTATTTAGGTGTATTTCTTACCTATACACCTGTTATATAAGTTCTGAGAGTTTAATCTAAAGGATCATTTTCCACCCAAACAGAAAAACGAAATACCAACCATATCTAAAGTTTAATTTATCTAAAGAATAGTTATTATTTTTGACTCAAAACGCCGAAAGGCATTTAAAACTCACGTTTCTATAATCTAAATACTGCACCAACTAGTGAACGAAGCTTCTACGGCAAAAATGGTTTCGAGTTTCAAAATAAGCGTAAAAAACTGAGTAAGTATGCCAACTTTCATTAACATCGGTGCAGTGGTAACAAAATTATTTGGGTTTGAACGTATGTTTTGTTAGAATTTCAGTTAAAATTACATGGAAACAAATATGGAATGACAAAAATGAACTAATATTTCATCCAATTTGAATACCCTTGATTCAATGGTACCATTGAGAACCTTGGAACTATCTTAATAGCTTAATTATATCGAGTTACAGACAGACAGACAGACGAAATTAGCCAATTATGTAAGTTGATGATATAATTTTTGAACCATCCAAATGATATATCACTGATTTTTTTTTTTTTTTTAAATATCTTTATTAATACATGGGAATTGGTTAATTACACAAGATTCTATCATTAATCTTCTTTTTCTTCTGATATGTGATATAAGATTTCCATTTTTGGATCCGGTTTATGCTTCAAATCTCTACAATGATCATCCCAAATTTATGATCATATGATCATATGATCTACAATGATCATCCCAATATTTATTGTGTTCAAATCCGGCGAACGACTGACCCAGCTCATGATACCAAACTCAAGAGGGATGTTTTTCCAGCCATAATTGACTGGACCTGTGACTGCGGTGGCACATTGTTCTGTTGAAAGAGGCCTCTCCTGTTTGAGTGAATGCATGATTTGAACGGATGCAAAATGATCCTCAAGCACTGTTACGTAACGTCCTTTAGTCAGTGATGTCTGCAGATGTATCAGAGGTCCTAATGATGAAATCACCCCACATCATAACGGTCGCAGGCCTTCTTACATACTACCGCCGACATACACACACTGCTAGATCCTTACGCCAGCTCCTCACGCTCAGATCCTTTTGCCCATTGCCTCCGACCTCTCTTCGGGGACTGTCGTGCACACTCCGCCGATTTCCTCTGGCGATATCGGCAAATAAAGATAAGAGGGCGATAGGGTTACGTGACCGGTTTCGTCTATTCTAGCCCAGACGACGTTGCCTACAATAGTTTAGAGTTTCTCGTAGGGCCGCAGCAGTATCGCACGCAGGAAGTCTTCCGTAATATCCTGTAGTAGCAACATCTTGAAATTGTTGCACGTCAAAATCCGAATTTTTTGGTTTGATTTCGAATATGTGATCCATCTTCCTGATATCTTCTTCCATGCGTCGTTCAAAATCGCTTAAATTGTAATACGCTGCCATCGTCATTGAGAATTATACGACACAGAGATATCTTATGCGTAGTTCACTTTTGGAAGATACCATTTAATATGGGGATATGGTGGCATGCACTAGAAATTGGAAGCGTTATCTCAATTTTTCTGGTACTTTAGTGTATGTTATTGTTTATTTTTAAATCTAACTAAATAAAAATTAAGTTTTACCAAACAATGAGTTTGCATAAAATTCGAAATGAAAAAAGAATCTTCAATAGATTACAAATATAAGAAATCCTCGTCATCATAAATTAGTCACATTTTATTTCAACTGAGTTTATTTTTATCTGATGTGTCTGTAAACATTTATTTGATCAGTATAGCATCATCAGCGTATTTTTTGATTTTATATTTTAGAATTTGTCAATATTAATTTATAATGGAGTTGCATAATTTTAATTTACTTACTGAGTATGAATGATTCTAAGTATGAAAATATTAAAATTGTTGATATGGAATTTATCTTCATAGAGAATGAAGTTACTTATGTATTGAAACAAAAGGTTTGAATGTTTTTAATAATCTATTTTCAGTGTTCTAGAAAGTGTTTTGAATTCAGCCAATGGGAGTGTTTGTCTTTCAGTTACAGGGAACATCCGAGCACTTGTATTTTAACTCCACACCGTCCTTTAGGAACAACATCTCTTCTCAGAGATTTAGATTTTTCATATTATGAACGTCCAAGACCTCAAGGTAAGCCGAGAGAATAGAAGAAGGTTATGTTACTATTTAAATGTAAATTTTGTTTAGAAAGTCATTTTACATTTCTTAAATCGATAGTTAAATTTTTAGTTAAAACTAAAAGTCAATAATAAAAACATACCAATTCTTATTAAAAATTGCATTTAAACCATTAAAAAATTGCCGTTATACATTACATTGTATAATTTTGATATTAAAATTCTCGTAAGTAGAATTTCATTGCATTATTATAGGTTTTTTTAATCTCGACAACATTTAACATCAAGAAGAAAAAGTTTTCTTTTGGTGTCATCATCGAAAAATCCTTTTAATGTTTTCAATGGTTGGTACAGGTAGTCTAAAAATACTATGTTAGGGAATTGTTTCTTTGAATAGAGAAATATCCACGTAGCAGAAATATAGGAAACTGAAGATAATATAAAATCATCATAAATATTGAATACATTTTATGCTTAGTTGATGTCGTATTTTAGATTAAGAAAGGATGGTAAGAAGAGAAAAACTGTGCGAAACAAATAATGTATTTAATTGAATCTACATAATGTATATTTTAAAAAGATAAATTGATAACACCTAAACAAAAAAGAATATACTTTTCCAATTCTCTTGCTAAACAAGTTCCAGTACTTATTATAACTTATACAGAGTTTGATATCCTTTCCTATACTTCTAGTTCTTCAAAAACCTCCACAATTAGATGTCGCATGGGTGAGGCCTGGTGATCGGGGTGGCCAAGTCTGGAAACAACGGCTGATGACTTTTCGTCTGTAAAGTGCTGCCTTAGTAATTTTTTGATAGAATAGTAGATATGCGGTGGCGCACCATTTTGCCTGAATATGGTATCCTGAAGGCAGTGAAGTTGTTGCTGCTCTGGTATTGCGAAATTTGCCTACATTTCATATTATCAACGTCCAGAAACAGATCAGGTTCGGGGCGCAGTATGGGTTACCTCTTCAAAAATATATGGCCAAATGATGAAAGTAGCCATAAATTCTCACAACATTTTTATATGTAGAGAATGAATGGAACTATTGAATAACTCGAGGATTTTGTATTGTCCAAAAGCGACAGTTATGCGTAACCCCATTAAGCAGAACTGGGCCTCATCACTTCAAAAGGATGTTCCTTGTCGAAGTGATATTCACTGTCATTCACGCCAGGAACTGAAGTGCAAATGTATACGAATATCTCCAACAGCTATGCTTTAGCTGTTGTAGCATGTGCATCTTATACGGATAGTACTGCAATACCTGACGCATCACTAGTCTTATAGTGGAATACAGCATGTCCACTTCACGGGCAACAGCTGGCACACATAAGACTGAATTTTTTCACTTGGGCTCTGGGTCAGTGCTATATTGTATTGGCGAAGATCGAAAAAGTGTCTTTCCATAGAAAAAAAACAGAACAAAAACACAGGAAACCGATTTCCCATCAATGGGTCGGTTGCTTGAGGGAGCTTGGAATTCGCAGTCAACGATCACTTGGGAAATGATTGGTGAGGCCCTTGGTGCTTGGTTGAACCCCAACGCTTTTGAATACGATAGTATTTAAAAATTAGAAGAAGAATGTTTTATTGTTTTTTCAATAAAATTTTATCCTTTCAAGTATCTTTTGTCTAAATTTCTCTTCATTACGAGCCTTAGAACTTGCTCCAGAACCCTCTAAGAAGAGCTACTTTAATTTTAACAACTCTGTACATTGCTTTTATTTATTTCCTTTCATTTATTTCTTTATATTGCTAATACTAATTTTTGACTTTATTTCGATTACCTCTTACTGCTACTGATAGTAATATATATGAAGGATCGATGATTGTAATTCTAACGTTAATTAAGAAAAATATAGGAAAAAAGGAATGTATTCCACTATGAGGACAGAGTCTCCTCTAGGAACTAGTAAAGTACGTTGTCTTTGCAATTCTTGATCTCTCTTCGTACGAACGCACGTCCTTTCATGTTGTCGTCAACGGTTTGAGTCTAAATGGACCAGTTGCCTAGCGTAAGGCTCATGAGCGGTACAGTCCTCTTCCGATTTCTATCACAGTCCTCGGCCGACCTTCGATTCCTTTTTCCCACTTCACGTTCCTTCTCCTGCGATGTCTTACCACAATTCGGTAAATAGGGGATATTTGGACAGCTCCTTCGTCAGCTTCTGAATACTAATTCTGCTGCTGTAGCTGTTCGGTGCCAATTCTTTCCTGTGGATAGGCTGCAGACGCCTGCGCTGTTTTTGTACTAGGCTGCTGCCTACTGACTAACTCCTCCTTCTGGGTTTTTGCCCACAAGCTGGACCCTTCTTCTGGGCGTCTGACGCTTCGGTTGATGCCCAACACATTTTCCTTCTTCTGGATTGCAGATGGCTGAACTGCTGCCAACGGACTAGTTGTCCAACCTGGCTCTACCTCGGCTTTTATCAGAATTTTCAGCTTCGCTGTGGCCGAACCAGACCGATCGACTACCTAAAGGATGGAGATAGTTCTCCGACCTGTTCCACTGGTAAATATTATGTCATGTTTACAGTGAATTTTATATTTTGGTTTTGAACTTGTAGGAAAGACTAAGAAAACTAGGAGTTACATCATAGTAATGATGTCTATACTCATTATTTATCATGTACTCATGATGCCGTGTGTTTTAAAAATATGCATTATATTCAGTTTCTATTTTCTCTCAATTAGTAGGATTTTTGACATACTGTGACGTAATAAGTAAAGAAATGAAAAGTCTGAAAAAGTTTATAAACACAAAATTTTCAATCTATTCCTTCAAAGGATGGTGACATGCTGAAAATTCGTTATGGACTCCTTCAGTTCAAAAATATACTTGATGTTTATTTCTTAGTTCCAAAAGTTATAATCAAGAATTTTTAGATATTAGACCATTTCCAAATAATTTAATAAATCGGAGGGAAAACTTCCTTCAATCAGAAACATATAAAGGAACTACACAGTAATACAAACTTTAAATTCAAATTGTCTATTTTGAATCTAATTTCTTTAACAACAGATTTTTCACTATTTTTCTATCAGTGGACTGTGGATCTTCCTTTTCATGTACAAATGGTGTTTGTGTGAATTCCGATCTGCAGTGTGATGGAAAAGACGACTGTTTCGATGGAAGTGATGAAACTGATTGTAGTAAGAACAAAACTAAGAATAATTAGAAATTATATTAAAATACCTTACATTAGAAATGTAAATAAATTAAATCGTATTTTTCTTCCAATTGAATTTGTTCTGAATTGAAAGTCCTTCTTATCATCTAGTTTTTATCTTCTATTTTCAGAGTGGAGTGTGAATTTCAGCGTTCGTCTTGTAGGAGGTCAAGCTCCTAACGAGGGTCGATTGGAGGTCCATGTTCGTGACCAGTGGGGAATCATTTGCGACGACTATTGGGATGTGACAGATGCTTCTGTAGCTTGTAAGGAACTTGGTTTTCCTTTGTAAGTTTCTACGAAAGACAATACGTGAATTATTTGATGTCACTTAAATTACAATTCCATGGAGTGATTTTTGTTTATTGATATTTTATGCATCCATTGAAAGATGATTTTACAAATTGAAACAAAGGAGCAATAGCGCGTACAGCAATTTATTAAAACAAAAACATTAATTAAAATAAAAAAAGAATAAGGTAAATTGAATGATTGTGGATGTGGACACGTTAAAATATATCTGATATTATTGAAAAATGATTTTCACTACAAAAATGAAAATGGAAATAGAAATGCAAATTGAGCTGTAAGTAAATCTGAATTTATTATAAAAGAAACCATTTGAAACTATACGAAAATTTGGAATAAATGTTAACCACTGATTAGTTAATATTTCAAATATTCCGAACTCTGTAAGTCAGAATCTAAGAAACAGGTTAAATAACTGTATTTAACTAAATGATGGCTTTTGATATATTTAGAGAAATGAGGATTTGTTTGTTTGTTTATCAGTAATGGATTGATGGATTAAGGATTTGTTCTTTTGTCAAACTCATAAGAATAGTAAGACAGTTTCTGTTGCTAAATTAAATTCTGTACATTTTGCGATCAGATCACATAAGTTAGTAAAAGTTTAGTGACAAAATTTCAAACCTTCGATCCCAATTGATAGTTTGCAATAAAAATAAATTATGAAAGTACTTTGAGTAGCAATTCAATTAGAAATTTAAAAAATGGTTTGTGATGAGTGGATTTAATATTATTGTTAGGCATTCTCATATCTTTCTGATCTGGGAACAGATCCATTCTTTTCACAATAATTATTGAAATTCAGAAATACTTAACAATTATTTAATATTTACCATGATTTTGATGAAATTTTATGTAAGTGAATTAACTTCAGTAATCTGACGAATAGGTTATTAGGGTTACAGAATCTATTTCATAAATAAACAAAAACAAAAAGCCCCCAATATAATCTTGTTTTAAAGTTTCAGTTTTGACCATTGCCTATTACCTGTTGATGACTGGAATTGATTGTAATTTGCAATTAAATTTTTCTATTAATTAGAACTTCCTGTTGTAAAAAAGGAAGAAAGCGAAAATATTTTTTAAATTAACATTTTATCATTTCAAATAACTTCTCAGACTATTATAATTTAACAGTAAAACTACCCCAAACGTAAATTCCAACACTCGAAGAATACATAATACATTACTCTTTAATTTTTATTTAAAAGGACTTTAAACCTGATAAGGGATTCTAGAAAAATAGAGGAAAAACATCAAATATCAATAAGGTTTAATGACATCTTCAGTAAAGCGTTTAATAATCAAAGATAATATACTATTTATTCTAAAATTTTTCTTATAATAACACGAAATATTGATTACATTTTTATATTTATAAAATATGCATTTTTAAGTTTTATATGAAGTGTATGTCGTTCATTACTTGATGTTACTACGTGCTCTTTACTGAATGCTTCTCATTAACATATTTCATAAGACTCCCAGTTTAGATTACATTATGTTGTCGTAGAATAGATAAATCAGTCCTCTCGTATTGCTTTTCATTTGGTTTATTTTATTTTACCTATATTTCTTTTTTCTAAATGAAAAGATTAGAGCAAGATTTGTATAACAGCCTTTCACGCAGATTTTTCCTTGATATCTTATCAATGGGATTGATCCAAATGAATAGGCCATATCGTCTTCAGATAAATCTTCACATTTGAAGATTGTATGAGGCTGTTTCATCATCTTCGTTATGTAATTCTGTACTAAGTTTAATCTGTAAGAGAAAATATAAATATTTCTACAGAGTAGCCTCGTCTCATATTTTCTAGACAAAGCCTCTTAAAATACTGTTTAGGCTTTTCTGAACCGAATTAATAGTCAGTTTACGGGCGCTCATTGTAGACTTACCTCAATAAAAATATCCCAGAAGTAATGGCTTCATAGATGTAATGTGTGGGTGACTGTTTTGCTGTTTTGCAAGGCAGGCCAACCTATTAACTGAACGAGGGGTTTGTTTCTGTCCACAAGCTCCACAGATTAACATGGATACTTCAACAGTACATAAGCAATATAACATTCATGGTTTGTGTACCTATGTGCTACTAAATACCTTTGACTCACCATAGGATCATATATTTGTTATTTCATTGTGCATATATGTATTCCAAGTTAGTCTCATTATAAAACCCAGGTTTTTAACTTCCCTTTCATTGATGGTCATTCAGTAAAGAATAACGGGATTCTGTTACTCAGTTTTCTGCATTAGAAAAGCATTACATGAAAGCTATTAATGCTGAATTTTATTGCATTATTTGAAAAGTGCACCATCTTTAACAAATTCACTGTATGTTGCATAAACTCTGAAAAGTAAACTATGTTTACTTCTTCTCAACTTGTGAACTCATTTTAGTAGAACTAAAATTAGACAATAGGTTTTTTTCGTCTTTGTATAATGAAATCCCTTTATTTAAAATTTTCAAAGTTCTGAAGATAATAAAGTAAGGAAAAACTTCTGTATCGGAGCTTCTCCATACAATAAAGTCTACACTCTGCAGTTTAGACTCTTCGCAGAAATATTTTTGCTGCTGCAGGCAGCATCAGCCCCGAAAAGGGTCTTCGGGGGTCACTGCCAGATGTGACGATGGCCTACATATAAGATCTTGCCTTTCTGAGTCTTTTATCGGGGAAGGCGGAGATCGGGCTGATGAGTCCCCTGTAGGACGAAACGACCGTTCCCGATACCTTCCCGATAATCGAATCAGAAAGGCAGTTTGTTTAAGCTTGTGCTGATCTTGTTTCTTGTTTTATTTTGTTTAAATTCTTCGGCACGTTAAACTTATTTTAATTTTCCTTTTATATGTTTCAGATTATTTTTTCGTTGATTATTTTTTCTATTAGAAGATTTTTTAATTTTATATGTTTGAAAACGATATCAACAACTGATTCTAGAAACAGCTTGAAGGTAGTTTAAACACCAGACAAATAAAGAGATACCGGTATGGATAAATGTTATATCACTAAATTAAAATCACTTAATTACTTGTGAAGCTCCACATTTGATGTTTGACACACAAGAATACAAATTCCTGTTCATATTTTTCTCTCCTTTAATTTTCTTAAATAACATCAAGCATTTTCCATCCAATTTCACCGTGGTTTTTTGTTTTGTTTTTATTTCAGAGGTGCACTAAGAGTTCTACCCGCTGCTTATTTCGGCAGTGGTACTGGGGTGTATTTGATGGATGATGTCCAGTGCGTGGGAAACGAAACCTCGTTGTCTGAATGTGCTTTTGGTGGTTGGGGAAATCATAACTGCAAAGAGAAGGAAGCAGCAGGTGTTATTTGCAAGACAAAGATACAAGGTAGAAGCAAATTTTAAGTAATCGTAGGAAATTAATCATAAAGCAAATATCATTAACCAAAAGATATGAATTGAAGTGGAAAACAAAACTTAAAACTCTTAACTTATTATTGGATTTGTTCAAAAGTTAGACAAAATAACAAAGCTAGGTCTATTTTGTACATATAATTAGTTTTAGACGAAATACACAGTTTTTTTGGCGGCTTAAAAAATAATCGAAGACTTTGCCGTATGAGGTCTTGTTCAGATGGATGAAGACTTTATCTGTATCTTTTTGGTACAGCTTTGGAATTTCTGCGTAAAATTATCTGATATTAGTCTGATAATAAGCAGTATTGACTTTGATTTTTGGAAGCAACACGACGACAAATATCAGCATTGCCTTTATGACAGAAATCAGCGATAACCAAGAAACTTTTAGGAAAACTCTCTTTGAATTGCCGTACAAAGTTAGAGCGCCCTTTTTCATTATGAGAGCGGTAAGAAATAGCATGCTACAATCGCTTAAATAAACCAAAGTTTCATTAGGAGTCACAATAAATTTCCATTTATCAACAGAAAGCTATCTTTCGTAAAGCTTACCTCAGCTGGTCCTTCGTTCTTGGATATCGAGGAAGAACAGCAGGAATTCGTGTCGTTTATTATATACTTATTGACCGTTGATGAAGCCAAATTTTTTCTTTTAGGATCATAGAATAACTGAACTGAGCATCGAAAATTGCTGTACACCAATATATCCAATACGTGGATATTTTTCGAGTCATAATGAATGAATAAATATTTTAACATATTTAGTGTGAATTAGAAGGTTTTAGCTCTGCTTAGGGATCTGCCATTCTCCGGGTGCCAGAGTAACGCTCGAGATCATTTGTTTAGCGTTTGTTTTCACGTAAAGAGAAAGAGCCATCGCATTACCGTGGTGAATAATTGTGGGACACTTAAACTGCAAGGTCTCTGTCGAATTGGTGTTAGTGAAGACTAAATTGATAATAACTCGAATCAATAACAGAAATATGTCCTACTTTTTTAATAATTAAAAGTTTTGTGATCAATTTGCTTTGCACAAATATTTAGAGGAATACATTTTATTTAATCAGTACTTCATTTAATCTATTCTTATCTGATTCTATTTTTATCAAAAGTGACGTCTCACTTTATGGATACTCTTACTAACGCCTCATCTAGTCCACGCCATAAAAATTACACATAATGAAGTTGCTGAACTTACCACTCGAACCACCTATCGGTAACTTTGCGAGGTGCTGCCATCTGTTGTGTTTTTTTTGTAAGCCTATTTACACATCTTCCGTAATATGAAGCAATGTGGATCGATCAGAATTTTTACCCAATCCCAGCAGCAGACACAAAACAAATCTCAGTTGAAAACCTTTTATCATGATTATTTTAGTAAGTTCTTCTAGGTACGATCATTTTTGTTTTAAGAAAGCATTCAGTTAGTGAAGATAGTGAATATTTAATAGATTTATGCGCTTTCCTTTGATAACCTAACCTGTTAGCAAGAAACACTAATAGTAAGATTAATAGTTCGTCTTTTGTGCTTTGCTAAAAAAGGATTGCCCTATTTTATATATAAAAAAAAGAAACAAACAAAAAACATTTTCTGATGGAATGATAATATCCTCGACAGACGGTGCAAAGAGTTGATATTGTAAAAATAAATAAATAAAAATGTAATAAAATGAAATACAGTGGGGAAAAAAAAAAGAGAACGAATAATATTCGTCAATTAAATTTAGTGTCTTTTTAAAGTCCCATTAAAGTCACTTTGAAGCTGCGTTTTTTTTTGGATCCTGAGACAACTATATCTTTCATAACAACAAAATTAGAGTTACACAAATCCAAGATATTATAAAACGTATGAAATGGTATTTATTCCGAATTTCAATCCTACGAAGTTTTAATTATGTCTATTTTACTTAATTTAAGTGTTGATTTCTTTTCAGAATGTAGTGATCAATATTTTCGTTGTTCCAATGGGAAATGTATTCTGCTGGCCTTTCTCTGTGATCAGGAAAACGATTGTGGCGACATGTCAGACGAAAATAGCACTGTCTGTCAAGGTAAATACAATTTCTCTCAAGTGATCTTTAAAGCAGTTCTTTTTATTGAAATTATTACGTTTAAATTCTTGGAGACAGAGATGTCAATTGTTTTACTACTTATAATAACCGAAGGTTCCAATCTTTAAAACCATAAGAGTAAAGGTAATCGATTCAAGTAGTGTATAATTATTTTCATTGTTAAAAGAATAAACCATTCGTAAGTTTTCTTTACTGCGCATTAGGTAATTTAACATTTTTAGTTAACGCTTAATACTTTTTTTTTTAAACAAATGACTGAAAAAAAAATCTTTAAAATTTTTTTTAATAATAATAATAATAAATGGATATTGGATAAGTGAAATCATCTTGTGCCTTTTTTAATTGTTATTCTTTAATTTGAAAATTATATTATTCCAAAATAACTCCTTCAATAATATAAGTAATTTATCCCTTCTGTTATCCTATCTTGTACATGAAATTTTGCATTGAAAATTAAAATAATTTATTCCTTTTCTCCTTATTTATGAAATCCACGTGGATAATAAATCCATAATTTTCAGTCATACAAAATTTCCAAGACAAGATTCTAGGACCACTGTTAGGTCACTGTCAGATAGAAAAATTACTTTCAGATGAAGAATCGAATATCGTTACTAGAGGGAACTAAAATACTGTAGAGATCCTATGTTATATTAACAGTGTAATTATCAAACATTTCTATGATATAAAAATTAAAAGGAAAGAAACACGAACCATTGGCATTCTCTGTTCCGATAAAAATAAAAATAATTCTATCTATAAATTTACTTTAAACTCATAAATCGCAATTTTTTTAAAGGATTAAGAAGAAAACAATTATTGAGAAATAATCCTTAAAAAATTTTAACAACTGAAATTTGATAACATTATAATTATCTTTGTGCGAACAGTGATTTAAAATCTGAAAATCAAGAAATGTAACTTTAACCGACAAAATCTGCAGATTATGAGAAGGAACAAATTAAAGGGATTTTGTTTGCAATGAACAAAGAAAAAAAACTAAAAACAAAACGAAACAAACGGAAATTGGATTCTAACCCTTTTGATCGCTTCTCTCTTTTAACACAACATATTTTTATTTCTTAATCGTTGGGAATAGTAGGAAAAGGAATAAATAAGTACAGTGGGAGCTTGATGGCACAAGTGGAACTTCTGATTCAATCTTTTTTTTTTTTTAATTCCTAGCTCCTCTCGAGGTTCGTTTATCCGGAGGTGCAACGAACTCTTCTGGACGAGTAGAAATCAAGTATTTAGGCGTTTGGGGAACCATCTGTGACGACGAATGGGATAACGATGATGCTAAAGTCGTTTGTCGAATGCTCGGATTTCAGTAATTATGTTTTTTCTTATTAATCCATTCTTAAAGTAAATGAAGCTATAAATAATGTAGGTATTTACAGAACAATTTAATTTATTTTGACTAATCAATATTGGATGCATTTATACATATTTAATTAAAAACCTGTGATTTTTTTTTTTTTTTTTTACATATCTGAAAGAATTGCTTATAGCTATTGTAGCATTTAATTCAAATTCTCATTGAACCTGTTATAAAGTATCAACGTCGGACATTGTATGCTTTGGCCAATCCGATTACTGATTTCTTTTTGACAAATTTCTTCAATTTCAGACAATTTTCGAGGGTTAAAAATTCAGAAATTTATAAAATTTCGTAACTGAATAACGTCATTATGCGAGAGACCGCCTCTCACAGTTGCAACTGACAGTAAGCGAGCGCCCTCTCTTACAAAGTATCTTAACACAGGTGCCGTAAAACGAGTCACGCATTGACCTACATATACTATTTTTATTGTATAATTTATGAAAAATAAAATAAAAAAATAAACAAAATAGACTAGTCGAAATCATTTAGAGTTTATTGTACAACTAACTGGGGGTTTTTCAGTGTGATTTTATCTTAGACTACATCTAAACATTAACTGCTGGATATTTTATTTAGTGTATATTTTCTCAGTTATTATACTTTTATTGGTTACTTTCTTGTAATTTGACTTTTTTCACATAAAACAGTATCAAAAGCGTTTCTACTTCTAGGGATGTATTACTTTTTTTTTTTATTTTGTTCCTTTTTTATCAGCTTTTAATCTTTTATGCTGCCTAGTATTTATAAAACAATCATTAATCTCTTACTTATCTTATTATGTTCTCATGATAACTCTATTGAAAGTTTGGTCTTTACTAACCCTTGATATTTATGTGTTACATCAATGAAATATCCTTATTGATTTTGATGCTAAAGCTCCCTAATAAGATATAAATTATCCTATGAAATAGTAATTGAAATTTAATCGTAACAGTTAATATACGAATAAATAATCCATAGTCTGCTCCAAATTCATTTCATCATAAATTGTACCAGAAGGAAAAAAAACGTAATTTAGCAGAAAATCAACTTTCGCAAGAAAATCACCTTTATTCTTGCCATGGTGACAGTCAAAACTTAAACTAATTCTAAATAAACAAATAAAAACTAAATAACCTAATCCTTCCAAATGAAAGCACTAAGATGCATTTTGTTCTTACTTTGGCAGTATTCTTATTTTCTTAGCGGTCCTTCAATAAGTCAAAATGGAGATATGTTTGGTCCTGGAACAGGCCCTATTTGGGTCGACGATATGCAGTGCTTTGGTGAAGAACGTTCTCTGGACGAATGTGACAAATCCGATTGGCTGAAGCACAATTGTTATCACAAAGAAGATGCTGGAGTCATTTGCAGTGAAGGTGTGGAAACCACATCAGAATTTCCTGATGTCACTGAATTACGTAAGTATTTCATAGCAAAACTCTGCGAAGTTTTTGTTTTCCAAACTTGGAATTCTAACTACTTATTCCACAGTAAGTATAATTAAAGTCTTAAAAAAAACTCATTATTATTGTAATCATAATAATTTCTCGTCTAATCACTCTGTGACTTTTCTTTTAAGCTGCAGAGCCTATTAAAGACCTTTTTTATTTTAAAATATGTCTCAAATATCTAACATCTATAAAGGTTCTTATAACTTCTACAGGTTATTACACTGAGATAACCATTTCTTTTTCTTGTAACACTTGCAGAGAATAAGTGTGGTCGCGATAGGAGTTACATCATGATTCTCAGAATTGTAGTCGTTTCAATTAAGCCTTCGCTAATTAAATGTGAATGTGAGTTCGATTCTTGAATCTCGTTGGAGTGTTTTCTTTCTTCTGAGTTTTTCTTCTTTCCATGTAGGCCAGTCAATATCGACACAAAAAAAGGCAAACATCGCAAAT
>JAFIDM010000003.1:68137793-68177771 GCA_023159025.1 Thereuonema tuberculata
AACACCACAGGAGTAGCACAGGGTTTTCAGGGTTGCAAACTTGGGTATAAACTACTCTCAGGGGTCCTAACAACATATAAAAAAATCATAGATACATGCGCGTTTGCGATGTTCGATGCTTTTATTGACTGGCCTAATGGTTTTAATGTAGACTGTGTTGGCTGGTTTGCTGTTGGCATGTGATTTACCGCACTTTGTTCAGCGAATGGCATTAGCCAATAATGTCTAAAAATTGGAAAGAGCATATTTATAAATGGCAAGGACTGCATTTCAATACATGCTTTTATTGATGCATTAACAAATATACTATTTACTTTTAACAAATTCATTAATAAAAGAACTTGTGTTTGATGGAACACAAAACAAAAAGATTATTTCTTTAGGAACCAAACAGTCTGATTAATTTAGGAAAAATAACTAATTGAAAATGTTATACCTGAAAGATTTGATTATTTTGGTTTAAAATGATGGGGACCGTAATTCAAAATGGGTATAAATATGAGGAATTGAATGACAATTACAATAAGGATAAGTAATTATTGTTCTTAAAATGGCAAGTGACCCCTCAGAAATTAAAGTAAAGAAAATAAAAACACAAACAAAAAGTGGAATTCAATCCTTGGGTAGATAATCGCTCACCACAAAAGAAATTTGATCACAAAACAGCAAATAAAAAATAAAATAAAACAAACCCACTAATGGGTAAAAGGAAAAGGAAATAAATTATGAATAATGATAAGAGGAAGCCTTTTTAGTCAATCTGAGACCCTGGGACAGCCGTTTGGAGCTTATTAGGTTCTCTTCAGTCAGGGCTACCCAGCAAGCAAAAGCTCAAATTGCATATTGAGAAAAAAAGAAAGATGTTCTTAAGATGGAAGTGACCCTTCAGAAGCTAAAGTTAAGAAACCAATGATGTTATTTTTCCCCTCGGTATGCCTTTTGCTTGGTGGGTAGACCCAGCTGAGAAGAGACTCGAAACAGCTTTCCCAGGGTCTCAGATTGACTTAAATGAGGAAAAGGAAATAAATCTTGAATAATAATAATGTTAATTATTGTTGTTTATTATTTTGATAAATTTTCTAATTAGATGTAATTTTTCAGTTCCCTCTAAATGTGGTACTCGTATAATTGAAGACAAGCGCATGTCCATGGATAGAGTCCGTATCGTGGGAGGCATGGTAGCTCGTTACGGGTCGCATCCTTGGCAAGCAGGCATTCGACTCTCAACTGGCAAATCGTCCAGCCATTGGTGTGGAGGGAGCATCATCTCCGAATATTTCATTATCACTGCAGCTCATTGTCTGGAGTAAGTCTTTGAATTAGAAAGTATTAATTACTCCAATATACAGCGATGTTTGTTGGAAAGGAAAGTCTTGATAATGTGAATATTGTTTTTATTTTCTATCAGAAAGAAAGTGTTTTATTTATTGAGATTTACGAGGAAAAATAGTTCTGATGGAACAAAATGGGATTTTTTTATTCATTTCTCCGCAGGTTTTTCATCCTGTTGAATTTACATAGTTTGAATTTTCGTAGATGCCGCTAATAATATAATCTTAACTATTTCTCATATGATTTCTTATTCAAATAATCTAGTGAATATTTTTTAAGTAAACTTTATTTATTTTATAAGCGTAAGAAATGTCTGTCTAATAAATATTTTTTGTCATTTCGTTAAGAGAATTCACTTCATTATATTATGTTGTAAGAGTTGGTGAACACGATATATATAAAGAAGACACTGCCGAGGAAGAATTTAGAATAGAAAAAATATATAAACATGAAGATTATGATAAAGGTAAAAAATTAAAACAATTACTGTTTAACCAAATTTGTAAATTTAATATGATTTGGGAATGTTTTGTTTCAAATATTTCTGGTTTTGACTAAAATATTTCTGGTTTTATTAGATACATTTTGAAATCCTCTGCTATAAATATGTTAGGAAGGTTAAAGAATCGATCTACTTGAACTTTGATGTTCTTCGTAATGTATGATTCTAAAATCATTTGTTCTGAAAACGTTATTTCCAGATATTCGTCTATCCTTAAGGGGCTTTTTTTAATATAACTGGTGACTTCGCCAATTTCTATTTCAATGTTTGATGCTATAATGCTCTAAATATCTTCTACAAGTTTTTATAGAAGAAGTGTTATTCAATCCACTTTTAAGTAAAATAATCTATTTTAAAAATATTCATTTGGACAATTGTAAGAAGAAAACAACTTACAGAAATTAAAAGTATTTCATCTATGAAATAAGTTGATAAAATGAGGACAAGTAGTGTTGGGATTACTGATTTCTTTTACATGGCTTGAGTACATTTTTGTCAGATCTCAACAAAACTGATCAGCTATAGAATAATAATACAATTGAAACATTTCCCATAATACTTTTTTAACTTTGCCTTACATCAAAATAAGAGTGATATCTGATGTATAATGCCAGGCTGAATATCTATACAGGTGATTCAAAATTTCCTGTACAAACTTTAAAAAATAATAGTATTTTTAACGTGTGTGTCTTCTAAACGAAATTGAGGTCACCACACTTTCAAATATAGAATAAAATTTGTAAACTTAACTAAACAAAATATATTTCACGAGTACTTTCTGGGCGATAACGCCCCGTTTTCAAGTGATCGAATACAAAATTAAAAAAAAACAACGTTACAAGCGACAGAGAAAACAATTGGGTCACGTTCCATTATCCGGGGGTGGGTCGCTGCTGCTTGTGTCTTCGCTTGGGGCCGAACCAAAAGGGGAAGAAAACTGTAAAGCTCAAAGATGAATGAAAGAGTGCGTGTGGAGGGGGGGGGGGGGGGGGGGGAGGGTTAGATGTTCATGCGTGAAAGGTTTAAACCAAGAAATTAAATTGACCAAAATTTAGTTAAAATTGATTAAACTTTATCAATGAAAAAGTTTATATTGAGAACCATGCGGGAAAGCTTTACAGTTTTCTTCCCCTTTTGGCTCGGACCCAAGCGAAGACACAAGCAGCAGCGATCCACTGAATTTAAATTTTGTATTCGATCACTTGAAAACAGGGCGTTATCGCCCAGAAAGTACTCGTGAAATGTATTTTGTTTAGTTAAGTTTATAAATTTTATTCTATATTTGAAAGTGTGTTGGCCTCAATTTCGTTCGATATAAACTTTAAAAAAGTTCAAATAAATGTTATTCAATGTATGGTTGTTTTTTAGCATAGTATGATGCGATAAAACGCATTTCAAATATTCATAAATTAAAACACAGATATACAAAATATGGAAAGAAATGATTTAATAAAGGGTGTTAAAAGAAACAACAACAATTAGTTGGGTCCGGAAATAACCAACCATAATAATGAAAACTACGTTTTTCGCGAAAACTATTCATTTTCGGATCCATGTTTATTTGAACTTTTTTGTTTGTCTTATTGAGTAGAACCTACCTTTAAAGTTTGTACACAGAATTTTGAATCATCCTATATATAAAAATTATATCATTACAGATTTTCCCCACGACTTTCTTTGTAGAGGAAGAAATCCTATCTAATTTCTAAAGTAGTGGGAATTGAAATATTTCTATACACGATCCAATACTGATGTAATTCATAGAACCAAGGCTAATTATCAAAGAAAATCTCTTCGAAAGTTTTACATTTTAAATAAATATATATAACTCACTTCAGTATCTAAACAAAGTAACATGTTTTTCTCCATTTGTTTAAAAGTAAAGTTTTTAAAGAAAATTAGTGTCTTTTTTCACTTGTCGAAAACTCAGAACTATCCAAGAGATCGGTTAACATTTGTGACTGATCTGTGTTACAACGCTTCGGTTTAAATTGGACGCAAAATTAAGCTACGGAAAAAATTTACTTTTAAATCCATGAGTAAGTGATAGTTTTCATGCCAACCTTATTTAAATAAAATAAATAAATATTCTTTGTTTCCATATAATTATTTTTCCGTCGATCATCTATTTACTGCCATTAAAATATAAAAGAAGTAATCCTAGTGTAGATTCAGATTTCAGCAGACAAGAAATATTAAATACAGCAACAGTATAAATAAAATACATAAATTTTATTAAATCTCACTTTTTTTCCTTCACAGAGTAATGCAAGCGATTAATATATTTGTAGGTATAATTTAATAAACATATTTCTGTTCCTTCAAGTAAATAATCAAAATTTAAATGGCTGCTTCTCGGTCACGTGATTCAGGGTTGCCATGAAAATCATTATTAAACTTTTAACTATTGATTAACTGTTGATTACAATTACTGTTTTATTTATTTGTTTCTTTTTGTTTGTAGGTCGAAAGTTCAATAATGATATTGCTTTATTGAAAGTGAAACCTAATAAAGGTCATGGCATCCAGTTTAGCGACCATGTGCAACCTATCTGCCTCCCTTCCGTAGATGATCTTTATACCCCAGGATTAAAATGTGTTATTTCAGGATGGGGCACTACAGGGAAAGGTATGTCTTTGTTGATTTATTAATTATTTTTCGTGGCAATAAGAATATAAGTCTATAATCGTCGAAAACTTAAATTTTTGTATTTGTAATAAACTGGACTTTCTTACAAACCAAAACTCTTTCTTTGATGTTAAGTGTACTGCGGTTCTTATGTTAAGAAAATGATTAGTCTTAGCTCTTCTGCGGGTATAATATTCCATTCCAGTCAAATAGAGGACTTTATCCTTTTAATTTCTTATCAGATAAGTACAGTATTAAAAAAAAAAAATCAATGTCTAATTATTAAGTGAAAAAGGTTCTGAGCGTTTATAGTTATAGAGAATACTGGTTGGGAGAAATTTAATGTCTGGTCTAGAAAATGTAGGACTAATCTAGTTATGTTTTTTTTTATTAAAACACATTCACACTGATAGACACAGTTGTTATAGAATTGCTCATCATTTCGCTATCATCTTGATTAAGCTTTATAATTAGATTCCTAATTGTAATCCTAAACGCTTCCTTTCAGATTATAGTCAGCGCCTTCAAGCAGCGGAGGTGTCTATTTTATCGCAGGCCAAATGTACTCGTCCTGAATCTTACGGCAAGAATCGTTTGACAACTGGAATGTTTTGTGCTGGGGATCTGCTAGGAGGAGTAGATTCGTGTCAAGGAGATAGCGGAGGACCTCTGGTGTGTAATACGAATGGTGAGTTTAATCACAAAAAAGTTAAATATTTAAGTCGAATGACATAGAAGAATTATCCACTCTACATTGGCATTTTTCAGGGAGAGTATAGTAACAATACGAATTAAAGTACCTTAGTCCAAAGAATTAGCATTCTGTATTCTTGTATAACATTAATGGATTATTCTGGATTGCACAGAGATTTAGAAACATTCTATTCTTCATTTAAGGAAGATAAAAGGGATTTTTCTCAAGAGTTTTAAACATTCCTTTGATGTGAAAAAAGCAAAACTAAACATAATGCGAATTAAGGAGGATTGGTCCAAAATATTATCTCAAATGAAATTATTCCATGTCAGTTATTTCGTTAATTTGCTTTAAACAAAGCAATCATCGACCATGTTTCAATAACTTTATTATTTTGATTTTTTTTGTTCAAATACTCAAGCCATCATCATATCAATGTTAATATTCTTATCTACTCAAAGGCCTGTAATCATTGATTACTATATTTCTAGGACGAAACGTTTTGATGGGTGTCATTAGTTGGGGCAGCGGTTGTGCCAGGCAGGATAAGCCAGGCGTGTACGTCCGCGTTCAGAAGTATATTGGATGGATTCTCAAAAAGCTAAAAGCTTAGGTAACTGATATCTTCCTCAAATATGTTTGGACTATTTATTTTTATTGTATTAGGTGATACGGATAATAAAACAAGAATTGATTTTCCACAACTTAACTACAAGAAGTGTAATGCATTTTTAGTTGTGTTTGTTTGTTGTATGCCTTGGAAAATGTCGAACCACTCCAATGCGCAAATGTAGGTGTGATATAAAAATTAAATAGCAATTTAATCTTATTATAAAACAAATTATAACACAATTTAATTATAAAATTACAAAATTTCAGTTAGCTTCGTGCTAACTGCTGCCATGTCTTTAATGAAGCTAATTGCATTAAACTAATAATAAATTACAAGATTTACAAACCATAAAATTTAAGATAGGCATCAATTGTTTTATTCCAGTTTTAAGTTTTCTGAAATCAGATGCATTGTCATTTGTTTCTAGGTTATTTAGGGTGATTTCGTTCCCTTCAAAATTTAAAAACATTTCATTATTAGAATGAAATTAATCTTTTGCTACTTTGGTGCTAAGTTAAGCTGTCATTGAGCTGTAAAAGGCAGATAAATTTTGACGTTTGTAAAAAATATAATATTGGTAAAAAAAAAAAAAAAAAAAAAAGTAGTGAAAGACAGAAATCAGGAGTAGAAGCAGTAAATACAATTAAATATCAGTTACATAGTAAAAGAATACCCTAACTTAGCATTATCCATCCAAGATGTGTACAATGTATTCTAAATGTTCGTCGTTAAGGCGGACACACAGTTCACACCTTTCCTGCAAACTTTCTTCAATATCCCGAAACAATCTCACTGTCTGTACAGCAGTAACGAGTTACTGTTTCCTTGAGTTCCTGAATAGTGGTCGGTGGGTTTCGGTGTAGAATACCCACTTCTTTAACATCCCCCCAAAGATACGCGTCAGGTGGCGCAAGATCAAGGCAGTGGGAAGGCTATGGAAATTCTGTGAACCTTGAGATGACACGGCCAGGAAAGTTTTCATGAAGAAAATGCCTGCATGCCACAGCTAAATGACAGGTGGCCCCATTCTCATGGAACTATTGGTCAGTGAATCTTAGATTACGGGCGATACAGATAGGCAAGAAGAACAGATTGTCGACGAAATAAATGAGGAATTCTGGTTCAACATTTTTCTTAATGGCATAAGGCCCTATGAAGCCTTGTCCAGAAACCGCACACTGCAAGATGATTCTCTCACTGCACAAAGACGCCTCTCAACAACATCTGGCCGCTTAAAGCCAATGTAGCGGTTCGTCTAACTGCTATGAACCCTAATAAATGAAAATGTGCTTCGTCTGAGAACCACACATTACGCAGAAACTCAGGGTTTTCAAAATGAATGGCTAAAACAGCCCCTTCGGGCTTCCTTGTCACAAACGCTAAGCCGTTGGGCCATCTGAATTAGATAGGACATATCGTAATTGCTTTGATTATCAGAAATCTCTTTTTAAGAGTTGAAGATTCAAAGCTGCTTTGTTCAAACTACAATGCGGCGACGTTAAGCATCTGTTTCAAGAGATGGCTTGATTCTCGTTTGTTGTTAGTGCCTGGTCGTCCTGAGCAATCTTGACGCTGTGTCAGCGCACACTGAATGTCCGTCGCCAAGAATCACACTGCCACTTGGGCCGTGTTTCCGAAACATAGATTGAAACCTCTCCTTCATATCTGCAACGCTGGTCAGTCTTTTCGTCCTAGACAGTATGAAATACGGTTATACTATTACATTAAAAATATCTTTTCTTCTGTGCTCAGAACCTTTAAATTGCTTCGGCTGTCATAAAACCTACTGCAAATTGGTAGTTTCGATATAAACAGACCGTGACATTTGGACACGCCCTGTTATGGTATGGGGAATGTTTCACTACTGTTTGTTTTGCCCAATATTGTATATAAAACAAAAATCGATTTTTAAAAAAGGTGTTAGACCTTTCTGTAGCACCTGTTAAGTCGAGTTAAGAATTCAGTAATGAGTTTTTCAATTCTTTTTTCAGGCTCCACGTCTTTGTTATTCATGACCTCTGAAGATACAGCGAACCAATGTTCATCATACAGCTAACAGAGGTTAACACTTCCATTAAGATGCCAGTTTTCAATTCAGAATCTCAATTTTAAATTTCCTAAAAAAAATGAGTTACCAAAAAATGAAATTTTACAGGATGCACATTTATCTACGACAATTACTAAACACAATATATTAATAAAAATTTACTCCATGTATACAATAATTTCCATATAGACGACACAGAAAACAACCTTCATCCACTTCTTAAGACAATGAAATTAACGTAATTGAAAGTCAATAATTTTAAACGTTTAAAATGATTTAAAACTAATGGGCTTTAATGGGCACATAATTCCCATTCCCTTTCTATTAACCTTGAACGTTCAGCTGTTTAATATCAGGAAATCGATTTCCAACAGTTGGTCATTAATTTTTTTCCCAATAATTATCAAATTATAATTGTCAGGAATTGCCACCAGTGTAAGAATAAAGGACAAATCAAAAGAAATGCTTCGCCACATTCTTCAGAGAGCAAAAGTTAGTTATAAAAAGATAGAAATAGTATGATGACATAATTAGATTAAGGAATCCATGTCCTTATTCAGACTGTCTGATTCTGATACCTAAAACTATTTCTGTGGTGATTTGTCAAAAGGGGGTAAGTCCACAATTGGCCATTTTGAGATAACATGTTCAGTCAATCCATTTTAGATGCATCCATGATATGCCAAACCGATCTAAGTCCACTATACATAGTTAAGCTTCTATACATAAAGAAACCTTGCATTCTACACTATGTATTGCACAACTCTGAACTTTCTTTTTCATCTTCCAAGATTAACTTGTTTTGGCAAATCACCACAATTTTAACAGTTAAGCTGAAATTTTTAATAATATTGTAATGGTGTTAGTGGGAGATATTTTGTGGGAGTCGAGTTTGGAACTGAACTGAATTAATTTATTAAACAAAAAACATGTTGTTTTTTTTTATATAGATTTTACTAAGTTGGATTCCATTGGATAAGTAATTAAAAATATACATATAATTGGACAAAAGCATAATGAATTTAAATTAATTAATTAATTAAACGGCTGCAACGGAAAAGAATTTAAAATCAATAGAATATCTATAATTACGAAATAGAAAACGAATGATTTAAAATAAATAACGCAAAGATTAAACTGAATAAAATACAGATATATACTGATAAATACAAATAAATAAATTTCTTGTTAGAAATCACTTGCCAACGGCTTGCAGGCGAGCTGAAACTCTAGTTTTTATCCTTTTAATTTGTTTAAAACATTTTTAATCTTAAAATATGTGTGTTGGCCATATTTCTTTTTTAATTCTGATAAATACAAATAAATAATGTTTAATAATATTTACATATAAATTGTTATGTATTTTAAGCTACTACAAGCAACATCCTATTGATTTTGTTATGTTTTAGACTTAACTACGGAAGGAGAAAATCCAAAATGTTGCGATTGAATATATTCATAAAACTGTTTATTCTAGGAAGCTGAAACATTTAAGAATCCTTAGCTATCAATTGATCCGAAAACAAATTAGATCGATAAAGTAATTTGGGACAAAAGTTAAAGCTGGCTTCAATGTCAAATTGATTCTAAATCAAAACTAATCTGGAAAAGTTGAAATTTCAGTACAAGATGATTGTTAGTTTCAAATAGTATTTTAAGCATTCCATGAGCTTTTTTTAAAATAATTTGTAATTTTATTATAATTAAAAGCATGAAAGAAAGAGTTTTTTTTTTTTTTGGTTTTTTGAAAAAAAAGGAAAAAGCAAAATTAGTTTCTTTTATGCTACCAATTATAATTAATTATAAATTATAATATTTAATTAATAATATATAATTGAAGATTCTTCCTTTTCCATATAATCATCATTGCAGCGATTCTCGTTAAAAAAACAAACAACAAAACGTATTTTTATTTAAACGGAAAAATAACAGAGAATATAAAATAGTTAAACATTTTCAACAACATTATTTATTAACACACAAAGAACAAGTAAATTTAAGTAATACAAGCTGGAATGGTTAAATTAATGAGTCAATTTAATTATGATTAAATGAGAAATGTTCATGTGAGAATTTCGCTAGTTTTTTCTTCTATTATATGAGTGAAACAACCAGTGCGGTATTAGGAACAACGATTAGTGTTTTTCTACCGGATTTTTCGAAATACATAAGTCTGCCGAAAGTAAAAAAGATTGCGAATCACTGCTCTAGCGATATCCAATATCCAAACAGTTGATTTCAATTTTATTTCTTGAAGCCCCGAAGTACGTATCATTGAACTTTTCTACCAACACAAAGATCTTAAGTTGGAAAAATAAATTTTACTAATTTCCAAATTTCAAGACATTAATTTTATATGGTTAAGATAAATTAGTAGATAAATCATTAGGGAAAAAAAACCTTTCATTATGTTGTTCCATTGCACCTGAATGATTAATGACAAGGAATTGCTGCATCTGGATGTTACTCAAAATGTCAAGGTCTTTGTCATTAACTTCTTTCGAAATTGTAGTTTGCAGCAAAATCGTCGATTTCAAAATTTCATATCCCTTTAACTGAACAATAAGAGTAAAAGCCTTATTACAAAAACTTAAAAAGAATCAAGATTTCGGTATTCACTAAATGTTTTCTTTTCAGTTGCTGTGTACATTGTTTGCCTTGATAATAATGACTTCGAAACTATTGGTTTATATTTATTTTTAGGTTTAATCTTTACTTTTTTATTGTTGAGTTTTTTAATGTATCAATTTTAAATGTTTATTTAAGGGTCTCTGATGTAATGACAATGGATAGATTCCAGACTCAAATAACGATTTGTTTTCTTAAAATATTTTCTAAGAAAATAACTTTAAAATGACGAAAAAAAAAATAGTTGTCCGTGTAATCGCTATCGAATTATCGCGTGCTGATTTTGGTGCACGCTATCGAGTGCTTTCCCAGAAACAAAGCCACGAAAAGGTGGGGGTAGAACGAAGAGGAGGTAATGAAAATGGGAGGGGGATCGGACAAAGGAAATACTGTGGAAAGTCATCCGTGACCAGCGCAGTATCAATTGTGAGGCAGACTCAGAAAAAAGGGTTAATTAGAAAAGTTTATTAGGAAAACTTAAGGTATGAACAAATTAGGAAATTATATAATATGTAACCAATCAATGAACCAATCGGTGGAGGTCCTGGACCTGGTTGACTTGAGGATTGGCGACACCGGCCAGGGGAGAGTTGAAATACCGCTAATTTGTTGAATTAGTTGAATTCAATCGCTAATAAACCCACTGACCAATGGAAGAGTTGACAGGCGAGCACTATTTTTCTCTGTTGAGAAGTTTTATCACAGGAATGATGTAGTAAATAGGACAATGCGTTTCACTGTCTTCTCGCCGTGCGAGCTTTGGATTGTCTGCAACATTCGAAATTCTACACGGAATGGGGTCAGGAGGCCTGGGAGAGACTTCGGTGGCAGTTACTCTCCAACGGGCAACCTATCGTGGATTTGGAGAAAGGAGGTTGATCACAGCCTGGTATTTTTGGGAGGCCGTAGCACATCAATTCCCTTCTGGAAAACTATCATGTTGGCGCAAGATCGAGGGCCTCGCTGATTTCCGTTCTGGGAAATCGATAGGCACAATGAAAACTAGTGTTCTTGACGAGCGATACTGTAATGGTTCCATTATTTACAAAACCATTTATAATTTTTTTTATATTGTGGTTGTGGTTATGAGTTTTTTTTTTTTCTATTGTAAATAGAGTGGAGCTGATTTCAAAGGTTCAATTTAAGCATTTTCAGTTACTGATGTATAGAGAGTGGATCTGAATTATTGATAGATAATCTTAAATGTTGTTTTATTTTATTTCCATGGGAATAAAGGACAGGTTTAAAGTGGAGTTCGTTGTCCTGTCGGGAAATTTTCCATTAGGTTTGGGAATAGGGGGCAACAGGGATCCTTTTTTTACTAGTAGACAAAAGAAGGTCCTGTTACACTTATTTTACGACTTTGACGCGGATCTGAAAAAGGTTATATAAGAGAGGAGGGACAGGTCAAAAGGAGTGAGTTGTTGTTGGGGGTAGTTTGTTGAGGTTGTAAGTTGTGGGGAGATCGAGGAAATCAAATCGGTGATCGGAGAGGACACCGCATAGAGATGCTGCAGCGAAAAGACGTTATCCCTTGAAAGTGGCCTGGGACCGCCAGAAGAGTGAGATGCTGAAATTTCTGAGGTCAGATTGAAGGAGACTGACAGCATGTAAGAAATCCAGTTTGTGAGAAAAAGCTAGTAAGGAAGAATGGTGATCATGTTTTGAAAGCTATGAGAATCCAGTAGCATGATTTGGATGCGGAAAGAGGCGGTAAGAAGACTCGAGGAAATAGCGGTAAGAAGTTGGAAATGGCGGTAAGAAACTAGAAATAGCGGTAAGAAGTTGGAAATAGCGGTAAGAAACTGGAAATAGCGGAAAGAAGTTGGAAATATCAAAGAACATTGTGTGTGCGAATCTTCAAGTTCAAAGAACTTTAAGTGCGTGACATTGAAGCAAGGACTGTGTGTGTGAAATGCAGTAAACATTTTTTGAGTAAATGCGATTTATCAGGATCTACATGACAAGAAGCGATTGAAACGGGCGATGGGAGGATTTGACGGGCAGCGAATCTCCACAGAAGTTTGTTAAGTGTAAAAAGTTTTATTCCTTTTAATTATCTATTTTTATTAAATTTTAACAGTCCACTCTCTATTAAGGTGTTATAATCATAATTTCTTCTATTTGTTGTAAAAGTAAGCAACCACTATTCCTATAAATATTTGATCATTTTATCTGAATAATTTTTTGGGGGGAAGTATAAAGTACAGTTTTAAGGTAGTTAAGGATAGAAAAATGTTACATGTTGGTTTATTATAAAAGCTCTATAAGCAACAGCTAATTGCTTAGAGCAAGTCGTTTGAACTGGGGGAAGTGTAAATAATTGTAAATTTTTACCTTTTTTTATTGACAAGTTTTAATAAATTATATTTGTTTATATTTTAAATGGCAGAGAGAGAGGAATGAGCGAAATTGAAAATAAGCAGAGATATCAGGTGGGCAGTAAGAATGTGATTCGGAAAGAAGGAAGAAAAAAGGTTTATAGGAAGCACAGCGTCGGAGCTAAAGGCGTTTATGACAGAATTAATAAAATGTAGTTAGACCAATTGAAGTTATTAGCATTTAAATACAGATGTAACAAATTTGTTTAGAGTTTTATTGGATTAATATTTAATTAATCCATAAATTTCGTGGAATTTGTGTTAAAATTTCGTAGCCAAAATGTTTCAAACTTGGCTAATTTTTCAAAACAGAAATGAAGGCTGCACATGAATAAACAATAACGCCTTTCGAGTCTTTAACATCAGAGAGAATCGGGAATGGCCGTTTCGTCCTTCTTGGAACTCATCAGCCCGATCCACTCTCCCCGATAATAAACCCCGAAAGGCGTGAACATAAGTGAAAGTCACCCCCGAGCCCGAAAGTGATCGAGGTGATGAGTGCAGCCTTGCTTTCTGTTTTGAATAATTTTCTGCACATTAAATTTCTTTATTTTACTAATTTTTGTATCTCCATCGTTACCCTGTCAGATCTTTATTAATATCTTACATATTACTACCCTATTAACTATCAATTCACTTTTTGACATTCATTATTGTACATAATGAAAATGGTACTGGTACGAATCATCTAGACTATTAGACTAAAAAAAAAAAAAAATCTCCCGAGTGGACTTGAGGAAATGCAATATGTAAAGTGTTAGTTGACTAAATGCAATGCCTTTTTTCAGTACTTCTTTTTACCTCATGACTTTTTTTAAAAAAATGAATACAAACTAGAAATGAATGTCGACCATATTTATTTCTATCCGTACATTCAGCTGCGGTACAGTAACAAGATAGATGAATTTTTCAACAAAAAAGAAATAAGAGAACAAGTTCAGATAATTCTTAGTATCATTTGACTTCATTTATCTACTATAATTTTGATTACAATATATTATTAGAATGTATGCAAATATTATTTAGATATCCAGGATTCTATTTGAAGTGTTCTTTTGTTTTTCCCTAAGCTCCCCATTGATAATATTTCTTAACAAAGTTAAGGGATTGAGTTTAAAGACTATTTTATTAAAACGAATTGATTAGCCATCACTAATGCACTGTAAATTAACAGTTTAAAAAAAATTTCGCACAACTGGTATATTACATTATTATGCTTTTTATTTTGACGTTTTTCATTTAACGATTTCATATATTTTCGAATTTAAAAACTTTTTCTAATATAAACGGAACTTTTAATTAACTATATATTTTTTTTAAATGATGCAATTTAATAATCAATTTGAATTAAATATGTATTGCGTAAATAATTATTCTTGAAATAAATAATATTTTTAATGAATTTTTTTTTAAACCTTTCAATGAATGCAGATCTTCACCATAATAGGACCGTCTTTATCGTCCCCACAAGTCGATTTCTTGCCTTTTTTTTCACTAGAAGAATTGTCCACTGTCTCTTCCTTCTCAAATTCATCCAGTTCTCTTCGGATAATTATGGTTGGACAACAGATCTGCACTGGTTTTTCAACTTCTTCGTTTTTGTCTTCAATGACACTCTCTTGCTTGATTGACTTTTCATATTCTTTGATTGACTTTTCATATTCTTTGATTGGCTTTTCATATTCTTTGATTGGCTTTTCATATTCTTTGATTGGCTCTTTTTGGAGGCACAACTCTGCATCCGTGGGAGCAAATATCTTGCTGTCTTTTTCCTTTACATTTCCGTTTGTCGTTAGTTTCTTTAAAGTACAGCAGCAACAGCAGGCAATTTTGCAGCACTGGGATTGTGACAAGCAACAGCAAAACGAGGGACATTTACACCAACTGCTGCATTCTAGACATTCGCATTTCTTCTGAGATTCTTCAGGCAAGCTCTTCTCTTTTTCAGGAGTACTTTCCATTTTTGAAGATGGGCACTTACCTTCGGGTGGAGAAGATTCTGTTTTTAGAGGCTGATTGGTTCCTTTTGAAGACGGACATTCAAATTTTGGGATTGCGCACTTCTCTTTGGACGGAAGACTTTCTATTTTTGGGGGCGGACAAGTTTCTTCTAATGGAGGACATTCAATTTTTTCAAATAAGCAATTCTCATTAGGAGTATGAAATTCGGTTTTTAGTGATGGGCAAGTCTCTGTTGATGGTAGACTTTCCTCTTTTCGTTGTAGACAATTCTCTCTTATAGGAGGGCATTCCTTTTTTAGAGGTGGACATTTCTCTTTCAGAAATTCTAATTGAAGTTGATTTTCTTTTGATGGTTGACTTTCAACTTTTGGAGGTGGACATTTCTCTTTCAGAAATTCTAATTGAGGTCGACTTTCTTTTGATGGTTGACTTTCAATTTTTGGAGGGAGACAATTATCCTTTGGTGAAAAACATTCTACTTTTAGAGGAAAACATTTTTCTTTTGGTTGAGGACATTCTACTTTTATAGATGGACATTTCTCTTCCTGTAGAGAGCATTCCAATTTTCTAGTAGCCCAATAGCTGAATTTCGACACTTCAACGGGAGCATTTGAAGCTGCAGGACATTTAGGTGGAGGACAGTCAGAAGGTGGCGATGGGCATGCCGACTGTAATTGTGAGTCTAAAGGAGAAAATGAAGGCGGATATCCAAACTTTGCGTGCGGCGGAGGCTCTGGGGTTTTGCATTTTAACGGCAATCCCTGACATTCTCCTCTTAGTAATACCTTCAGAAATGACATTCTTCCAGTTTTCTTCTCTCCGCACTGGCAAGAATTCTCTCCATCTGGAAATTTATGGCAACTACATGTCGATATCTCCTGGCATCCACAGCTTGATTTTTTCTCTTTGGTTTCTCCACAAGTTGAAATCTCACAATTACATGCGACATTCTTCTGGTCTTTAGTGCAGGCTTTCTTTTCGCAAGGCCAAGACGGTAATTTCTCGTCAAGTTCACAAACTTTTTCTTCTTCTTGACTACAACTTAATTTCTTCTCACAATCAAACTTCTTGATTTCTTCAGATAATTGTTTCTTATCATAATTACATGACTTTTTCTTTCCATGCTGATTACAGGGAGATATGTTTTCATTACAATCACATGTAAATTTGATTTCTTTTTGTCCGCATGTTGGTTTGTTGCAATTCCACGATAATTTCTTCTCATCTTTTTTGTTTGATTGAGACTGCGCTTTCGATGACTTTAAAGCCGCTAATTTGGTTGGTAAAGGGACACATTCGCATGGTTCTGAAGGTGGTGGACATTCACATGTTTGGTCTGGCGTTGTGAGGGCTGTTAATTTTGGAGGAAGCAAAATGCATTCGCAGGGTTCAATTGATGGTTTACACTTGGGTTCTTTACCAGTTGGTGGTTCAAGTGCATTCAAGTTAGGTGATGAAAGTATACATTCGAAGGGTTCCTTTGTCTGGTCACATTTGTTTGATAATTTCTCACAAGAATCTGACACTATCAATTTCCGCGTGCAACCATTGAAGTCTATTGTTTCATTTCTGTCAGTAGCGGTGCAAGTTTGCTGAGTTGGTTGACATAAGCAGGGGAAATGATCAGACTGTCTAACTGGTATGGCTGTTGACTCTTTAAATTCTTCAGTGAATTTGCATTTGCAAGGATGCTGCTCAGTCGCAGTGGCTGGAAGTTGAAAAGGATTATGTGGATCAGATCCAGAATCGGTAGAAATGTTTTCGGGGGGTAGTTTAGCTGTCATACAATCGCAATGAGGCAACTTCGCAAGTAGTGGAGGTTGTTTCTGTGGCTTCTGTGGCGTAGGGCAATCACATGAACTCTGAAAGAACAATGTTTTTGATGTGGGAGTAGCATCACATACTGAATCATAAGTAGAATTGCAACCTATTTGATCAGAGCATTCGTCTTGTTGATGTGACTTGGTTGACGCTTTATCCAATGCACATTTCAAAGCAAGAACAGCAGCAAAATTTCCGTCGCCTGGAGCTGATGTCAGCTTCTCTATTTTTTGGCAGTTTTTTTTTGTTGATGGGCATTCCTGATGAGGTGATGGGCATTCTGATCCCTTTGATGTATTCTGAATAGAGCACTTATTGATTGGATTTAGCGGAGGAGGTGGTATTGATTTGCAGCACGAGTCGCACGATCGTGGACATGAGGCCAAAGGTGACTGAAAATAAAGTGTATCGACGCAAGAACAAATTCGTTGTGGGGATGACAGAATTTCAATGCATTTGTCGCAAGTTTGCTGAGGTTGTTCAGGGCTAATGCTGCCGTAAGATCCATCTTTACTTCCACTCGAGAAGGGATAGAAAAATACAGATTTCAAGGATCCAATAACACCACTCTTCTTTTGGGCTTTCTCGTCGCAGGTAATGTTTTGTTCATTGCTGAGAGATGGCATGAATGGTGCTATCTGGCAGTGAGCTGGCGCCGAACGGGGAGTCATCCGAGTTATGTCCCGGTGATATTCCTGTTGCTCTCGATCATCCAAAGGACACCCGTTGTTTTTCTCATTTGAGGGAGCTCGGTACATTGTTAAATAGGAAGGAATGTCCAAGAACAATCCGCTTTCTGGTGACGACGATGTTGAACTACTGTTTTGTGGTCCTCCTGCAACATTGCCGCCTTTTTGGGAATGGGAATCAGCAAGCTGCGATGTTCCTAGTTCATCAGCCATTCCCAAAGGAATTAAAGAAGTGGAATACAAATATTTTAAGTCTTTCAGTATTTGCGTTCCATCCGAAACAATTTCTTCTATGTCTATCTCTTTTTGAACTTCAACTTAAAAGAAAAAGAAAACAGTTATAAGTAATATCGTAATTTAGTAATCTAAAAACAAATAATTTAATTTAAGGTTTCAGTCACTACATAATTCTTAGGGTATTATATTGATCGGTAAACCGACTTTTCGTTGCTGATCTAAAATTAGAACTCATCAAAATTTGAAATTTATTAGCAGAATTATAATCTATATTTTCACAATTATTGAATACGATACCGCATTACTAACGAGAATTTAATTTTTGTTTATGCGATCCGTAAATTTTCTGTCAAAAATCCGCCTTCTTTTTTCACGGAATCTTCACATGGCCAAGTTCCAATTTTTTTCTTGCAATTGTCCCTTAATCTCTCGAAATAAACATTTCCATGGAACTATAATAAATTCAGCTTTATTATAAAAAATACTAGTGCTTGTCTTCCAGCAATGGATAAAAAGCAGTATTGGGAACAGTTTCAAATAATTTATTTGGAAACTGAATGCAAATACAGAAAATTGAATCCAAGTGGATACGTGAAACATACAAGCTCTTTGTCAATAGTTTGAATAGCTTATGATTTTTTTTTTCTATTTTCAGTTCAGCAACGAAACGCTTTGGAAAATTACAATCAATCCCTTGTACAGTTTTATTTAATTTTATTCTTATATTTAGTGCCAAATATTGTTTAACTTCATTTTAGCAAATTACAAATCCACTTCCGAAACTTAAAGGTTGAAAAACTTTAATTTCCTTCAATTCTATTACAATCAATATTAGCACTGTTGAAGCTTGATTGTATTTCCGGCAAAGATGGGGAATTTTTGCATGTTTCTCCTCTGAACGGGTCCTAGAATTTCCCTAATTCTACCAGTAAAGGGCTTAAGCACATGGATGCACTGGAGGTGTAGGCTCCCAGCGATTCTCGACCAACGGGACCTAGTTGAGGTCAGGTGGTCAGCCCAAGGCCCTCCCGCTTTTCTAGCCCCGAGTAAGAAACAGAGTACCAATTTGACAGAGGGCTGGGTGAACCCTAAGGTCCGTCTGAAGAGAAATAACCTTGGAAAAATTCCCGACCACCCTGGAGATTGAACCAGGGCTCCTCCAATCCGCAGTCCAGCGCCTAAACTGGCCTCTGGGCTACCGGACCCACAGAGGTTACATAATCCTCTATAAAATGGAGATGTTTTCCTTTGCGATATTTGTAAATGGTCGAGCAGTGGATTGGTCTTCACTATCGTTAACTATATCTTTGGAGCCCAATAAGCCACCAGATGCTCGAAAAGGGAAATACTATCTGTTTACGTTAATAATTTACTTTCACACTATATAATAGGTCCAAAAATAAAATAAAAACAGTTTTTATTTTGAAGCGTGAAAATAAAGTTAGATTTTATAGTTACAAATGGCACCAAAATATCTTCAGAAAACTTATTGTTTTAAGTGTTTAAACGATTCTTTGCTACTGTTAAAACAGTGACTAGTTATGTAATTTTAAAAACAAGTAATTAATTAATAAAAGAGAAACAACAAAGTAACCTGTTGTACAAGCAGAAGAATTTACATTTAGCTTATTAACAATATCTAAAAGCAAACAAAAATTCCAATCTTAATCTCAAAGTATAATAGAAATAAAAATATCAAGTCAGGCAAAAATATTAACTAACTTCGTTACTGTCTTATCTTATTTTAACTGCGGGTTTGAAGAAAATTTGTATTTATCACACCCATCTTAGTATCTAAGTGAAGATTTACAAAAGTTAGTTTTATCAGAAAGAAATTGTGCTTAAATTTTCGAAGATAATGCCGTAGTTTAAACTTCTTTATTTTTATGATTTTCCGATAGAGAGATTTAGTATAGGGGAACATTGGCAGGGAGTAACACGGGGTACGAGGTACATTTTGAATTTCGCGCGAAATATGATGAAATTGAGGACGAAACCTGTATCAATAGCTAGGCTGACAGTTTCTGCCCATAGCCATTGTGCCGATGAATGGTATGTGTGCAGGGTATTTGGATTAAAACTATTTCCGCGTTTTCAGGTAAGTAAAGTATTTTCTTTCGTATCTCTTTTGATGCTGGCTATTCCTTAAGTTAATTTTATGTTGTAGATATAATATTACAGTAATGAAAGTGTTTCGTTGTTTACACATCCATGTTGTTAATACTTTAAAGCTTCTTCTGATGTCTGGAATTTTGCTGAAATTATTATTAGAACCTCTTCCACCTTGCAATATTTTTAACTTAAGATTCTAACACAGACATAATATAAAAGAAATGATATAAGTTGAGTGAATGTAAATAAGATTTAAGTATTGTGAAATCCTATATAAAAAAATATATCACTTAAAAGTCACTTGAATGTATACACAATTTTTAATTCCATTCTGATACAATATTCATTTCAACTTAAATGAGTATACTATAGATTATAATGACTCCACTCAGTATCTACCAAATCGTAGAATAACGTGTTGGAATGCTTTCCAAAATCCATGACACCATCAGACAACATACCAGGTTTAGGAAGACAGGGATCTTTCACCGACTCCGAATTTCTTAATGATGACGATTTTCTTAGCAGTGAGTGAAGTGATAAACTGCCAGATGATCAAAAATGAAATGCTAGCAATTGATAACTCATTGCCATGTGCGTCAGGAGAAGGTAATATCAACGAAGTGCAACTGCGGTAGTAAATAGTGGAAATAAACAGACTGATCAAATTCCTTCACAGGTCTTCAGCCCTGAAATGTTTCGTGGATATCCGAAGGCAGAAAGTAGAAAACCTCGCAAACAAAAGGAAAAGGGAAAAAGTTGTACCTGTGAAGGAAAGTCTCGTACACAACAAAGAAATACGAAGAAAACCAAGATAGTAAGAAGCATTTAGAGAGGAATTGGTCACGACAGACAGCGAGGCTAATTCTTCAGTCTTGACATCCTCCAAAGATAAGAACTATCTTGAAGATGATCCCATTGCAGACTCTCGAGAACTGAATGTTGGTGATTACGTAGTTTTCAGGGGAAAAACGAGTGTTCCAGTTGAAACAGATACAGCATCCGTAGCAGTCACAGATTTAACAGTGATAGTCTCTTAATTGCAGGTCGAACTAAAAGATTAAACATATCTTCATTTTGACGTTAATCTAGATAACCTAAATGTCGATTAATTAGAAGAAAAATGTAAGAACTAAAGTTAAAAATAAATTTCTGATTGAGTGAAGCAAATGTATTGTTGTAGAAAAACTATAAGTATGTATATTTAACTGTATTTGCAGTATTTTTACTTTCAATCATGAGTTACACTATCCCCTAATGTGTTACCCCAGGTATATGGTACAATGTATCAAGATTAGTATCTTACATGCATCTATAATTATACCGAAAGATAGTGACTTAATGAAAACACAGACATCTTTATCTTTATCCAATGAGTAACAGATTGTTTAAAAAAAAATTGGTTGTTACATAAACATGGGAAAAATGTTTCTTTAATTAGGAACTACACTCATACATACAATCGCATAAAACAATATTGGCGCTTATTTTGGAAAATTATATAAAACAAATAATATTTTATGTATAACGCATAGATTTTTAGAATGAACTTGATTCGTCTGTGAAAACAATTAAAGATTAGTGGAAGGCATTAAAAAAAGTTAAATAGTTTAGGATAAATGAACAACAGTAGATATTAAAATTAACAACTTTTGACAAAATATCTCTAATTCACTACATTAAATTCAATGTTTGAAAAGTGCTCCTCCTCAACTTCTAAAAAAGTGGAATAAATGAGTAAATGTTATTTCTCTTTTTATAATACTAGAAATAATAAGATTTTAAATTTTACTATGAAAACTAATAAAACAAATACCGAATTATTTACATACAATCCTATAATAGTGAAAGGAAACATGGGATAAGCGATTGTCCGAAATATTTCAGCTAAATGGATTTAAAAACGAACTCCAATAGTCAGTCTCAGATTTCTGTGGAGTTTTGTTCTGTCGCTAACATTAATACATGTTGTTAGATCAATATATAACAATAGATTTTAAAATTACTATTAACTGTAGTGGTGAACTATCAAATAGAAAGTACACTTCTGTCAATATTAGTTAGGGCCAATCTGAGACGAACTAAAGGGCGAGCAATTAATAAACTCTTCTTAATGACGGCACTTTTCAGATCTCATTTTTATATTTAAAAGTGGGAAGAAAGATAGTTTCATCTGTATACATCTATCTGCTTTAAAATGCTTTGGAAAGCCATAGCAAGAGATCTTGTGATAATCCAATAGTTAATCAATGATTGGCGGAGATATTGTGATGTAAATTACGTCATGTGTTAGGTGAGTCCGGGGGAGTCGGTAGTTAGCGAGTGGCATTTCAAAGGAGGGTGACAGGTAAAATACCGCCATCGCGGATTATGAATTACAAGTTGCTACTGCTAATAGTAAGTTTTTATTTATTGATTTTTGTAGACTTAAAAATTCTCGAGGAAAAAAAATGCTTTTATGTTTCTAATTAGAGCCTTTTCTAGTTTGTGGTGGAAGGAACCAAGATAAATTGAAACAATTGACGCATCAAGTTTTATATTTGTCATAAACGGAAGCTATAAATAACAGAAATGTCGTGAATAATTATTCAAAATATTATAGCGTTTAAAAGAAAAGAGCATTAAAAAAAAAAAACAAAAAAAAAAAACAAAAACAAAAAAAGATTCGAAGTTTACTGAATTGATAAAGGAACTTTTACAGTAAGTTAAGATGTTCTGTTTGATTTGCTTTTGTATTTACAGTAATTTTTGTTTTACTGTTATTAAAAGAAAAAAACCTTCCAAGCTGTAAATATTAATACTCTGCAGAGAAAGGCTAAGAACTAAGCAATGTTCACGAATCCAATGATAAGTTGTCGAACATTTCGATAAAATTCAACAGGGTTAATTCCATTTCGAATTCTAAACAACTACGGGTTCGTTTTGCTGGGTTTTTTTTTCCCATTCGTGAGATCATTTCATTCCTTTAATAATAGCACTATAAATTTAAAATAGAAGGTACTGGATATGCCGTATTCAACTGTATGGAAATGCAAAGTGCTGAAGTTTTACCCTTATAGGATTAGCCAAGTCCAAAAACTAGTTCAAGGGGATGCGGAAACGCGTCTGCATTTCTCTCACCTGTTACTAGCTAGGGATGCATGGCCTTGGAACATTTTATGCCGCATTTTTATTTCAGCGGCATTGTCAATACATACAACTGTCAGATTTAGGCTACTGAGAAACCTCATGCTATTCAGCAGATAAAGTTTCATCCACTGAAGATCAGTGTGGTGTGGCCTCCTTCATAATTCGCGCGTACTTACATGAAGAACTGCAACCAACAGGACCAGTGACAAGTTCTGTTACTGCAGTACGATATCAACGGATGCTGCGAAATTTCGTTATTCCAGAACTTTAACAGCATGGATGTCTTGACACGATTGTGTTCATGCAGGATGGAGCATCCCCTCACATAGGATTGACAGTGCAGCAAGCCAGCACTTCACCGAGACCACACAATTCCCGACGATGTGGCCCACACGTTCTCCTGATCTCAGGCCATGTGACTTTTGGCTGCGGAGCTACTTGAAAGCATTAGTTTATCAAAGACACATTGATAGTTTGGCAACATTGAAGGACTGAATACTGTTTAATGTGAGACAAATCTCGGGAGATTTGCTGCGGTCAGCAGTAGAATCTACGATCCATAGAATGTAGATTTTGGACAACGTGCAACAACAACATATTGAGCCGTGTGTGTAACTGACTAACAAAAAACCCTATTGTCAACTGTACGCTTTCGTTTTCTTTCCTATGTCTGATTAGCTCACCATACAGCGTAAGTTTTCCCCAAGATTGCGCCATTCGGAACTAATTTTTTTTCTGCATAATCTTAATCCCATGGTCTGAATAGTATCTACACCAAATTTGGCCGTTTTTGGTCCAACCATTTTTTGCCTATCGCGCTCCAAACATTTCCTGTTTCATTATGGCCATCAGGCATTTTAAAATGCCGTTCAGGCACAGCCTTATGGAAAAGGTGTCGGCCTTTAATGAGGCTGATATTTCAGAACCTGGGTCCCGAAGTCGGCATGTCTTTCGTCTGTTTGTGCGGATATACATGTTACCCTGAGCTATTCTCGCCCTTTATCCTTGGCCAAAAGGCAGAAGTGCCAAAACCTGGGCTTACAATAAATAAATAAGTAAATAAATAAATAAATAAATAAATAGTAGACTATTAATACACTAGGTCTTAGTAAAAATCATCTGAAATTACTACTAAGGTAAATAATTACTATGTGAAGTTGAAAAAGTTTTGAATTTGATCCCAGATAGGAAACAAAATTTCGTTCGGAAATGAAATAGGTAATTAAATTAAAAGGAAATTAAATAGTATTCTCTCAATATCATCTCATTATTACTTTAGATGATCTGCAAAAGATAAAAATTTCTTTTCCCTCAGTTAAGACATTTGTCATCCTGATTTGACTTAAAATTAAGTAAAATTTAACGTATGTTAAAACATTATTTAATTTTAATTACAAGAGACAAACACACTAAAATGGTTTAAAAAGCTTATATAACATTAAAAATACATACAGAGCTTTCGAGAGGCTTTTACAGCTCTTTGCCTATCATGTCGTAGTTGACAAGGAGAGCTGTAAAAGTCTCTCGAGAGCTCTGTATATATTTTTAATATTATATAACCTTTTTTAACCATTTAGTGTGTTTGTCTTTTTTAATTACAATCAGATTTGATTTAAAGACACTCAAAAGTTAGTTAATACTTTAAATTAATCTCTTCATCAATGACTGCTGTCATCGTCTTGTTCCTCCTCAATCCTCAATCAATCATTTTTTTATGGATCTTTTTGATTCTTTGAATTCCTTTTTGTTTTCTTTGTTGGAGAATAAATTATTTCCGATAACGAAGTAAACGTTAATATCTTAACAATAAATCCTTTTTAAACTAATGTAAGGTAAAATTTTTCAGACTTCTCTTTATTCAAAAAGTTGACTTTCTGCCTATTTTACACTAATTCTTACTTGTTTCCTTATTTTCTGTGTGATTTCCTTTGTTTTTTTCCCACTTGTCTTCAAACTCACAAAATTGTGCAATTATACGTTCCTTTATATGATCTGAAATACCAACAAAAAAATACATCAAGCTTTTTCGTAAATTAGAAAACATATTAGATCAATCCATAATTCAAAATTTAGGATATCTTCATTTTTATTAAATGGAATGTTACAGAAACTTAAAGCATCTAATTTACCGTAATTTTGTAAATTTAGAATTAAAAAAAAAGTATCGCTGTAAAGAATCGCGACTCTGTTATTCTGCTGTTGTTTATCATCATAGTGTTTAGGAAATTTTGAAAATTATAAAACGTATTTCGCAAGACTAAAATTTGCTGAAGTCTAAATTTCCTATTTTGAAGATTTCAATGAAAATATAATTAACTCTGCCATTCCGGGGCAAATTATTTGCATCTGGTACCCTAAATACAGCCAAGCAAGAATGCCCCACTCCCTACCAGAGACACAATGAAGTGAGAGCCTCCGTAAAGCATTAAATAGATCATTATTTTTATTATCTTGTAAGTCCGAGGAGCTTTCCATAACCAAGGCAGAATGAGATTTTTCAAATTTAAGGTCGTATGAAGTGTGATTTTGTAAACAATTTTTTTTATTAGTATTTTTTTTTTTTCCTTGTTGTCCCTTTTCTCTTGATGCCGTAAGCACGTGCTTATTATGCTTAATAGTTAATCTATCGCTGATGCCATTAAAAAGTCAATCGAAACAGAAAAATGTACTGTTTCTATTACCATCTGAGGATGAAATAGGAATTTGCAGTTTTATATTTACGCCTGGAATGAAGCCTCAGGATTTTGAGTGTAGCTAAGCTGTTGCTTTCATTTCGTCGAACGTTTTAGGCAAGAAAAAGAAAGAAACCTAAGTAGTTTCTTAAGAACTGAAATCATCGCATTGTCCATCTGAGTTTCCCTAGAAATCTTTACTTTTCATTGTTTTACTCCCAAAGTACACATTGTAATTGGAGCCACAAAAATTCAATAAAAAGGTGTGGTTACAAAAAGACTTCAACGTGTTTTCCTTTTAAGTTTCTAAAATTAATTAATAAAAGAAAATATTAAAGAGAATAGAATTAGCGCAAAATAAATTGACTTTAAAAATAGAAAAACTAAAATGAAAATTACCTGACAAAAGAAATTTTCTTTGGCAATACATTGGCCACCTAATTCCTGTTGACAATTAAATTAATTGAATAACCGGTTTTAAATAATATAGAAAACGGAATATTTCTAAGCAATTTTGTAAATTACAAATGTTTACTAATAAATTATCCTCCTTAAAATGGATTTAATTTAGAGGATTAGCTATAAAGCTGAGGTAATTTTTTGAAGCTAAAGATAAATAATGAAAATAAACTTTTCCTATGTTTTTCGCCCTTCAAGCACCATATTTTCGCGAAACCACATCCGCATAGTCTAATTAGCATATGTACCAAGTGTCATTGTCGTAGGTTCATTACAACCCTCTCCAGGGAGCTCAGAGCAGGGTCAGTTTAGTTATAAAGTACAAAGAAAATTTAAAAAACTTAATACAGGAAATGTTGAATTAATCAGTGTTAAAGCAGAAGTACTTCTCGTCTTTAAAAAATAAATCCTAGTTGGATATTTAAATATTATAATATTGTATGACTGGTCTTCCTTACTCTGGGTGAAGTTGATTAGATATATTTAATGCATTGAAGAAACTTTCCCCAATTGGGGAAAAATCCTTCATAAAAGAATGTATTATTTAAAAATCCAACTTCCACGACCTATTCTTCCTTCAAATCCAAGAGAAGAATCCTAGTTTTCTATGAATTTTATTAAGTGTATTGGTGTGTGTGTATTTTTTTTTTTACTAATAAATACAACAAATAAATTCTGATCTTGAGCTAATTGCAATATTTGTTGTCTGATCCAGAGCTCTGACGATCATACTTAATATTTTGTTCCTAAGTTTGTTCATTTATCTGTTTGTAAGCGCACCACACAAACTGTTGAACATATTTGCATAAAATTTGGAAAACCAAACCAACTTAAAAGAAAGGCCCAGTTTGGTCTCCTATTTCCCAGCACAAAGTCCACAAATTTGATATTCTAGCGAAGTCCAATTACGGTAGCTGATCATGTAGGGGGATGGGTATTCACCGATGTTTTTCCAAATAGGCGCAAAACATAAGGAAATTTAAAAAGCTAAGTAAAATAAAAATGAATTATAGAAATAACTAAGAGCTTGCATTGGTAATTATGCATAATGGGAAAACTATTTAAATAATAATGAACCTCACAAAGTAAATCTTGAACGAGACTCATGATTGCGGAATATTAGAAATAATTTAAGAGCTTGCATTGGTAAGTTATAAATTTGTAAAAATCATTTTTTTATTTAAGATACAAATTTACCCAAAAATTACATGAATTAAATTTAAAATAAGAATCAGGAGAAAATGACTCATCTTCACCCTTATTGAGAGCATTCAGGGGACAAAAAAATTCAAAAACCAAACAGAAAAAAAAAAAAAAAAAAAAAACTTGTTTTTAATAACGAATGAAAAACCTTTGTTTTTAAGGAGAAATATATCGAAGACATTTAATCTTAATTTAATCTTCAATTATAATTACTAAAAATAATAATAGTATTTACACAAATTTTGAAATAAATAAAGGTTATTCTTTCGAGGAAAGCATTTTTAACTACATTTTTTAAAACCTCAATTAAAGTTATTATTATCATTTTAAAGTAGAATATATTACATATATTTCAGATGGGTTTACTTTTTGTAATTTCGAGGATTTATAAAAATACGCCTAACATGGAAATCCTGCAGAAAAAAGGCTTACATTATTTCTTTCTTAATTTTTTTCTTTTTTTCTTTTTTCTTTTTTACCTTAATTTGATGCTTGGAATCCTGGACATTGATGGTGTTTGAAAAAATAAGGCAAAGATGATTTCTTGAAAATTTAATATTTTAAAAAAAAACCCAATTCGCGTTAAGATTTTATCATTTTCTGATTTTTAGCGAGAGGCCGAATTATGCATAATGGGAAAACTATTTAAGTAATAATGAACCTAACAAAGTAAATCTTGAACGAGACTCATGATTGCGGAATATTATTGTTGCAAGAAACAATATTATTGTTTTCAGCCACAGCCTGATTCAGTGGAGTTGTTGTGGTAGATAATTAAAAAAGATGATCATTGTTTGTCCTCGCTCCTAATGATAGTTGACTTACAGTTCCTATCAGAGGATCAAAACAAATTTTCTTTTAAAAACTTTTGTCATCAGAAGCATTTAGTAACAAATATCTGACGTACTTTGATTACCTTCTTCTAATTTCTAATTCAAAATATACGAACCCTTAACATTCCAACCCACTAATAATGCCACTTGAACATTTTTTTCCTTCTCGATCTATCTACTGTATGAAAATCATGCTAGAAGAGCTGAACGCAGTATAATTTGGTACTTTGCTTTTTTTTTTTTTTTATAAGTCAACGTCAGATATGGAAATATTTATTTTAGTGTCCAATTTTTTTATCCCTCAGCAACGACCCAAAATCCCTGTAAAGACGATTGCATTGATTTTTTTAAAACTTGGAACGACTTTTAAAATTATATTTATTTATTAAAATTAAATGGATTGCTTTGCCTGCTACAAATGGGTAAGTAGACTATCATATGTATCGCGGTCGAGCAAAAGCGAATACATTTTTCTTGCTATATTTGAAGACAGCGATATTTTATATATATATAAAAACGTTATTATTTTTTGTTTTTTCTGGGCTGAATGATCAAAATATCTTCCCAAAACCCGTGTTTTCCAACCAAAAAGAGAATAGTAGTTTTGCCGCCCCATTTAAGTGACTGTTACCACCCTCCCCTCTTATCAATATTTTGATTTCTTCAGTGACTTTAGAGTGAACATTAGTACTGATAATTGGTTTTATAAATACTATCAATATTTCTGAACATGGGTTCATTATAATGTATTCGTGTATTCTTTAAGGGGTCTGTGTTTCAAAAAGGTAACTGAGCAAAGGCTTGCAAATGAATGATATCCTCATCAACATTTGCACTTATAATCTAAACATAGGTACCATCACCTTTGATCTTCATCTCTCCCATCATCAAGAAAAGTGGGGGAGTGTGTTTGCGCATGCGTTGAAAGATACAGTAGAGCCTCGGTTATCCGAGCCCCGACTAACCGAGTTCCGGGTTAACCGAGGTAGTCCGAAAATTTTTTTTTTTTTTTTTTTTGTTTTAACGCAGACGATCAATTGGAAGTGACTCATACGATGATAGTAGAGGCTGAAGAAAGTGAAAGTGAAGGCATTGAAATGGAGAATGAGAAAATCAGCCACAGTGAAGGATGCAAAGCGATATAAAAGGCCATCGAGTACTTAAGGCGTCCGTCTACTGGAAGCGTCAACGCGCTACGAAGGTGAAGCTCTACAACACGCGATGTAGAACGACACGATGTAGCGCGACAGGACCTCGTCCTCTGCCACCGAAATTGCGCGGCCTATGGCCGGTATTCAGTCTGCTTTTTCAATCGTGTGCTGCAATGTATTTTGATTTGATAAATTTTTAGCCCTTAATTTCCCTCTCATTAGACGGAGGGGACCCAAGATAAGGAGAAAAGAGAAGGTAAATAGTAGTTTAGCTAAGAAATGGAAGTGCGGCGAGTTTTTTTGTACAGTGATTTTCAGGATAGTGAAGAACATCATTTTTCTTATTTTCGAAAGCAGAAAGACACTATTTCCGCCGTTACTTCGCTCCACAACTTCATCGTCACATATCTCATGTGGTAATGCGGCTTCTTTTGGTCCCACAAATTTTTTTTTTTCGTGAACTAAATTTATTAGTTTCTCACTATCCATTTTTTGTCGCGATACATGGTCAAAAAAAAAACAAGATTGAATCTTTTGCGATGTAGCACGACAACTCACTATATCGCACGACAACTGTTCTTCCACTGGCAGAGCTCCAATGCTATTACATACGTTTGATTCGTGCATCGCATTGTAGCCAAAATTCGCTAGTTGCCGCTTGTTGTAGCGCTACAAATATGTAACGCATTGTCGCTTCCAGTGGACGGCCGGCCCTAGAGCAACAGTCAGAGACAACTTTAACAGACCTTCTACTGCTACAAATATTCAATACAAACCTAAAAATTGTCTCTACTTTTTAAATATTTCAAACAATGAATTTTAAAATTGTTTGCAAAATTTTATATATTTAAATATGATATTTTGCATAAGACTTTTTCAAGGTATTCCAACCTTATATAAATAAATTGTTTGCAAAATTTTAAAATTACATTACATAGAATAGACAGAATAAATGACAAATTATTTATATCCTTTTTTAAGGTTGCCTAAAAATAAGAATGAAATGTTGCCAGCAAAAAAACAGGATTTTTTTTACAGAAAAATGCTGGAAGTATTAATATAAGTTTCACGTAAACAACAATTCTGCGTATTAGGGAATGGGTTATTAAGATAATGTGTTGATGTGAAGAATTTTTAAAATATTTAAGTGAAATTCAATTTTTTCAATAATCTCTTTTTGTGTAACTAATGTTCATACATTTTAATATAAAAAAAAAAAAACAGAAAAACTACTTCAACATATCGATATTTTGTATAAGACTTTTTCAAGGTATTCCTATCTTATATAAATAAATAAATAAATAAATAAATAAATAAATAAATAAATCAGGAGAAAAGATAATTTCTTCTCTCATACAGATTAGAACATAACAATAAAAACATACTAAATGAACATACAAATGAACGAGATAAGTTTAATAATACGTCAGTAATTAAATAAAACTAAATAATTCAATAAGTAACAAAACTAAACAATATAATAGAAACAATCTTAACGACGGACTCACATTAATTTTAACATTTTTTTCAATTTTATATTATTATTTCAAAATTTTCTAAATATATTTAATCTCACTAACTTTTAAGGATTTTTCTTTATTCATGCATATACTACAATTTATTATACAGAACACTAAAGCTACGCGAACACCATGCAATTTTTTAGCAATTTAGTCGTCCGATTTTGACATCACGAGTTGGTATAGACAGTTTTGAGCCCGTTTACTTGCAACTTAACTGCAACTTTTGTCATGCAATTAGAGTTGTTCCTTAACCTGCAACTCGAAAAAATTGCATCGACGTCACTGGGAATTACCCAATCAAAGGGCAGTGTTGGAACACGTCAGTTGTGAAACCACGCCCATGAATAAAATGGCGTCGAAAATAATACTTGTCGATTCGTTTTGAAGAAAATGCTCATACTCAATGAATATCAAGAGTATTGCGAGTTTCTTTCATGCAGAAATAAAGTTTATACTGAAATGCAGTAATTGTATGCGGCAGAATTTGAGAGGTTTAAAAACCTCGATTTTTTCGGATTTTCCACATCGGGTTTGGGAAACGCATTGCATTATGGGAATGCTGCTGACGCGGTAATGCAACAGTTATGACGTCATTGTTTCCAGGGGAGCATTGTTTCTTATTGGTCGTTAACAATTGGTCTTATTGTTGGTCGTTCGTTACTTTTGATTCGAAATAATACCATGAAATTCATTTCCATAGCGGCTAATAATTTTGAAACAATATTTATCATATGTTGCAAATGAATCACTTATATATTATGTTTGAAACGACATAACCGAATTTTGCTTGACGTCACACGTGACGTATTTAAAATCTGCGTTGTCATGGGTCGGTTGATCGTTCGAGTTGCATATCGAGTTGCATCGTGTTCGGGGTTGACAAAGGTTTACATCAACTAATGACGTCAAAATCGGAGGACTAAATTGCAGAAAAATTGCATGGTGTTCGCTTAGCTTGATAGTACTGTATAATAAATTGCATTATGTTTTTGAATAAAGACAGATCCTTAAAAGTTAGTGAGATTGCATTAAGTATTTAAAATGAAAAGAAATTTAACGTCCCGATAATTCAAAGAATTGAGTAATTTCTTGTAGCGTTGTCTGATTTTCATTAAGTATATTTAAGAAATTTTTAAATAATAATATGAGATTGAAAAAATTGTTAAAATTAATGTGAGTCTGTCCTTAAGATTGTTTTTATTATATTGTTTAGTTTTGTTACTTATTGAATTTATTTAATTACTGATGTATTATTTAACTTATCTCGTTCATTCAGTATGTTCATTTGTAATGTTTTCATTCTTTTGTTCTATTATCATTTCTCCTTATTTATTTATTTATTTATTTATTTATTTATTTACTTCTGTGTATGTATGTATATATCCACTGTATATTGCTATATCTGTGAATGTATGTTTGTATATGTATGTGTTTGTGTGTATATATATATCTACATGTAAGAATAGGCTTTTTGTTTGTATGTTTATCTCTATAAGTATATAAGTTAGAAAAAAAAATACCATGAAGTAACATGTATGTTTATATGTTAGTTAGTCTGTAACAAAATATGTAAATATAATATAGATATGTAACTATGAAAATCCTTATGTAAACGTAAATAACTTCTTTATTTGCTACTCTTGTTATATGGCAATTGTTTGTTTTGTTTTTCTATTCTAATCACTCTCTCACCTGGCCCAAAATTTATGTTTTATCTTTAGTTTTTAAATAGTTTTAATTATTTTTTACATATGTATATTTTAACATAACAAAAATAGCACCTGTTGACAGGGAAATTAACTTCCCTAACGGGACTGAATTGTTGATTCATGTATATTATCAATAAAAAAGAAAAAAAAATTATTTATTTATTTATTTATGTAAGGTTGGAATACCTTGAAAAAGTCTTTTGATACAAAAGACAAAATATTTGGTATGTTGAAGTAGTTTTTCTTTTTTTTTTGATATTAAAATGAAAAATTAATTAATTATTTTCAAGAAAATGGAAAATCTGTAGCGGTATTATAGAATATAAATGCATATACAGTAAAACCTCGTTAAGTAGTCACTCAAGGGACCAAACATTTTTGACGACTTAAGTGGAGTGACGACTTAGGCGGAGTGGGAGTTTTTAAAAAACAACAAAACAAAAAAAAACACTGAAATACAATATTTTTATGAATTGCTGTAGGATTCGGTGAGAAAAACAAGATTTTCAGAAATCAATACATGCAAATGAATGAATGGAAAATACGTAATAAAAAAAAATACTTTTTATGGTTACCACATTTTAATCTTTTTTTAAAAAAAAGGCAATATCTCTCTTTGAAACGTTCCAGCCAACCATTGCTGCCGCCGAAATCCTCAATGTTCAACTCCTTAGCAATTTCCATGGCTTTTTCTTTGAGAATCACGGCAGAAATCGGCACATTTTGTGATCTGGCATGTTTTAGCCATCGAACTAAAACCTCCTCGATCTTGTCAAACTTCGATTTCCTCATTCTCTTTCTTTTGTCTTTGCAGTCAGTTTCTTCAATTACTTGTTTCGATGATACAATATCGTTTAATGTAGTCCTGGGAATATGGTGTTCTTTGGCAAAAGCTGTTTTCGAAACATTTGATTTTTCAACAAGTGCAATTAAGTCTTTTTATTCTTTAAAAGATAACGAGGTAAGTTTTCGTTTCCCTGGCATGTTAAAAACGTAATCGAACCACGAAATTGCAAGAGAAAAAAATAGCCCTTATAGCGGGGCTTACTCGCTATGAAATGAAGTCACAATCAGCAGCGTTCAAGAAAAACCTCTACACTGGACAGAGTCGCAGCGAGAAGTGTGCTTGAACGATTAGCAGCGAGATTTCAAGAACCCAAATCCTCCGAAGGGGTAGGAAAGGAATGAAGTGACAGGCGTGGTCGAAAGTTCCCCGTAAAGGCTTGGCTTTCTTAAAGTGAAGGGGCGGAGCTGAAAAGACAGTACGATGGCATGCAAAATAGAGAAGAAAGATGCTATTTACCATTTTTGAGGGTGACGAGTTATCCGGAGTAGAATTAAATTTGGTTACGACTAAAAGAGGGTTATTTTACATTATTGTCTATGAGACCTTGTCGGGACCAAAGGAAAACGACGACTTAAACGGAGTGACGACTTATCCGGGTGACGACTTAACGAGGTTTTACTGTATTATTAATATAAATGTAGATTTTCCCTTTTTGTTTTTTTTCACGACTCCATACAAAAAGTTCCAAAAACGTAAAGCTTACTTTCCTGAAAAGGCTCTGATCAGTATTTCTTAAAAAAAGGTTTTCAACTTTAAAAAGAAAAACAAAAAGAAAGAAAAGTCTATGTTCAATTCTAAATTGAATATCTACTGAATACAATTTTTCCATTTTCTGAAGGAATAACTTAGATATGCATTATATATATATTTAAACTGATTCCCAAATACTCCAATCATATCATATGTTAACTAAAAGGATAAAATAGTCATTTTTTAAACAACAGCAAAATTAGGATAGAAAGCCATTATTTAAATTCCAATGGTTTTCTCTCACTTTCTCGCACTAGGTTCTCGACAAGGACCCTTTGGGGAGATTTCAAATGTGAAAGTTAGATGACCCCTAGTTCTCGACTATGCATACCATGATGACAATATCCTGCGAATGAATAGTTATTGGGATGGGAGCCACAGGCGGATTGATTTGGATGAACTTCACTGATAGTAAATGAACTCAATAAAGGCATCGCTTGATATTGTTCTTGACTTCTGAATTACAACTGCTTCAATAAATGATTTTCTTCTCCAATCAATACTGGTGGCACTTTTAACAAGGCAAGCGACTGATAGATTGCAAATTATATTGGTTCACTTGGTTTTGTGTTTACTACAAAGCTGGGAATTGACTTGTTTGTTTTACACCTGACAAAGAAAAAATTCCTTAAGTAACCAAAGTAGACGCTTCAATTAGATTCTATAAATTCCTGATAAAGTTATGAGGCAACTCTATCCTATTTCCTATAATGGATTCTAGCAAATGCAGAATGTCTTCTTTGTATTCAACAGTTTCTGTTAATTCATTATTGAAGTGTCCGACGTATTGTGATAGCGACCAAAATCGGTAGCTATTGCGTTTGTCCTGTTCGTCCTTGTCTGTTCACAAACTCCCGAACGGAAGGTCTTATCGACAAACGGATTTCGCCATCGTGTTCAGAGGCCCAAACACTGGAAGAAATGGAGAAGTACAACAATCTTAGGAATGAGAGTTACAGGGCAGTCTTAATTGTTCAAGGTGATTCTCTAATTGTTGACAGTAGTTTTTAAAAGAATGACCTTGGATTGATAATAATTCACTTAGTTCTATAAGGATCAATGAATATCGCTAAGCACAAACATACATCATGATTTAATCTTTTCAGTGATTTACAATAATTACAATTCAGGGTAATTTATAATACTAGATGTTACTTAAAAGAGAAATGTTTTTTAATTTTTAATATTTCTAATCTTATTGTAGTAAAATGCTAAAATCAGCATTACACATAAGTTGCAATTAAACTTATAAATTCCTTTTTTTCGAAAATAGTCTTTTAACCTAATTGTCTCATAAGATTTTGCTTAATGATGTTTTGTTTAAAGGTTAGCAGATCTTGACAAATAAGTTTTACGGAATTTGATTGCAATCTAAGCAAGAATTAGACAACTGTCAAACATCATCGTTTTTCTGAATCTCAACAAAAGTTTAATTTTTTTCTATTGTTCTTTAATGAAGAAATATAGGTTCAAGTAGAGCAATTTACATTATTCACATGTACGTAAGTTGTTGATGGTTATTTTCTACTGATACTGAAAATTAATGTTGGCAATATGCAACTGACATATCAAGTTAATTTTATTATTGCCCAAAACAAAAGGAGAGAATTCATGAATTATTGTTGGCCGTGATATCACTATCACTATTGTTTTTAAAGTATGAGAACTGATGAGTTGATGATGTAATTGTTATAACAACATGGTAGTACCACTGCAAGAGTTTGGATTGTACTTGAAAGATGACGGGACAGATTGTAACATGGTTCCAGAGAAGATAGAGGAATATGGCGGAAGAGACAAACTTCTGCAGGCTGAATAGAAGAAATACTTCGAGATAAATGACTTAGCTGGGTTGAAGCACGTATTTAGTTTCTGGTTCTAACATTTAAAATATTAATGCTAGTTGAGCGAATGATATTTTGGCATTAATGTTATTCTAGTTTGTCCACAAGAACTCTGGATAGACGTTCAATAGTGTCGATGGGATTTGGACATTGAACAACCAGCGGCATATTGGGTTCAAGTGACTTCTTCGTTTGGATTAGATTAAAAAGAGGAATCTAAGGATCAATGACGATATGTTTTAATCTTCTAAGGAACGGATAGAATTATAGAAGAAATGAAGTAAGTCATTTTAATACATTTATTGATATAGAAGACGAATTTAGTTTTACCGTTGGATTACTTCGATAACCATGTCAAATTATATTGTTGATACAACGGTTACAAGAGGAAAATATCAATAATTCAAGAATTTGTTGAAGATTAAGAATTTACAATACAAAATAAACCATACTCGCACATATTCAGTGATTCCTAGAGACACTGTTTTGTTATTAGTTATGTGCGAGCAGTGGCGTAACTAGGGGGGTGCGGTGGGTGCGGTCCGGGCGGCACATATTTTGGGGCGGCATTTTTTATGTTTAGTTTTTGTTGTAAGAAAACAACTTGTTCACTTCATAAGTTTACTATTCGATTTCTACGAATTATGACTTACTATATGATTTCGAGTACAGTAAAACTCCGTTATGACGCTCCTGCTTACAGACCTACCCCGTTCTTTACGCTCCTTTTATACGGTCCCTGGAATTTTCTATGTAACTCTGTATACTTTTACCCTCTTATAACGCTTCAAATCCCGCTTTTTAGCGCTTTTTTTATATCGGAAATTTTGTATATAAAGAAATGTAACATTGAAAAGATTCTTTTTTCTTTCCCTGGTAGGAGGGAATCGTTGAACTCTATGAAGTGCGGATCTGTGATACAGTGGTGCAAAATGTCGAAGCGGAAGTCCCTTTCTCTAAGTGAAAAATTGCAAATTCTCCGTAAGTACGGCGACAATTCTACACTAAGTCAGAAGGATTTCGCAGAATCTCTAGGAATCCCCTCATCCACTCTGAGAACAATAATAAAAAAATAAGGATGCAATTACCGATGCAGCGAAGGGTGGTTGCAAACGTAAAACAGTAGAGTGTGGAAAATATGAAGATGCCGAGAAAATTCTAATTGAATGGATTCATCAGTCCCGTGATACATCAGTGCCATTAAGTGGTCCAATCATTCAAGAAGAGGCGCGTGAAATAGCGGGCAAATTGAACACAGAATTTTCTGCCTCCAATGTTTGGCTAGATAGATTCAAGAAAAGGCACGACATAGTATTTCGCCAAATCAGTGGAGAATCAGAATCAGTTAGTGACAGTGATTTAAATGAGTGGCAAAATGAAGTGCTCCCGAGGCTCATTACTTGCGCTGCGCGATGTTTTCAATGCGGATGTGGCTTATTTTTCAAACTAATACCCGACAAGTCATGCGTACTGCAAGGGAAAAAATGCCTTGGTGGAAAATTAAGCAAGGAAAGGGTAACTGTTCTCGTTGCTGCAAATGCTGATGGATCTGAGAAATTGCCACTAGTAGTGATGGGAAAGTCAAGAAGACCTCGTTATTTTAAAAACATTAAAAGACTGCCATGTGAATACAAGAATCAAGCACATGCCTGGATGACGGGTGAGTTGTTTGTCTCTTGGCTAAAAGACTTAGACCAAAAAATGATTAAAACCAATCGCAAGATTCTGCTTTTCATCGACAACTGTCCCGCTTACTCGAAAAATGTGAATCTGAAAAATGTAGAACTTGCTTTCCTGCCAACCAACACAACAAGTAAGATTCAACCAATGGATAGGGAGTAATAAAAGTGCTAAATCATTTCTTCCGAAAGCGTGTTGTTTTGCGATATCTGCAGTGTGATGTCTCAATGGAGACTCAACTGTGATATCTGCAGTTTGAGTCTCAATGGAGACTCAAATCGCATCACCTTGCTGGATGCTGTGAACTTCATCTCTGTTGCATGGGAAGGGATTGATGCTCAGACTATCGCCAACTGCTTCAGGAGAGCAGGATTCTTTAAGGTAAGATTCTTATGGCCAAGTGCACGAAACTTCAATTAACTTTGCCGGCTGCATTGTGGAAGTACCTAAAATTAGTGGGGGTGCTGCTCCCAGTGGCGTAGCGATGAGGGGGGGGCCAAGGGGGTCTGTCATGCCCCGGGCGCCACTCGCAGAGGGGCGCCAAATGGTTCCCAAGACATGTATTACTATATGTTTTTCGAGTATTCGAGGGAGGGGGGACGCCAGTTATGCTCGCTACGCCACTGGCTGCTCCAGAAAAATTTTAACCTTTGTTTTAAAATTGTGTGAAAGGAAACAAACATGTGTGAAAAGAAATTTATCACGTTTCTGAATAAATTTTCTTTTTTTACATGTTTGTTTCCTTTCACACAATTTTAAAACAAAGGCTAAAATTTTTCTGGAGCAGCACCCCTCACTAATTTTAGGTACGTCCACAATGTAGCCGTGAAAGTAATTGAAGTTTGGTGCACTTGGCCATTAATGTTGTTAAATTGGGTTATTATCTATCAACTGTGTAAAACTTTCTGTGCTTCGACAGGGGGTTAATTTTCTTTTTTTTTTTTTTAATTTCATAGGAACGTGATCTAGCACTTCCCGGATGATGACAAGGATTGCACTGCTGTATGGGAGGAGTTGGGGGATGTGCGTTTAGAGGATTTTGTGTAAGTTGACGATAGCCTAGTGACCTCAGAAATTCGCGATGTTGACGACATGATTGTAGATCATGCTGCTGACCAGGATGAAGACAGTGAAGCGGAGGAAACAGAATCTGCAGAGAAAAATGCTCCCACAAGAAATGAAGCCCTCACCGCACTAAATATGCTCCGAAAATATGTTAGTGTTGCTCCTAGTGGTGTATCAATTGATGTTAATAGTTATTTGAACCGCATTGAAAATATCGTAATTCATAACGGTAGCACACACACGCGGCAAAACACAATCAAAGATTTTTTTAACAGGAAATAAGTTTATATTGCACTACATCTATTGCAGAATTAAGTATGTTTCCTGTAAAATGGTGTCCAAATCTTTCCCCATCTCCTAAATCATTTCCCGTCTTTAAAAATATCCCGCTTATTACGCTTGAATATCCCGCTTATTACGGTCCCTTGATGAGCGTAATAACGGGGTTTTACTGTATTTATTGACTTTGTTGACATTGATAAAGAACAGTTCCGTATTGAAAGAAAAAGGATCCTGGTTTTTATGGCTGTACCTGACTACAAGAAGAGGCAAAACGTTGGAAAAACGGGGGGAAAGGCCCTCTTGATCTACTGATATTTATTCAACAGTATAGATTGAAAAATTCTGTACCCAACATTGTAATTTTACTAAGATTTTTTTTAACAATTGCTATCAGTGTCGCTAATTGCGAAAGGAGCTTCTCCAAATTAAAGTTGATAAAAAATTATCTTCGTTCCACAAGTTGGCGATGTCGCTAAGACACTGGCCTCTCACCTCTGAGTCCCGGGTTCGGTTCTCATGTTGGTTTCGTTGATGGTGGCGATCCGCGCTGGGCAAGTTGTCCCGGGGTTCTCCCGTTTCCCCTGCATTTCTCACACCATCCTTTCTCAGTCTTTCTCTCCGTCTGTCCTTCTTTCCGTGGGATAGTACAAAAGATCTTACAGGTCGACGTGCTCGGCAGTCGTGCCACCCACTTTCAATTAATGTAATCTAATCTAAGACTACAAAATCTTGCAATATTGTCCATAGAACAAGAAATTACAAATAATATAAATTTTGAGAGCATTATACACAATTTTTCTACTATGAAAGTAAGAAGAGTAAATATTTAATTATATTTACATACACATTTGTATTCAATTTGTTTGTTTATCCAAAAGAAATGAAATTATTTATTTATATTGATAAATAAAAAATAAAAAATATTTAATGGTAATTTTTTTTTGTAAATTAGATAAATGTTTTATAATTTAAATAGGGCATCCGATGATAAAAAAGTTACCCACCTACAGTTTGTCTCAATTACAATTATTTATTTATGTTTATTAATTTATAAAAACCACCATTTCATTGACTTAGAAAGGGCGGCAAATTAGAGACCGCCCCGGGCGGCAAAAGTTCTAGGTACGCCACTGTGTGCGAGTATGGTTTATTTTGTATTGTCATTATTATTTTCGCACGTTAAA
>JAFIDM010000003.1:68187771-68202497 GCA_023159025.1 Thereuonema tuberculata
GAACAGAACAAGAAACTAGTTCTGTTCATCAGGTTTTGCATTTCAATTAAATTCAGATATACTTAAATCATCTCATGCCGTGGCATTTTTTTAAAGTATCTGTACTGCCACTAAATTTATTTTAATCGAAGATATTCCGTTCTAGGGTCGACTGTTTAGAAGTTAAAGATTGCATCAAAACTTAGTTATCAAAATCTTAAATAAATTCTTATCCTCAAAATCCTATAATACTGTTCGTTTGCTTGTGTCCTAATATACCAAAGTTACTCTTGGATTGAAAAATGTTAAAAAAGCAGGTTTCCATTAGAAATTAAGTAAAGTAGAATTCTTGTTGTTTTACTTTATTTGATCTTTTAAAATATTCTTATAATTCTATCTCCTGTCTATTTTATTGATGCAGTTGGAGCAGGGTCTGCTGGCTCCGCCCTTGCCGCTCGTTTGTCTGAAATCTTGGACATTAGAATTCTCCTATTAGACGCAGGCGAAGAACCATCTTCAGAAACAGGGTTACCCTGCCATTCTGGTAACTTCATTCCCAATCATCAGAAATTTGTGTATTCCACTGTTCCACAGAGAAAATGCTGCAGAAAATTCAAAGAAGGAGTGAGTAGCTGTTTAATAATTTTTCAAATATTTAGGTGTTTAAAATATGTTTGGCATACTTAGTAATTCAGTTGTTAATTTCCTAATAATATTCTGTGTTTTTATGTAAGTCTAACGAAATTGATTAGGACATTTTCTAATTTAAGATATCAGTTAAAGACTTATTCATTTATTGTTTACTTTTTGTTAGTAGAAATATAATCAAACGGTTTTCAGTTAATAAAAATAAATAAATATTGCATTTATAAATTCTATATATTCAACATAGCAAGTACCTATCTATCAAGGAAGAGTTTTAGGTGGAACAAGCAATATAAACGAATTAATTTACACTCGAGGAAATAAAAAGGATTATGATAGCTGGGAAAAAATGGATAATAAAGGATGGGGTTTCAAAAAGATCTTAAAATATTTCATGAAAATCGAAGATTATAGGATACCTCATACTGAAGATGAAGGTAAATTATTTCATTTTTTTTTTTGTTTTTTATGTAAACTAGATTTAAAAAACAATACTTAAATTTCCAAAAATATTTTTTTTTTTTTTGTAATATTTTCCAAATTTCAATTTTTGGTCTTAAATTATTTCAATAATTTTATTAATTTAAAAACTCAAAACTTCGTTTTTCATTATTGTTGACGAATGTAGATGAGAAATATCTACAAAAGTTAAAAAGAAACAAAACACCAATGTGTAATAAAAAAGATTTCTTCAGTGAATTTCCTGCTTACTTTTGCGCTTTGACTGACTGAAATTTATTACATTAATTAATATTGATGGAAAATAAGTTCCATCAACATCATAAGATGTCAAATTTGTTGAGCGTGGAATTTCTTTCACTCTTCCTTCGCTTTTGCACTGAATTGTTTGAGGTATTTCTTAAATTTGAAGCCTGATTTTGACCCTCAGTGCTTCGCAGAAAATAACAGAAGCTAAAACTATTTTCTTCCTATTAAAATCCTAATTTTCAATCAGGAAACCAAACACTGAACAAGAAAGCAATTTTAAACCAAGTTGAAAATGTGTTGAAGTTTTCGGGTATTATCTGAGTGATTCACGACAAAATAACCTGGCAAATTACAAATGATTCCTTTTTCCATAATTAGATGATACTGAGTGAATGATCAAAACGAATCAGTTTCCAATCCATCGCATCAGCACTCATGATATCCTGAAACATTGGAATGACTGTTATTAAGACATAATTTGATATCTGTTTTATTATGGAGATATCTTCAGAAATCAGATTGTACCACGATATACGATCTATTTCTTGCCAATGGAATTGCAACCCCTCAGATATAAGTATAAATATATAAAGCGCTCTTTTATGGTACCAGTGCTTTTGAGTCATTGCAGATCTTGATTATCCTGGAATTTATAAGATAATAAACTTACAACCCAACTAAAATTGCTTTGTTGAATGCTGCTAATGATGACAGTACTGTAGAAAACAATGGAGATGGTTACTAACTTTTTTATGTATTTCCATTATTTCTTACATTATATTTTTATCAATGTAATTGTCTAAGTAAATGATTTCGATTCTCACCAGTCAGTGTGAAATATTCGCTCGTTGTCTCCGTTAATTACTGTATATATGAACTGGTGGCTTGTTTTAAAAACAAATATAAAAGAAAAAAGTGAGCGGATGTTTAAAATGTATGGTATAAAGCTACTTCATTCCGTTTCGATCGGAATTTGGTCTTTCAGTCATAGATCTGCTTCTGTGTTTTCGTACAAGCGATAAGAATATCAGAAGTAGAATTTCTTTTTGGCATCTTGACAGAACGATAATGAATTGTAACGGATTGATGTATCTGTTTTGAACAATATCTGTTGGCTGTTAAACCCGAAGCTTCAGAACAGTCAAATAATTCTTATTAGAAGGCGAATATAATCAATGTCTGTCTTTATACTTATTAATTACTGAGCTGATCAGTTTTGAAAATTTAATAGGATAGTCTGAGTTAGTAAAAAAAAAAGTTAGTATTACAGTATTTCCTCCTCAAAGTTAGATGGGAATTTTTATCTATGTTAATTGAAGATTAAGAATGACTATACTTTTATGTTTCTTAAATAAGAACGTTATATTTGTCAATGTGTGTGAACAACAATGAGTGTAAAAAAATAACTTGGGAATTGCGAATTTAAAAAATATACGTTGCTGAAAGATGTGACGAAAACTGAGAAATAGAGAAAAAGTAACGATTGATTCAACCTTTAGACGTTCGCATTTGTCGGATTTACAAACATTTCCTTAAAAACATCATAGACAAATGCTTAATTTTCAGGTGATATCAATCTTGAACGATTTGAAAAAGCTTTAATCATTCATGATTTTCATTCTCGAATCCAATAAACAAAAGTTTGATCAGATATAATTTCAACAAGTCTGAAAATTCAATTCCAAATCTGATTCCTTCAATACTAATTAGCATCATGGTTTTGTTATTTGAACTCGTTTTGACCCTTTTAATCTCTTCTTGATATACTTAACATAAATTGTAGGTATCATGCTTGAATAGATTTTGAGTTGGTTTTTGCCCCAAGAATCTTTAATCTTAGACGTTACTTCAATGCCTAATTAGTAAATGTGTGGTTTTCTTGTATACTGTTTTGTTCATTTCAATGTTCTTCTTCTTCAAATCTATGGCATTCCTCACTTGACGAAATACAGTAAAACCCCGTTATTACGCTCGTCAAGGGACCATGACCTACAAGCGTAATAAGCGGGATAGCGCTATAGACGGGAAATGATTTATGAGATGGGGAAACATTTAGACACCATTTTACAAGAAACATACTTGATTCTGCAATAGATATAGTGCAAATATGAGCTTATTTCCTATTGAAAAAAATCTTTGATTGTGGTTTGCCGTGTGTGTGTGCTACTGTTATGGATTATAACATTTTCATTGGGTTCAAGTAACTATTAACATCAATTGATACACCACTAGGAGCAACACTAATATATTTTTGGAGCAGATTTAGTGCACTGCCCGCTATTTCACGCGCCTTTTCTTGAATGATTGGGCCACTTAATGGCACTGATGCATCACGGGACTGATGAATCCATTCAATTAGAATTTCCTCGGCATCTTCATATTTTCCACACTTTACTGTTTTACGTTTGCATCCACCCTTCGCTGCATTGGTAATTCCATTCTTATTTTTTATTATTGTTCTCAGACTGGATGAGGGAATTCCTAGAGATTCTGCGAAATCCTTCTGACTTAGTGTAGAACCGTGTACTTACGGAGAATTTGCAATTTTTCACTTATATAAAGGGATTTCCGCTTCGATATTTTGCACTAACTTACTTTATCACAGACCCGCACTTCAAAGAGTTCAAAGATTCCCTCCTACCAGGGAAAGAAAAGAATCTTACTGTGTTACATTTCTTTTCGATACAAAATTTCCGATATAAAAAAAGCGCTGCAAGCGGGATTTGAAGCGTTATAAGAGGGTAAAAGTATACAGAGTTACATAGAAAATTCCAGGGACCGTAGGAAAGGAGCGTAAAGAACGGGATAGTGCTATAAGCGGGAGCGTAATAACGGGGTTTTACTGTATCACTCTTCCAATCCTTTCCCTTTATAGAATAGTTCACATTTGGTTTTATGTAGCTATTTTACAAAACGATACATTATAAACATTATTTCCTTGGTAGTATTAATATTTATAATAGCCATGAATGTAGTTGTTTTTCTTGCTTTATCTTATTTCAGCTCCATTCCATTCACAAGGGGGACCAATTACTGTTTCAAGACCTTCATATCAAACCCTATATTCACAGACTTTTCTGGATGCTGGACAAGAGATTGGATATTATCTTACAGATATCAATGGAGAGAAACAAGCAGGTTATAAGAACGCTGAATTTAATTGAGAGAAATTTAAAAAAAATTAGTTTAAATTATCGTATTTGAACTTTAAATATTCTTAATTCATGGAAATATTTTTCTTTGCTAGACCAGACTTAAAGATAATTGATAGTTTATTTTTGAAACGTATCATATTTCAGTATGGCAAAGTAATACTAAATAATTTTTTCTGAGATTTCAATCATTTCAAAAATTATAATTCAACATTTCTCTTTAGGTTTTACGTTTAGTCCGGCTATTTTAAAAAATGATTTACGATGGTCGAGTTATCATGCCTATCTTCTTCCACTGAAGAATAACACGAACGTACATATCTGGAAAAATTCTTTTGCTACTAAAGTAAGATTTTTTGAAAAATTTTTGATAATGAAGTTTTGCTTTTTTAGGACAAAGAACATTTTGAAAAGAATGAAAGATAAATATGGAAAGTTCAAGAACCTGAATTACGTTTCATGAATAAAGATAACGAAATCTGAACTTGTGAAACACTGTCAATTCTGTAATTAAAACTTCTGGATTATAAAAATTTCCAGGATTTCTGGACAATAAAACTTCCAAGAAAAAAAGACCTAGGTTTGACCTTTTAATAAGAAAAAATGAATGGACTGAATCGGTCTGAGTTGATTCCAGGATGGTTAGATTAAATTCTTCTATCGAAACAAAATATTTGGAACCACTTGTCTAAATTGGGGTTAATTTTTAAAATGCAAGTTCTAATAATAATATATAACAAGATGATAGAAACATTAATCATTAGAAATTACAAAATTCTAAATAAAACATTGCAGATATGATATAGTAATCACAAGACTTAAAAATCAAAAACATATTAAAAGATGATCGTATTTAAAATTATTCCTCTATTCTAGTGTATATTTTTGATTTGAAATTTTGAAAGGATATTTCAGTCGACATCTAAAAAGGAACAATCTCTACCTCCAAAGAAAACCGAGATTGTAAATTTGTGAGGAAGGTGTGATGATCTGGAGATTTGTCATTAGTTTAATTAAGATAGTAATCTTATACTATTTAGTATTTTCTATTAAAACGTAAAAGTCTTCATTAAGTGTCTTTGATTGTTTGATTCTATAGAATTAGGAAACTGACTTTGAATTCTGTGTTTTTTGTAGATTATATTTGACGAAAAGAAGAAAGCTAAAGGAGTCAACTTTCATCGTTTGGGTATAAATTGTTCAGCCGAGGCTAAGAAAGAGATAATTGTATCTGCAGGAGCCATTAATTCACCCAAATTACTTTTGTTATCAGGACTTGGACCTATGGAAAGATTATCTATATTAAAGGTAAATGTACGGTAAGTTATCGTAATTAAAAAATGTAATGTGACCAACACATATTTTGTGGTGGCCTCATTACATTTTTGAATTATGATAATTAAACCTCATGCACATAAATTGCTTAAGTACATGTAAGTTATTGTTGGTGATTGAAAAATTATTAATACATTTTTAGATTTGTAATCTAAACCAATAAGGTAATAACAATAATAAAATTCTCATTGAACTAATAACTACATAATTATACAGATTTGACTGAAATATTTAAGAGAAGTTTAACTGCTCGAGGTTTCAAAAAATTAAATTTCTAAGTCTAACTGATTTATATGAAATCATCTCTATAAGAATAATAATTAATGAAAAGTGATTTTATAAATTACAATAATAAAGCCATTAATTAAGGTACATTACTGTAAATTAATAAATGTATTAGTCAAGATGTCTGTTAGATAAAGAAATAATTTATTCATATGAATCATTTATTTATTTAATAAATGAATTATGATTCATTTCTTTTAGTAATAATTAAAGGTAATAAATTTGAAATAAGTTTTATAATAAAATAAACATATTATAAATGTAACTTAAAAAAAAAATCCATGTAATCATTCTGTAAATTCTATAATGATTAGGAGTGATAATATCTGTTATCAACTATTTAATGTTGGTTGTCTTGAATTTTTAAAAAAATATTTAAGCTTTTAATTACGATGCTTGTTAATTTTCCTTACAAATTTCATTAAGACACTGTTAATACAAAAATATCCCAAAAATGATTAAACCGCATTTATCCTACATTTTTAATCAATAATATTGTTTTCTACATTGTATAGATTCCAGTGGTTGTTGATCTTCCTGGTGTTGGAGATCAATTGATTGATCAGGTGTACGTGAAAGGGATTTTGTGTTTTGGGAATCAGACGAATGCACCGACAGTTTCATTCTATGACGGATCGGAAAAGGCAGGTAAATATTTAAATGATTCATAAAACATGAAGTGAAGAATTAACAGCGAAATAAAGAATGACATTTCATTTTCATAAGTACAACATGATCGGAAAACAATGAAGTTTCAGACTTACGGTATTTCGTATTATTACACTCCTCAGCCGTATTATCCAGTTGATGAGTAGGGTTGCTTCGCACATTTCTCAGATATTTATCTGGCCAACTCTGAAACAACTGTCCAGTACCTCATCAATTGCTCATGAGCATTCTTTAATATCGTGTCTACTACAATAAATTGTACTTTCTATAATCTTTCTATACTCGTGATTTTGTTATAGAATATTAACTGTGAAACATTATCTTTCTCAGGAAAGGGAGAACTCAAAATATTCCATTAAATCAGAAACAAGAACTTAGTCACAAAACTAGCGTCAATCTCGTTACATTCTGCTGGATGCAATACACAAGGATCATGATTGCGAGTTTTAGCTGAGTGTTTTCGCATTGGAAGATCACAGTCAATTTTGTGCAACCCGGCATAAATCTTTAATCATATCTTCTGGTCACACGATGATTTGCTATGCGGGTCTTTCAAAAAAAAAGAGGAAAACAACGAAGAAGATGATAGAGAATATTTTAGAATGTACTGGGAAATCTCTACAGCAATTGCGGTATGCAACAAGCGAAAGATACGAATGAAGGACGTTTGTACATGAACTTGCCAGGAGTCAAAGAGGACTTAAGGGAAATTAAGAACAACAACTTATAAAAAAAGAAAAACTGAACAACATTGCCTATTAATCTGTATCCTTACAATGCTTTTGTGCTTTGTAACTTATGCTGCAATTATTTGTGTTTTCAATCAAGCCCTAACAATAAGTTTTTCTTTACACATTAAATTTTAACTTGAGATAGGTAATTGAAGATATATTTGATTTTATTTAGATGAACAAAAATAGTTGCTTTAAAAAAAAGAAAGCAATTATGAAAAGTAAAACAAAACACTGCTTTTAATTAAATAAAAATGCTTACCTTAAAAATAATTTCTTTGGAATGTAAGCATTGAACTAAATGATCAGCATCCTGCTTTTATAAGTTCTTATCAGTAAATCAAAAGTTATTGGATACAGTTACAATTAGATTCCGGGTGATAAATGCATAAAAAATATTTTATAAGCTATTACTTTTTGTTAATAAATACACTTTATATGTTACAAAAGATGTATTAATTTTTTAAAATTCACAAGGAGGACCAAATTGGCAAGAAAGTACAAGATGATTTTGTAAAAACATCTATTTTTAATTTAATTATTGTTTAATTAAATTTGGGAAATCTATTTTTAGCACTTCCAACAGAAAATGTTGCTTTTGTAAACACTATTCATTCGAAGAACGATTGGCCAGACATAGAAATATTACAATCTTCGTTCCAGTATTCTAGACCAATCAATTCCTATGCAGCTGAATCCAGGATTAAGAAAGATTATGACAGAGAATTTGATCTTATTTCTTCGTGGATTGAAAAGATATCGACATCGGTAAGTATTCTTGTAATCCCTGTACTTTTACAAAATCGTAATTTTGGAGTATTATTATATTACAGATTTTTTTTTTTATTTAACGGATTTGAAAATTTTAATGAAATTGGATAATTCAATTCATCATTTTAGCATTTTTAAGTTTTATTGAAAAGCGATGTTGAATTTAACTTCTGCAAATTGCAAAAACTTTAATTTTTTTTATTGCTTTCGAATTAGGAAGGATCTAAAAGTCTCAATTTATATGATGGTCACGTGATTCGTATCCGCACTGCTTTAATGCGTCCATATAGTAGAGGTTATTTGACACTGAGGAGCTCAAATCCTTTTGATCCTCCAATTATCGATCCTTATTACTTAGAAAATCCTTTTGATGTAAAAGTTCTAATGCAAGGTTATATTTTTTATTTTGTTAACATTTGTTATTGCAATTCGTATGTTTTATTTAGATTCGAGGTTTTATATGTAAATATCTCGTCTAGTATCTACAGTTGATGATTTGATTCATCTTCTGATGTCAGATTTCTTCTTTTTAATTTTAGGTCTGAACGAAACTTACCGCCTAATTAATTCGGAATCCTATCGGAGAATGGGTCTCCACGTAATAGATTTTGGGAAATTATTTGGTTGTGAGCCAATGGACACCAGTTCTGCCAAATATTTGGAATGTATGGTTCGCACCTTCAGTTCAGGTGCAATGAATTTCGTTGGTTCTAATAAAATGGGACCAAAGTATGATCCTTCAGCAGTTGTTGATAAAAAACTCAGGTGAATTAATAGAATAATAGAACATGATACCTATAAATATCTTCTTTACTACTCATAAACAACAGTATTTCGTTTCTTTTTAATAAGAAACTTCTTCAGGTTGAGGAGAAGAAAAAACTTTCTTTTTCCTCTAAATTTCATAATTCGTTATGAATACACGCATTTCTTTTAAATTCTAATAATACAATCAATAATATAATACATATTAATTACAATAATACGAGAATATTAATTAACATCATGCTAGATGCTACTTAGCATGATTTAATACAAAAATTTAATACAAAAAATTTGTTTAAATGCCACAATTATTTTTCTTTCTGTTTTCTATGTTATTATGTTTTTTAATATAATCAAACGCTATTTCACTTTAAGAAATTTTTCTTTATTCATGCATGGATTAGAATTAATTAGGCATGATTCTATCATCATCCTTTCTTTTTCTTGCAAATTATATCTACTTTAGGATCTGGATTGTGTTTCATTAGTGTGCAGTGATCCACCCAATCTGAAATGTTTCTTTCATTGTGTCTAAAAGCTCTGCCACTCGTTCCTTCAAATCTTAGCATGATGTTAATTAATATGCTTGTATTATTGTAATTAATATGTATTGTATTATTGCTTGTATTATCGTAATTAAAAAAAATGTATATATTCATAACGAATTATGAAATCTAGAGGAAAAGGAAAGTTTTTCTTCTCCTCAACCTGAAGAAGTGTCTTATAAAAAAGAAACGAAATATTGTTGTTTATGAGTAGTAAAGAAGATATTTTTAGGTATGATATTCTAATTTATTTAAAAAGTATGTATAGGCATTGAGATAATAGAATAATAGTTTTTTTTTATTGATAGTTTTTCTCTTTAAAAAAAAAAAATAATAATTCATTGCAATGGTTGATATTTTTTTTTACTCTTTATTGATATTCAAAATGACAACTGAAAATTTGCATAAAAAATGAAAAATTGAATAAATACATGTATATTAAGAAATGGTAAAAAATATTATGTGTATTATTTTTTTCTCTACTCGTTTTGGTCTCATTTTGGGTAAGTATTCATTTTAAAGTTTACGTGGTGGTTGGAACTTCGACAACGAACATCCTCCATTGTAATGTGTTTATAAGATCATGAATCTGTTGCTTCAATCGAGGTTTGGCATCAGAGGATGAGTCCGTGCTTAGTAAGATTTTAGTTGACTTGAAGCTGAGGGAAATTATATTAATTTTTTATATTAGAAATATCTACGTAATTTGAATAAAATCCTGAAATCATTATTACATAAGACTTTAATCTCACATTTCGAATGCTTCTGGTCTCCTTTCATCATTTTTACTCAATGTGTAAGTCTCTGCACCATATAGGACTATAGTCCATACCTAAATCTTTAGTAATCTTTTTCGTAATTGTCAGACCGATATTCTTTGCCATCAAAATTCTGTTTCTCTCTGAAGGCTCTTTTTGCCATTGCTAATCTTTCTCTAATCTCTTTCTCGCATCTTCTGTCCCAGATATCGATAGCTATTAACCTGTTCAATTTCGATCTTTACTTATTTCCTGAATTTATTACTTGTGGTTTGCTTAACAGAAAAATGGCTGATCTCAGTTTTCACGTCCTCCAAATTACTATTAATCTTAAAATGAAAGTTATTTTTTTACTGTTGAAAAAATATAGTAATCGCCCAAAGAAAAGATTTAAGAATTGACGTTTTGAGATCTCCTCACGGCGTTTGTTTATGTTTGCAAGTGTGTGTGTAAGATAACTCAACTACGATACACTAATGTACTTAGAATTTATTTCTGTATTGATTTGATTACATTTTTCTTAAGTAAAAGCATTGCGATTTTCTTTCTTACATTCATTTAGACAAATTGTTACAGACATCGGTCAATTAGGCCAGTAACCTTGTTCTGCTGAAATGTCTTTTGTATGCTGCTGATGTATTTCATTGTTATGTGTCTATTTCGATCTGCCTGGCAGCTTATTTTATCGAGTAGTTTTCTCCCATAGGACTGACCCCATTGTTAAAAACGAAAAGTTTTGTATCTACCAACCCTTTTTGAGACGAGCTAGAGCAGGCAATCACATCTCATATAAAATCTCTTCTTAAATAACATGCTTTACCCATTCTAATATTTAACTGAATTTTACTGAGACCCCTTCTGCTTGTCTGCTTATTTCAATTAGGAAATCAATATCAGGTGGCTATCTGTATTTACGAAATATAGATAGTCACCTAATATGAACTACCATTTTTAATGAAACAATAGAATATCAAAAAAGAAGACGTCTGCAAGTCTTTATTAATACCTGGAATATTTCACAGGAGTAATTCCAAAGAGTTACAAAATCAAAAAGGGTTGGTAGATACAAAACTTTATATATAAATATATATTTTTTTTATTATTATTTTTGAGAAAGTCACAGAAATAGAATATTTTAAATATATCTAAGACAAATTTGATAGCAAAAGTTATTCCTAGAAGTGAAAGAACACCAGAAGAATTGCCATTGAATTCAATGTAATGTAATCGAGAAATGTTATATTTTTTTAATCAACGTTACATTTGTTGACAACTATGACGAGGGTGAAGTAAAATTGACTTGACAAATGTTGTCGGTTCAGAAATTGTCAAATTCGATGTTTCATATCGTTTAGGCTTATTATTTTTTTTAATTATATGTCAGTTTAAGAGCTGTTTTACGAAGGGATTAAACTTTGTTACAATATAAATCTCACTGTTTTGAAATTACTTGACATTTACAAAGTATTAAAAAAAATTATGGATTATTAAATAAGAAATTTTGAATTTATCAAGGATTAATGGCATTTTCGAGTAAGATTTTTATTTTATTAATATTAAATTTTTTTAACTATTTAAGATATTTTTGTTAATGAAATTTACTAATTCATCATTTCAGGGTTTACGGAGTAAGAAATTTACGGGTAGCCGATGCATCAGTGATTCCTGTTCCTATCACGGGTCATACTCATCTTCCAAGTGTAATGATAGGAGAAAAAGCAGCCGATTTACTACGAGCAGCTTGGAAATTGGATCCAGAAAATGAGTAACATTATTTTTAACAGAAAAATGTTCGAAAAGTATTAAAAAAAAAAGGAAACCCCGAACATTGAACTTTTCAATTGAAGTTTTTAATTCCAATCATTTCAGCTATTTGGAAAAAAATAAAACTATATTTAATTTTGTAAGTGATGGTCAAAGATTAGAGATTACTGATTTTTTTTTCTTTTTTAAGTAAACTGCTGTGGTTGCCGACACTGGACACATTTTGAGGTAAAACTTATTGAGGATTGATCAAAAAACTTGCGAGTCCTTTTCATGAAGCCGATTTCGTGAATATTACGTAGAAAGCTGACTTGATTTACATACTATAGGACTGGGCGATTTATTGCTCTCTCTCTCTCTCTCTCTCTCTCTCTCTCTATATATATGTGTGTATATTGACAGCCGATATCCATCGAGCTACGTAACTACAACCAGTAGTCAATGCACATATACGTTAAGCCAGAATTTCTCAATCAGTGATGATACCTTTGGTGTGCACAAGACAACATTCTGAGATTGTATTTGAAATCAGCATTTAGCTTTTCACTAGTCAAATGCTCGTTTCTAGAATAAAATCTATGTCAAGTAACTTGGGCAAACAGAAATATGAACGACATTCTGATTCGTTCTAACATTGAGGATAAAGTATTAATTGTCATTCAAGAATTTGTTAATGTTTACTACATTTTTCTGTTTTATTATAATTTCAGATTTAAGATGAGAGCTCCTTATCTCACCATAATGACATAATTCTTTTGATCCGCTCTTTTTTGTGGTTCTTACTTTTCGATCGATAGCTAAATGGGAAGTCCTTAATAAACGAAGTTTCAATATTTGCAAGATACAGAGAGAAGAGAAGCAATGTTAGAATGAAATACACTGAAAGATAGGATACAAATACATGAAAGGATTTCAAATACATGAAAGATAGGACAGTTTCGCTTTACGAATTAAATTGGAAAAAGGATTCTCCTGTTGTATCGGTTTTTGGAAGAACACATATGCAAGTAAATCCCTTCGAAACTACGCACTCTGATGTTCTGTAATACACACTGATTTTATGAAAAAATTTAGCATATGAAAACAATTTAATTATTAAAACATTTAAATTTCCAGGCCAATTAACTAAGAATAGGATCATCTTAATATGAAGCGAAAGGGCTTCAGAATTATGAAGATGAATCTTGATACCTTAAAAATGATTCAGAATGCAATTATATTAATATTATCACAAATTATTTATTAAAGGAGAATGGACAAACTGTATGGGAATTTGCCCCACCCTGTATAGTGATAAGATATATACCTATAGAAAGATCTCCTTACGTAGAACATATGTTATTATTACGACTCGTCTCAATTATTAGTCCGTATCTAGTTATATACGTCTAGATATGACTTATCTCGTTGACATCTTACTTCCCCAATGTATTAATTATCATTTAATACTTATTTTCAGTAATAGTAAATATTATTTTCATTTATTACATATAAAATAATTATTATTTACTTGAAATAAATGATAATATTAATTACGTATAATACTTATTAACAGTGTGATTTATTGATTGTGGTAAATGTGGGTGACAGGGAAGCCAACCATATTCACCACAATCAATTACTCAAACGTCATATTATATAACTCCGAACGGACTAATAATTGAGACAATTCGTAATGATAAAAATATGTTCTATTGATGGAGATCTTTCCTCACGTATATATTTTATCGCTATACAGTGGTGAGGCAGATCTCCCCATTTAAATTTATTGTGTTATTTTTCTCTTTTTTTTTATTTTTACTGACTATTTTTGTATTAAGTTTTAGTTATTTAATAACAGTCAAATAACTGTATTTATAATTTGCATATATCTGGAAGTTTCTCGAAGCCAGAGGAAACTTCTTTGTAGCACTATCTGATGAGTAATCTTCCAATATAAACTCCTGTGCTTACCGAGAGAAGGCAAACTACGAGATTGCCTGTAATCAAGAACACTCATTTGAGCGAATAAATTTTATTTCATCGAATTTTTGTAGTTTCTGTTTATTATAAAAAATACGTTACAATATCATACATGTTTGAAATGTCTTTATAATCTTCTGTCATTCGAAAAAACCTCCTTTATTCTGTCTATATTTCATCTTTTTTTGGAAATGACTTCTTCAGGACATCCTCCTCAAGTCGTTTTTCGAATGACAGAAGATTATAATGTATGTATTTTTATATAAAGAAGATATTTTAATGTCTTAAAAAAAATTAGTGTCTTAAAGTGTGTTTTACCAGTTAGTCTATGGTAAGTGGAATATTAGGAAGATTTTCGTTAAAAATCGACCATGATTTGCATTAAAAACCTTTTCAAATGGCAGTAATTCTACTCGTTATCTTTTTACACTGATGAAACAGAAAAAGCAACACTTAGATCCTTCTCAATAGCCTGTGGACTCTATACAAAGCAGTGGTGCCCAACCTTTCGTAATCTGGGGGCCAAAATTGACTTTGCTGTGAATCTCGCGGGCCACATTGTGGCGGAATCTCCTATTCAACAACCAAAAAAAAAAACAGGAATAAAAGAGCGAGCCACATGTAACACCTTCGCGGGCCGTAGGTTGGGCACCACTG
>JAFIDM010000003.1:68202507-68279360 GCA_023159025.1 Thereuonema tuberculata
GCGAGCCACATGTAACACCTTCGCGGGCCGTAGGTTGGGCACCACTGATATAAAGCATCTACAACGATGATGCTATTTGTAACAATGTCCGCCGTTGCACATCCAGATTCTACGGATGGAAAAAGTGGAGAAGGGATATTAACCAATTTTAGATAAAAAAATAATGGATGAGATATAGGGATGCACTCAATGTGTTTTTTATTTATAGATCAGGCTTGAGCGACGACGGAGAGCACCATTTCATCAGTTAACTCATTTGAAATGAGTCGGTTCTTTGGAATAGGGGACGCCTCTAAATGATCATCCGAGCTATCGCCTAAAGAGTGGAGAGAAATGCTGCCATAGTGTCATACGTTTAGAAACTATTGGGACCTGAATATATTCCCGCAGGCCAGTGGTCCCTTTAGATGAAAACGGCTGTGGAGAATCGTCATGTACGAAGGATTGCGGTACAGACCGATGAATGACAGCAGCAGAAATTCGCACTGCACTAGCTCTGCCTATCGTTATACAGAATGTTGAAAATCGCCTGCTGAAAGCTAATCTATGATAGCGCGTGCCATTGAGGTGCAATACATGTTATAGACATTAAAACGTCTTATCTGCTGTACTGAACGGCTACATTCAATAATTGAGAAGCGCAATTTTATGTTCACATCCACGAATCACTTTTCTGTCTGGGACATAATAATGAACGGAAATAGGGTTCGCCGGCCGCCTAGTGATTTTCCTGGCGTAACTTAGCTAAAGATGCTTTTGCGCAATTATAATCAAATAACCAACCAACTACTTAGTGAGAAGGCTCTTCGTGACACAATACGGGCAGCTCTTATATCTCTACCTTCGGTGTAACAGTGTTAAATGCTATGGTGTGTGAACAAGGGGTGTGCTCACAAATTGATTGTGGAAAGCACTACACAACAGTACGTCAACATGTTGATCATCCGGCAGTCATCCCCTTCTTAGATAAATTTCCAGTAGCATCTTACAGCAAAACAAGGCTGTTATATCAAAGTCACCTGACATGCATACTACTTGTACTGACATGTGTGACTACATTCAATAGCGTAGACCGCCAGGTCGGCCGGCCATAACTCTGTTGAACGTCTCTGGGACACAAAATCCAGCTACAATCGTCATTCCCTGTATTATTGTCTAAAAAATTTCGCATTTCGTCAAAAATTCATTTATTGGTAATTTTTTTTGTTTGTTTGTTTGTTTAATAGCAATTTTCAATCAAAAAGAGTTTCAAGCCAATTTCTATACTGAGGGATTTCGGGAAATAATGGAAAAAGAATGACTCAAAATTGACCTCGGAAAGAAAAAGTAAAAACAATTTTTTACAACTATCGAGAAAAAGATACAAAACAAAGATGAGATTACAGGGAAGGGACAATTTCAATTTTGAAATTTAAAGATAATGCAAGAATAGAGTGGTGCACAGAGTCAGTCTCAGGTTTCTACATATTTTTGCATGATTCTACATGACAGGTTCTCTTGAAATTCGAAACAAATTTCAACTGTTTTAATTCTTGAGTCCATGCTAATAATATTAAATTTAGTTGTTTTCTTTCAAAACATTATTTTTTTTCATTTAAAAATTTTTTTTTTTCATTTATCCTAATCGGGAATTACGATTAATTATCGTATATCCATTTAAAATACATATGTATGTTGAAGAGAATGATTTGAATTTCTCTTCCAACTATACGAAAATGTAAGCTTTTGAGTTTTGTGATGACATAATCAATGTGTTGGATCCAAAGAATCAACAAAAACCTTTCTTTAGGATTTACTTTCTTTTTTATCTCATGTACTGAATAATTTGTTTCAGCTAGTTGAAATCATTCAGCAGAGAAGTAAGTATCCAGCATATTTTTTTTTCATGTTTCTTTCCTATTTACAGTTAAATCCTTTCTTAGTTGAAATAATAAATCAAGAGATAACTTTTGTGGAAAATCTTCCTAGACAGAAATTGCCATAAAGTTTTAATCTTTTCTGGAAAAGGAAAATTAACTTCTAAATCTGTAATGAGAGCGTTTCAATGGCGTTAGTGCATTTTCCTTCATTTAATTTGAATGTCCAAATAGATCTCCAACCCAAAAAAATATCTAAAGTCGTAGGGTAAAGTTGTTAAAAGAAAGCAAATAATTATTTGAACCTGTGTAAATAAAGCCAGTGACACGAATGTATGAAGATATATGGTTTAAGAATATTTATCTCCTTTCTTATTTAGTCTACATTGTAATATTTAAACTAAGACTACAATTACTTTCAGAACTTTTCAATTGTTTCAGTGTATGTTCAAGCGATCTGAATATAATAATTCAACATATCAGGAAACCCAGATCGAAAGGAAAGCAGATCTTAACAGTCTTAGCAGTCGTATAACTCAAGATTATAATAGTCTTCTTACCTTCTTATTTATTAAGATATTATATAAAATAAATACAAATTTTCGGAAGGAAAAAAAACAAAAAACATCGTTCTTCCTTTTTCAAGTAATTCATTTTTTAAAATTAAATAATAACGGGTAACACAAATTAAAAAATTAAAAACTATTAATATCATATTACATAATTCTATTATTGACATAAAGCTAAGTTCAAAGGCCAGATAACTGATTATTATTGTGTTAATTCTGGAAAAATAATTTTTCTTTTAGATTGTGAGATACATTTATCAAATTATTCTCTAATTTTACAAATCTTTCATCTAAATCTACTCCGTCATTTCTGATATTTCTTTCTTTAGAATTCCTTATAATTAAACTTTTAACAATTTTCCTTAATTTAGTATTCTTTTCAGTACATAAAATTTAAATTTCATTATCAATACGATGCCCAAATTTATTGCCATGTTCAGCCAATTCAGATTTATCTATTTGTTTTTTAAATTGTTTATTTGCTGAAGAACCCGTTCCCGAACCGTTCTTTTTGTTTTTCCAATATAAAAATTTCTATTCGTTCCACAATTTATTTTGTATACTACACAAAAAAATGTATGTATACTACATTTGGTTAATTTTTTCACTTTGGTTAAATTTACGACACAAAATGTTTTTTAACTTGTTTTTGTATTCAAAACCTACTTCAATTTTGTATTTTTTACAAATTTCTTTCAATTTTAAACTATTCTTATTCGCATATGGTAACATGATTCTATTTTCCTAATTTTTGTTTAACTATGAAATTTGTTATAGTTTCTAATCGCTTTATTAATAAAGGAATCATTATAATCATTCTTTTTTTTTAAATTTGTTTCATTTTGCCAATACTATTTTCATAATCTTCTGTAGAATAAGTGGTCATATCGATTCTTATATAATTTTCTATAATACTGCTTTTAATGTGCATACTACGACCTGACTCGAAATTTAAAATAGGGTTGCTTTGGAATTCTTTACGGAAGTGTTTCAAATGCAATTTATTTCCTTCTTTCATTAAAGTCACGTCCAAAAAAATTTAATTTATTGTCACATTCTTCCTCTTTTTTGAAATTTAATTCTTCATTTTTTCCATTGGTTAACCCATAGAAATGGTTAAATTGTCTAACCAAATACAAGTTAAAAACAAGTTAAAAACATTTTGTGCCATAAATTTAACCAAAGTGAAAAAATTTACCAAATGAGTGTAGTATACAAAATAAATTGTGGAACGTGTAGAAATTTTTATATTGGAGAAACAAAAAGAACAGTTCGGGAACGGGTTCTTCTTCCTCTGCAGCTTTTCCCAATTTAGATGGGGTCACTTTGTTTGATGAGCTTCTTCCATCGTTTCCTATCCACTCTCTCCGTATCCCTTTGGCTTTGAGGTCTTCTTCAACCAAGTCTAGCCATCGCTTCTTTCTCTCTTTCTCTTCCCCTGTAACTCCATCTTCATTACTCTGTGCCCCACATAACTATCATCTCTTCTTACCAAATACCGTTCTTGAGCACGGTACAATATAAAACAAAGTAGGATAGCGATTAGAAAACCAATCCCAATGCTTCGCCACGTCTTCTGATACGTCTATGAAAATATAACTGATATTGCCTTAATTTCTTTATTATTATAAATGTGATTGTTGCCAAAGACGCAACAATTTATTTTTTATTATTATTTATTATTATTATTTATTATTTTGAATTTATTTCAAAAAAATTCTTGACAACCCTCAATTTGAATTGTGTTGAGGAGCAATCGTAAGTTTCAAACGATACTGATTTATTGTTAATGAAATATATAACTCGTGTACTAGTATTAAATGTGGGTCCGGTAGCCGAGTGGGTAAGGGCGCTTGGCTGCGGGTTGGAGGTAACGGGTTCGATTCCCGGCCTCGGCGGAGGACGGGAATTTTTCCACGCTTCTTTCTCCTTCAAACGGGCCCTAGGGTCTACCCAGCCCTCTATAGAATGGGTACCGGGTTTCTTTCCCGGGAGTTAAAGGCGGGCGAGCGACGGGCCGACCCCCCGTCCTCAACTTTGTCCCGTAGGTTCTGAGCACTGGAGCCTACCCTCCAGCTGCATTGCGCGGTCCTCTGGGCCTGATCGCAACTTTAACTTTAACTAGTATTATATAAAAGCCATATGATCTGATTATTTTCGAAATTAAAACAGTTCACGATGACACTCCAAAATCTTGTTGCGATTGTTGTCATTGTTGCGAATGAGATTTTAATGATACTTTTCCCCAGACAAAACGGGAATATTAGTCTCCTGATACTTATCAGAAGACTAAAACAAACAGATAAATCTGAATTGGCCGAACATGGCATTAAATTTGGGCATCGTATTGATAAGGAAATTTAAATTTTATATACTGAAAAAAATACTAAATTAAGGAAAATTGTTGAAAGTTTACTTATAAGGAATTCTAAAGAAAGAAATATTAACAGAAATGAAGGAGTAGATTTAGATTAAATATTTGTAAAATTAGCGAATAATTTGATAAATGTATCTCAAAAACAATCTAAAAGAAAAATAATTTTTCAAGAATTAACAAAATAATAATCAGTTATCATGATCTGGCCTTAGCTTTGTTATATCAATAATAGAATTATGTAATATGATGATATTAAAAGTTTTTAATTTTTTAATTTCTGTTACCCATTATTATTAGTTTAAAAAAAAAATGGATTACTTGAAAAAGGAAGGACGATGTTTTTTGTTTTTTTTTGCTTCCGAAAATTTGTATTTTTTTTATATAATATCTTAATAAATAAGAAGGTAAGAAGACTTTGTTGTATGAATTATGAACACTAGAGAAAGACTGAATATGGAATTTATAACTCAAGATTGTTTAAGTTTTTTTTAAATCAGCAAAATTCAGTGATTTAATTTATTAATTGAAATATTAGTGACTGATTGTTTATATTATTGGTATTTTATTTTTGATATGTAATATTGTCGGCTTACAACTCTTTTAATACCTTTATTATAAAATGTGTATCAATTGAATAATATGCATAATTATGTACATTTTATTTATTGTTTATTATTTTATTGTTCGTCTTTGGCTTGAAAAAAGAACGAAGAACGGTTCCGAAAATTTGCATTTTATATTATTTATTTAAGTTTAAATAAATAATTCATTGGAGAGGAAGAATTATGTTTTATTCATTGCAAAGCAGATCATCAGGTTGATGAGATTTTAAAATGACACCAAGACTTTCAGATTACATTAGACATAGAATAAAACCGAAGTTGACAAAATATTTAAAGTTTTGTGGTTCTTTTACTCTGCACTTATACAATATGATCTTTTTATTTTTAATAATGAACTTTTAAATAAATTTGCGGTAATAGGACCATTCTTAATGGACATACTGAACGAAGATGTGTCAAATATCGATTTACATCTTTTTTAATAAAACCATATATAGTATTTACTAAAGTAAATAGTAATCCAATCAATTTATTTGAGTGGCTTGTAATGCTACTGTTCTCAGTGTCTATAGAAATAATTTTTCCAAACAATAATAAAATAAAAAACCAAGTTCGATGAAATCTAGAGGTTAACGATCTTTCATGACTTCATCGAGGAAATCAATTTTCAGAAAAAAAACCCCACTTCCTATTAACAATTGTTTCAGTCTGATCCCTCAGGTTTTTATGCTATTAAAATTACTGTTCCATTACAATTCCTGATTCTGACACATGCTTTATTGAATTTATTTCAAAAAAATTCTTGACAACCCTCCATTTGAATTGTGTTGAGGAGCAATCGTAAGTTTCCAACGATACTGATTTATTGTTAATGAAATCTATAACTCGTGTATTATATAAAAGCCATAGGATCTGATTATTTTCGAAATTCAAACAGTTCACGATGACACTCCAAAATAATCTTGTAGTTATCCTCTGGGCTGCTTTTATTTCTTTATCTTTAGCTGAAGAAGTGACACAAGATCCAAGTTGTCTCACTGAAAACACCTTTGATTTTATCGTTGGTAAGAAATGTATATTGTTATATTTTTCTTTGAAATTTCCTTGGTATTTAAAATGTTTTCTTGGTGTTGATGCCATTATTATTTCTTGACATCATGATGTGAAATGTTATTGCTTCAAAATACTTAATTTCATGAGTAAGGACTACGAATTCAAATTTGTGAATGTTTTCTAATTAACAAAAAAAAAAAAAAACAAATTAAACAAAACTGAATGATTTCAATCAGATAAAAATTACCAAATGATGAAATCAAGTATTTTATATACAATAGAATTTTTTTGTCCATTGTTTTTTTTACTATTTTTATAATTGTACAGTAAATATCTGGAACGTTATCGTTGTATAACATGCACAAAGATGATATACTTTTGATGTTACATTTATAAAATTCCCCAAATTAAGACAACATACATAAAAAAGTCGGCCAATGCTGTGAAATACTTGAATCATAATTATTTCCATCGATCCAAATATCTTTGATCTCACAACTACTATTTTAAGAACATGCATTCTCGATTAACTGGACTGATTATTGTAATTCTTTTTCTATGATTTAAAATCTAAGTAATAACAGAAATATAATTTATTAAACTATTTTTTTCTTGTATATAATCTCTCTCTATTTTTACCAGTAGGATTCTTAAACCAAAGTTGGTATCTGATAAAATGGGACTCAGACGATTCAGCTAGTTTAGTGAGAAAAAAAAGTAAAGTTTTTTAAGTAAAGTTTAATTGCTTTGAAATCAATAAACATATGAGTCATAGAATATCATTAAAAAATTCCGATTCAGAGGAGAAATGGGTTTTGAATTGTAATGGCCGAAACTAAAAAAAAATAATTCTGTTTCGGAAAACAATTCGTTGAAGACTAATAACCACTGATATAATTACTATCTTTACATTTCTATCAATTTTTATTAATTCATCAATTGGCGAAATACTATTATTAAAATTGCTATAAAGTTAAACCATATCAGTTCAAACCAGATCATTTGAATTCTCATTTAGAAATTATAATAGAAATTGCTATATCTGGAGAAAATACCAATTAATATTATAAAAAAAATAATAAGACTTTTCAAGAAAACTTAAGAATTTGAATTAAATTTTCATATTTCTTAATTTTAACTTTGTTTTCTCTTTTGTCAATATATTTACAGTTTTGTGCTAAAAACCTGTATTTACATAAAAATGACCATTATTTAATTTTGAAGAGTTAAATATTTTTGTATATTCTTTACTTTTTCTTTTGCTGCATTCATTACAAGATTTTTATCAATTATTTAACTTTAAAAAATTAGAATTTTTATTTTTCTTGTTTCGTCAAAGACTGATAATTTTATTGAAATAATTTTTTTTAAATATTTTTTTTTTCGATAGTTGGATCTGGATCGGCTGGGTCGGTTGTTGCATCTCGTTTATCGGAAATATCAAGTGTCCGAGTTTTGCTTTTGGAAACCGGAAATGTACCAACCAGAGAAACCTTTATTCCATATCGTGTTGGGGGTTTTGGGGCGATTCCAAAGCATCTCAAGTACACGTACACGACTGTACCACAAAAGAATTGCTGTTCACGGACACAAGGGGTAGGTTAAGAAATGGATTTGCTTTCGATAATATTAATCATACATTGTAGAATCTATTTAAACACCCAAACAAACATAAGTAAGTAATTGCAATTGTAACTGCATTTGGTTTTCCATTTAATTATTAAAAATGCTTTTCTTTTACTAAAAACGAATTAACTCATTATAAAGAATTAAATATAAAATTACTATGTAGAACCTTTAAATTTAAAAGTAAAATTAAAATAAAGGATATAAGAACTCTTAACGTTTGCATTGAAATTCGTTCCTTCAGATCTTAGGGACTGTCTTAAGTCAAAAGCTTCGCAAGAGGAAAATCTTCTTTAAAAGATAAAAAATATCAAAAATTATTGTTCACTTTTTAATTCTTGAAATAAATTTATTATTTAGCTTTAAGTCATTTTGATTTATGCAAAATTAAAACAAATTGATAGATCATTTGGTTTGAAAAGTATAAAAGCAATTATAATCAATAATGCTTTATTTAAATTCCGTTATAAGAGAATCGTTTAGTTTCTTACATAATTTATTGGTATTTTGTAATTTAAATAGCATTTCGTTTCCTATTTTTCTATTGTATGTGATTTACATTTATCCTTAAACTACAATGAATAACTCCAGCTGAAAAGCCGATGGCTGGAGTTAATGAATAATTCGATCACAAACAAATTGAAATCAGGCTGATTTCGTGCTAAATCGTCAAGGATTAAAAAAAAAAAAAAGATACCTTCATCAACTCAAGTAACATAACAAAAAAAAAGAAGTAACGGCAAAATTTTTTTAAAATGATTAAAAATTTTAAAATTTTTCTCAATATCAGAAAATTTCTGTCAATTCAGTTCTAATACTAATAAGTGAGAGCTGAAATTTAGGTGAGAACAATTTCCTAAAACCATTCGCAGACAGAAGTGAGCAATGTTGAAAGTTTCAAACATTTTTCATGATCATTGCCTTTCAATGATCATTTCTTCTCCTTTTCATTGACCATCAAATCTGTTTTCCTAAGATCAACTCTTAATTGTTAGATTTTAGTCTCAAATTAATATTAATAATTGAATCTCATTTCTTTGTAGAAAGTTACTATCTTTCAAGGAATGGTCTTAGGAGGTACAAGCAACATTAATGGACAGATTTTTACTCGAGGAAGTAAGAAAGATTATGATACATGGGAAAAAATGGGAAACAAAGGATGGTCATACAAAGATAATTTCAAATATTTTATGAAAATAGAAGATTACAGGATTCCTTTTACAGAAGACGAAGGTAAATGGTACAAAGTCTTATAATAATTGATAACAATAAATGTTAAAAATAAACTTAAAAAATGTAAATAAATATAATAAAGTAATGTTTCTAATAAAAATATTCTAGTGCAAAGATGTTATGTAAATACTTAACAAAATAGCGAATATTAGATATTTCAAATATTTTTTTTTCTGTTATGAGCAATTAAATATTTACAAAAAAAGGTTTATCTTTTTCTCCGTTGAACCGTTTTTCTTTTTTCTAGCCCCATATCATCATACAGGAGGACCAATCGTGGTCTCGAAGCCATCATACAAAACCGTGTATTCACAAATATTTTTAGACGCTGCTCAAGAAATCGGATATTATCTTACAGATGTGAATGCGAAAACTATGAGAGGTAACCCTTTTCTTTTTCTATTTAGTTCTGTTTTATAAAAGAAGAGGTTTGGTGAAACTTTTGTTGAGGATTCAAAGATCCTGCTGTTGATTCCAGTGGATGTAGGTATTTTCTTTTCCAAACTTCCCTCTGTCCATTGATGTCATTAACTGAGTATGAAGTATTATGTCAATGTAAGCTGATGAGTAGCTTCCTTTTTCCCTCATTTACTATTTACTCTAAAAAATCATCAGAAACTTGATATTTAGTTTAGTTTTAGTTTAATGTTGAGATAAGTAAATGATGTTTTTTTTTAATCTCTATCTTCCTCGTTGTTAAGGTTAATTTTGGAAGATGCATTAGAAAAATTCCACTCCTGGGAATACAAATGAGTTTGTTCTAATGCTTGGATGATTACGTTTTATTCGAGCTCCCAAATAGTTACTGAAAGAACATAAAGCCTACTTTCTTCAAAATTTTGTTTCTTAAAATTTCTTTATTATTTTTCGATCTTTTTTGTTTTGTTTTAAAGAGACGTAAAAAAGGCAAAAACTGAAATCCTATATTTATTGTATTTATAAATTTTAATATACACTGAATACAATCAGTACAAATTTTTCCTTTTTTGCAACATTTAATTAAATTCGCCTTAATCCGATTTAGACAACTTAGTCAACTTCAATGGCATCATTCTTTTAGAAAGTTAAACTGACATCCACGGAAGTTCGTTGTTCAATGTCTTTGTAGGGAATATTTGTTTCTTTTCGTGTTAATTTCTCGTCAATTCTTCATTTGAAAAAGATTTCAGATATTCAAGTTAGTCCTTTTATCTTAAGATCCATCTAGGGATTCAAAAGTTTAAAATTAGAGGGGAAGAAGGAGACAAAATAATAGATTTCATAATAAATTTCACTATATATTCCTGCGCATATTGTCTGAATATTGAACTTCGAAAACTAGTTTTATATGATTTAATAAGATATAAACTAGTAAAAATGGTAATTTTAGCTATAGTGTTCTGTGTTATGAAAAAGTGGAGACGTTGCCTATAGTACTTTCATTTGTAAACCTGGTTATTTATTATAATTTTTCATGCTTGTAATATGATTTTACTATTTTGCTTTTTTGCAAATTCAATTTTTTTTTTTTTTTTTTTTTTTTGTATTTGAAAAACACGAATTGTCTTTGAGTATAAATTCAGTGAAGTGTTTATAAATAGTAGCTTCAGTTTCGTTTCCTCTCAAAAAAAAGCAGCCAAGTTTTTAAATTAAAAATATCATATTATAAAACATACGTAATTATTTAACTGTCAGACGCTCAAAGCTTCCTTATTAATTAGAATTAGTTTTATAAATGCTGTTTGGAAGTGAAGATGCAAACGTTTATGGTTTTATAGCATTTCCAGTCTAAGTAAAAAATTTTGGGATTTATATCATTTACTTTTTTTTTGATATTTGGAAATATTTTATACACATACGACATGCGTTTTCCTATATAAGTCATTCCCCTCCCCATTCCAAAGTGAGTGGACTCATCCATTCTGTCTCTATAAGGAGGTAAACTTTTCCAATAGGAGGACTTTTTACAGTTCTTTGGATATAAGAAAATCAGTTACTCGGTTCCTGTGAAACAGATTCTATCAACAGAAGTTGTGTTTCGCTGTCAGTTCTTCTAGACCGCGTTGGAGATAAGAAGAGAAGTTGCACTGGAACAGCAGATTGAGTGATATTGGAAAGCAAGAAATCCAGATCAACAGAGGTTCTGCAGTGATAATCAGAAGCAAGTATTAATGCAATGGCAACAGGTAGTAATTCAAGATAACAGAAGGAAAGGGTGTTTCATTACACAAAGCCGACTTCGGAGAATTAAGGGCAGCTTTTCTCTAGCAACACGCCAAATGCCCACAAGAAAGTAAAAGTAAGCCATTGAGAGAAAGATTAAAAGCTATGGCTAAACTGGAGAATTCGATATTGCCAATTAGTCTTCGTGAGAATACATCCGCGCAGGGATATATGATGGTGCATACTGTTATCTCAAGATCGCAGTTAACCAGATGAGGGTTAGTTTTTCTAGTAAAAGATCGTACAAAACCATTCTTAAATAAGCTAACCTGCAAATCTTATTCTACGTTTTACTAGTTAATTGAAAAACTAAAATTCATATCTTAAAAGTAATGCCAAGGCGGCTATCTTATCAAAACTCGACCGTAGTCCAAAACAGCCTTGTACCGTAATCTCCGGTTTTACCAAAACTATTCTACATCTTCATACCTAGATTATTAAAAAAAAAAAAACCGCTTGTGTGAATGTGTCGTCAACAATTAAATTTCACACTCGCGTTGCCAGGCAACAGGAGTATTTTTGCGTGTCACTAAACTGCGCAAATTTATATTCTTTGGAATTTAAGCTTTAATTTATTTATTTATTTTATTTTTAAGTTTTAATTTGTTTTTGATTTTTAAATAAATAAAATGCTTTCCGTTACATATGCAAGACATCCGAAGAGAAGCGAAGTAAATATTTAAATTAACTGGACTGTTTAGAGCCCAGAAATATATAAAATTCCATTAATTACATTTTGATATTAATTTAGATTTCTTCTTCTATATCTAAACTTTCACCTAGTATATAATAGTAATTTAAAACATAAACTCTTCTCTAACTATTTCTTCTGCCAAGTTCAGCGAAAATAAATCCGCCTTAAATTGTTCGGCCAGTATATTTAATTTGAAATAGTCAGATATAAACAGTATCAGGGTAAAGAAAATAATCGTAAACTTATATATATATTTTTGCCTCTATATACTTATGATGTTGTTTTCAGATTTAAAATACTTGATTCATATAAATGACAGCAGTGGATTTGTTTATAACAAAGAAGTGATTTTTAAAGAGTCATCGGAAAAGATAGTCTATGGTTAATTACAAATGAAAATAAACAATTAAAATGATTTAGGAATCTGAAAAGGATGCACTGGAATTTCTTAAAAAAAATTGATTTAACTTCCATTTGAAAATACTGGATAATTTAGGATTAGGTATAAAATTATGGGTAGGCGTTGTCCGATCAATCCAGCTTAACTTATTCCCTTTGGTCAGAAAGGCTGGGGCCTTTCTTTCCCAAGGGCTACATAGTGGGATACTTTAGTTTTTATATGATCCTTAGATATAGATATGTTCCCCCGACATTATAACGTTCTATATTTGAGCAGTAGCTTCATCTAATCGCCATCAAAATACGGATATTTCAGTGAGAAAATATGTATCATGAAATTAAAAGACTAAGGTAAATATAGGTTAAATATTTTTCCCAAACCACAAATTCTGTGTTCCTTTGTCAAGATGTTGGCAATGGGTTTAGTATTGATTTGTTGTCGATACAATAGAAGTTTTTTTAAGTTGAGGAAGTTATCTTAGTTTCTAAAATCTTTGTTATTTCTGTTCACTCTTATATCACACAACGCTGATCCTACGAATCGAAATATGGTATTATTTTCAAGCTGTAAATGTTAAGTATTACATTCGTGGAAATATACAAAGTTATTTTTAACTTTATATTCTTTAGCTGTAACTTTAAATTTCTGTCACTATTTTTTTAATTAAACAAACGTTGAAATTTACAAAAAAAAGACATTATATTCTAATGAAAATAAAATATTATTCTTATTATATTCTAGTTTATCCGTGTAAAATGTAATTATAATCAATCCACTCTCCATCTCTTAAAATAACAATCAAGAAAATATATTTTATGGAATTTTTTTTTTATTAATAGAACTTCTGAATATAAATCCATTATCGTAATTAAGTACGTACTTTGTTAATCTTTGATTTAAATTGATGATTTTAAAGTAGAATCTGATAATTAACAATAATGTTGATTTGTAATATACAAAGCCAATATTTTATTTATTTATTTATTTATTTATTTGAGTTGTCAAAATAAAAGTATTCTTTTTTCTTTATTCGTAGGTTTCAGTTTTAATCCTTTCCTTTTGAAAAATGATCTTCGTTATTCCAATTATCGAGCTTATCTTCTTCCTGCGATGAACCGAACCAATTTCAGAATTTTGATCAATGCTACAGCCACCAAAGTAAGTTTTTCTTTTAATCTTCCTGAATGGAAGATGTACTTTTATTATTTTTGTCTATTCATAATTTTATCAAATATTTACTGACAAAAATAAAGTAATTTAAACATCAAAGAAAATAAAATCCAGTTTTTTTTTAAAGTTTGATTTAGTGAAAAAAAAACAAATCGAGTTGATGAATTCTGATTTAGTGCTAATAATTCATTTGAAAAACAAAACGCCAAGGGAAACAACGTTTAGTGAACTCTATATTTCCAAAAAATCTAACGAATTGACTATCATGATTATAATTCGCTAAATTTAGATTATTCCATCAGTGATATTTGGGGGTACATAAATTAAATGAAAGGATATATAACAAACTCGCACAAATATTGGTCAAAAAAATTTTTAATATTTAGAGTAAATACTTTACATCGCAGTTTATGTTGAAAGAAATGTATTATAAATCATGTTTTAACAGTTATAATAATTATTTTGTTAATTTCACTGGCACATATTTCGTTAGAAATCTGAAAATGATTTTTCAAAAAATAAAAAAGTGATAATATTAAAAGAGTAGCATATTTTAAGAAAACTACGATCCCGGACTGGCTTGAGGCTGTATCGTATCATAATATAGGGATGTTATAGCAATATATAAAAGAGCGTTTACACATTCCAGATCTTAGCCTTGAAATGAAAGATATAATTAACCAAAACCATGGACTAATTCATATGCACTGGGATTAGATATAATGCTATTTAAAATATATAATTTAAATATAAAAATAATGTTATTAAACACAGCAAGTAACAGACTTCTGGCGTAGGTACTAAGCGGAGTGTCCTTCTTTTGTCTTATACTAATAAATGTCTAGAAGTTGAAAACTTTTCTAAGCTCTATATTACGCTACACATCTCGATAAGAGGAACACAAATTAGAATCATTTCCTGGCAGCAGCATACAGTGATTTTGTCTGTCAATAAATCACGCATATGGAATAAAAAATTTTCCGTTGTAATTGTGTTTTGCAGTGTTACAGAAATGTGAAGACTTCATTTTGAAGGTTTAATTTAGATCGAAATTTAATTAATTTTTTTTTTACTGTGATTGATAGAATTAATCCTAAAAACTTTTTTTTATAGTTTTGAGCTATTTTTGAAGAAGGATCTGCATTTACTCAAAGTATGAATAAAACGAACATTATACAGTAGTTAAGATCACTGAACTAAGCTGGTCTTTTTTAAATCTTTGTTTCTCAAAAAAAAAAAAAAATTTGAAACATTTGTAATAGTAAGTAAAGCATTCCATCTGTTTTCCAGATCCTTTTTGATTCGTCTAAGACAGCAACTGGAGTTGAGTTTAATTACTTTGGTCGAAAATGTACAGCTACAGCTTCCAAGGAAATCATTATTTCCGCAGGTGCCCTTAATTCACCTAAACTACTTCAGTTGTCAGGAATTGGAGCTAAAGAAAAGTTAGAAAAATTTCAGGTAAGTCTTCGTTGATGATTGAGTTAAAATTCTTAGCCACAAAAGCCAATGATTTTGTTCCTAGTATTAATTTTAAATTATTAATAACGTTCTTTATCATTTCGAGAAAATAGGAAAGTTTAAACCGAGTAGTTGTTCATTTTCTATGAATGAATCACTTGTAATATCTTTTTCTTTCACTTTTTTTCACTTTCATTCCTCAGTTCCTAGAAAACACTCTGTGTGTGTTTGTGTTTTTGTTTTTTTTTTAATTTATTTGGAAGGAAATTAAGATCATCTGTCAACAGAATTTCAAGACTTCGGAAGAATGTTCATTGCCAACCCCATACTGAAAGAAAAGTTACAAAAGCAAATTTCCTATCTTCGATTCGTATAATTATGGAAGATTATATTGCGATTTTCAAAAAGAATTTCAAGGAAATTGGAAGGTCCTTTACTGATTCTCATCATTTTCTCAAAAAATTGAACTTATCATATTTTTTTCCCTTTTTAGATTCCTGTTGTTTTCAATCTTCCCGGAGTTGGTGAAAACTTGGCAGATCACGTATATGTTTCTGGAACTATATATTTTGGAAATATAACAGATATTCCAAGTGAATCAGTCTACAGTGATTTCGAAACCACAGGTTATACATATTTCATTTTTTAAAGTAATAAAGTCAGAGATACTTTCATAGATTAATTGGTCACGCTTAATTTTAAAGTTCTCTTATTATTCCTAAGTAAAAATCATACTGACATCCAACAAATGCTTACAATAGTTGTAGTGGAGAGGATGAAAAGAGATGGAGATATCTACATTAGACTCACAACAGTAAGTTTAATTCCAATGAAAACCGACTGACGTATTTGGGATCAAATGACGATTATTGCTGCTAAGAATCATGAGAAAATTATGAAAAAAAAAAAAAAATCCTCTTCTAAATTTTCAGATTAAGATCTAGGGTAAGAATAACTAGCGCACACTTTTTTGTTTGATTGTGATTCCGATTTTCTTCAGCGTAAAATTTATAGTTAATCTTAAAATAAAATCTTCCTTTTATTGAAGAGAAATGGCTTTATAACAAATGTTCAGAAATTGTGGTTGGATTTAGCTTTGAGTATCTTTGTACTTAATATTCGGAATGATTTTTGGCTTCATACTGGAATCATTTTAAATCCTGATAAAAAATGACGAATCAGAAATCAATTATTTTCAGTTCATTCATAATTGACCATTTAATAGCATAATTTTTACGTTTCTATCTACTTTTTTTTTCTTTACAGAAAACCTTTTGCTTCCAATGACAAGTGAGAATATAGGTTTTATAACTAGCAGTCGCACTACAGATGACTGGCCTGATATAGAAATGATGCACGTGGCAGCTCAGAATCTTCCTCTTGCAATCCGTTATTATCAGGCTCTATATCCAGATGCTCCTAATGCTGAAGAAAGAGCCAAAACAGATTATATGAAAAATTATAATGGTTCGATAATGATAATGCCTCCAATGGATATGGAAAAATTCCTCTCATCGGTGAGATTTCGATAGTTTTATTTATTTATTCATTTATTTAAGTTAAGGAATTAATTCTATTTCCTGTCAAATAGTCGAAATTCTTTACTATCTAAAAATGGGATTTATTTTTTCTGTGATTACTATTACATAAAAACATATTTCTTTTCTCCCGAAATTAGCGTTATTTTATTAAATTAAATATTTAATAAAATTTTTCTGTGGACAATAAAATGTGTTTCTCGTTTAAAAATATCGCAAAAGTCTTTAAAAGAGATTTTGAAACAGAAGATTTACAGAATTTTCTTTCAATAAAAAGAAAAAATTTGGTATATCAAAATGTTTACTTTTTTTTTTTAATTTTTAAAATTGAAAAAATGCAGAAATTTTACTTCTAAACAAAATATAGAAAAACTAGACTGATAAAATTTCTGAAATAGGAGAAGAAAAGAAAATAACTATTTAAAACAATCTGAAAAAAATAATTTAAATCCCAGCTACATTACTAAAAGAACATGTCTAATATATACTATTTTCATTTAATAAATGAAAATATTAAGACTTTGAAAGCTTCAAATTTTTAAATTTTTCGTTTCTTACAAAGTTAACACTAAGTCATCTTATAACTCAAAAGTTAATAAAAAGTAAACTCCAACTTTAAATGATGGTTGATACAGTATTGGGTAAAACAAACAGTAGTGAAACAATACACATCCCCATACACATTCGCTATTCACTATACACATCCCCATGAGCGTGTCCTAACGCCATGATCTATTTGAATGTTACCTATTAGAGTAATTAGTATTAGGTTTTGAATCAGTCGAGGTTATTTTGTTTCTGAGAACAGAAGAAAAAGGTATTTTTAGTAGAATATTACAACCGTTCATACAATCTACGGCGGAAAGACGGACTTAGCCTTGCATGTGTGAAGGCTCGGCTTCAGCTTGCGTTTCGAAAACACACCCCAAGTGATTTTGTGCGTTATCCGAAAATTCCGACCGACAGGAAGTGTGCTGACACTGCATAAAGTAGGGGGAGGGGTTAAAAAATCTATTACAGTGGGTATTTTGAAAGTTTTTGGTACAATGGCTGACATAAGGGACTTAATAGATATTATAGGACTTCAACTATTAAAGTAACGGTATTTTAGCTTACAAGAAGTCAAATGAAACAAACAGAAATCCTTGTCTTTGAGGGAATCGATACCTCCCCCGAATTTTGATGAAATTATCGAAATTATCTGAAATTGTATTTCATTTTTTATTCATTTGTTTGAATTCATTTTCTAATATTATAATTCTATTACAATCAAAAAATGTGAAAAAAAAGTAATTGAACAATTTTCATTCCCCAAATCAAAGAAGAAATTGAACCAACAACAGTCAAGTGTTAAAGTTAATATATATAATAAATAAATAAATAAATAAATATGTATATGTATTTAGCAATTTTTTTTTTGTTTTTTGTTAAAGGAAGAATCCAAAGTCCTTAATTTCCATGATAAACATGTAGCAAGAATACAGACTGCTTTAATGCATCCTAAAAGCCGAGGATCCGTCTCACTGGCCAGCGCTGATCCCAATGATCCCCCTGTCATCGATCCAAACTATCTGAATCATCCTGATGATGTTCAAGCTCTAATAGAAGGTAACATTGAATTTCAAGAAAATCCGTGAATCTCACATTAATAAAAAAAATATATTTTTTTTTACATCTAAATATTTTAAGCTTTAATTTCTTAAAAAAAAAACAGTAATTCAAAATAATTGTTCTTATATTTTGGCTTCAATGATCCTACACTTAGCTACAATCGAATTAATTTGTACAGACCACACACCCTGTATCTTTCAAATGTGACTGCCCTTTTGCGAGATGAAAGTACACATGAAGTATTTCAAAAATATATATAGGTATTGGGGCCAATACTCTACAGATTTCGTGATATTCGGCGTTATTTTCATCGATTTTCAAGTATTGCCTTATTAGTTCACAGCTATCATAACAAAACAAGTGTTGCTGTGGACTAACGGTATGTTACTGGCCTGCAAATCCAAGGTTCAGAAGTACGAATCCTCTGCAGGATGAAAAAAAAAAAATATATATATATATATATATATATATTATATATATATACATATTTTATATTTTTTTTCTGTTTTTTTTTTTTATTTTTTATTTTTTATTTTTTTTTGCCTTCTTTTTGTTTCCGTTTATGTTATGAATATTAGATAGAAAACCAATTTAAGATTAGAAGTAAATAAATAATATTCTCTCTAAACTTTGGTTTTTAATTAATTAGTTACTTAATTAACTAAACTTTTTTTTATGTTGTTATCATAAAAAAAAAACAAAGTTGTATTCTCGTTAATTTTGGTTTTTAATTAGAAGTACTGTACTTTAATTCAGAAAAATGAAGTAAAACAGATACTGTATATAATTACTTAAGTTACAAAACGTTTTTTTTTTTTTTTTTTTAATACGCTAATACTCATACTATAAGAAGAAAAAAAAAGAAAAAGTTATTTTTTTAAGGAATGTTTTGCTTGGCAGTGAACTAACAGTGTTGATCGTTATATCGATCTTAAGAGTTAATATATAATAACTCTTGTTGCTTTTTCTTTCTCAAAGCTGGAAAGACATCTTTCAATAATTGCAACTTTCCCATAGCACCAAGAGAATATGGTTGCTATGTAAGATCACTCATATTCTCTTAGTGTTTTGTTAATATTATTAATATTTGAATCATTGAAATTTATAGATAGGAATTCGAAGCCTATTCATTTATAATTAAATAGTACATAAATAAACAGCTATTTAAATAGTTAAATAAGTGTAGTAAGGGTTCAATTGAGAAGTTTGAATGGAATATATGTTAACAATAATGATAAACACATGCGGTTGTTAATGGATTAAATGCATAACAGTTCCATATGCATATTTGGATTAAAAAAGTTGCCTATGTGTCGGATAAACTGATAGCAAATTAAACAGCACATTGACATAAAGATATCTTGCTACAAATATGAAAGAAAGTTGCAATTATTGAAAGATGTCTTTTCAGCTTTGAGAGAGAAAAAGCAAGAAGAGTTATTATATATTAACTCTTAAGATCGATATAATGATCAACACTGTCAGAACTGCCAAGCAAAAAATTTCTTAAAAAAATAACTTTTGGTTTTTTTCTTCTTATAATATGAGTATTTTACTTAACTATATGTTTTAATTTATTTACTGAATTAAAGTACTTCTAATAAAAAACCAAAATTAACGAGATTAGTAACTTTGTTTTTTTTATAATAAAGAAAAAATAAAATTCAGTCAGTGAAGCATTACATTTAAAACTCTTACATAAAAACAAATTTTTCCTAAAATAAAAGCACAACTAAATAATTTTAAATACAAACAGTAAAAGAGTATCATCACAACATGATAAGAAAAAAAAGTTTAGTTAATTAAGTAACTAATTAATTAAAAACCAAAGTTAAAGAGAATATTATTTATTTACTACTAATCTTAAATTGGTTTTCTCTCTATTCCTCTTAAATTGGTTTTCTGTTTATTCATAACATAAACGGAAAAAAACTTATATTATCATAAAAAAAGAAGGCAAAAAAAATAGAGAAAAAACAAAAAAGAAAGTAAAAATAAATTAAATAAATAAAATGAAATGAAATGAATATATCCCATCCTGCAGAGGATTCGAATTTTGGAACCTCCGATTTGCAGGCCAGCAACATAGCGTTAGTCCACGATAGCACTTGCTTTGTTATGATAGTAGTGAGCTAATAAGGCAATACTTGAAAATCGATGAAAATAACGATGAAAATATCTGAAATCTATCGGGGATTGACCCCAATACCTACATATATTTTTGATATACTTCATGTGTACTTTCATCTCACAAAAGGACACTCACATTTGAAAGATACAGGTTGTCGTCTCCTTGTTAGACATGTTTTCGTTTGGAATAAATCTGAAAAATATTTAAAAAATTTAACAAAATAAATAAAAACTCAATTACTTTATATTAAGTTGACATTTCAGTTACCGAATGTAATTCTTTTTGAAATGACTTCAGCAAAAGCCAATACAAATACAATACAATTAGAAACATACATATAAAATAAAAAAAAAAATAATCGAATGATAGAGATTTCATAAAATAATATCGGAGAAACAAAAGATAGAAAATAAAATAAGCTGAAAAGAAAAATAACTGATCAAAAAAATGAACAGAATAATGGATTAAACCTCAGTTCAAAATAATAAAAATAATAATAATCCAATTGAAAGTAAAAAGCATATCTTTTTTTTTCTTACTATTTTTCTCTCCTTTTTTTTTTCTCATTTTAATTTAGAGGGTTAAATTTTTTTTGTCTTCGCCATTTTCAATTTTTTTATCCCATTTTTAAGTCACTTTTAAAAGAAAAGATAGGCTTATAAAATTAGTAGGTTTGCGTGTGTAATCCCTCTAATTACATGTGAACTAGCAAACTTCTTGAAAATGTTCTAGAAATGTCCAGTAACTAATCAGAATCGTTAGAACAGAAATCCCATTGGGAAGCTTGATTCGATTAAAATTAATTGGATTAGTCTATTTTGGTTTGCGACTTTCAATAATTTTCAGTCGATGAAAAAGAAGCATGATAATTTACTTTTCTGTTTTTATGGTGGGTTTAATATTGAATAATTTACAAATACCTCATTTTATCTTGCATTGTTTTGTTACTACTTCACCCGAAAATAGAAATGAACGAACGGGAATGTTTTTTAGTAAGTACACTCCACTTTGAAAAGAGCAAAAAATGAAGGTACAACGCAAATAACAAAAGAGGAAAGGATTCGCACCCCGAGTTGTCATTGCGTTGTGCCTTCGTTTTTTGCTCTTTTCATTGAATCATCAGGCACTTAAAATCTCTTTTTCATTTATAAACTCCACTTTGTTTTAGATTTTTTTAAATTTTATTATCTTGTGTTGAGACAGAATACATAAATGTACTAGAATTAATTCCGTAAAAAAAAGGATCAGTTTCATAGAAGTTAGAATAATTTGTTGAGTAAACGTTTAATCCTCTTACTATCTCCTCTCTTAATATTCCTAATAATAAAATTCTTAATATTCGTATATTAGTTCGTAAAAATATACTTCATCACTCATAAAACTATATATATTTAATGTGCTAAAAGCAAATTTTAACAAAAATAATTTGTTAATTAATAGATTCTTTTATGGCATAACTAAATATATTTTTAAATTAAAATAATAATAATAATAATAATATAATTTCGTGATAAAAGAATTCATTGATTAACATTTATTCTGTTTGGTCGGAAACTTTTACGAGGAAGACCAGTTGATCCCTCAATAGATCTCTTTGGGAGATAGTTGACAAAAGTCCTGCAGTTATAAAACATTCTGAGCAAATCCTGTGTTTTCCATTTATAGATCAGCAAAAACGACAGTTTTTTTAAACAGCTAACTTAAAATTCTTACTTTTTAATTGTCCATCAATGTTTTAGAGGGAAACTCAACAATTTTACTACATCTAAAAACTAATAGATTTTTTATATTATTTTTGTTCTAATTAACTTTAAGAAATTAGATAAGAATATCAACTAAGGATCAGCAAATATTCAACATTCAATATCAGACAATATTCAAACTTGTTATGATTAATCCCGTTTCTATTCTAATCTTTTCTCTCTTAATAATTTTTCGATAGGTTTAAATGAGACTTATCGTCTAATGAATTCAGAGGCTTACAGAAGAATGGGAATATATCTCTTTGATTTTGGCAAATTCTATGGTTGTGGAACAATGGACAGAAATTCTGCCAAATATTTGGAATGTGTGGTTCGTACTTTCAGTTCTACTGGTTTACACTTCGTCAGCTCCAACAAAATGGGTCCAAAGAATGATCCAATGGCAGTTGTTGATAATAAACTAAGGTAATTATTGAATTTCAAAGCTTTATGTATAAATAAAAAGTAAATTGTTCTCCAGCTTTAAGAAATATCAACTTCAAAATGTCTAAGGTTTTAAAAGTATCATCTTCCGAGGTAGTTTGCAAATGGTAAGATTTGCAAATGGTAAGATTCCTACAAACGCCAGCCTAACGAGCGAAGTGGAGATGAGAGGGTCAGTCCAATCGTTTGCCCGGCTAAGAAACATTTGACAGAGGGCTGGGAAATCTTAGAAGCCGTTTGGAAGAGAAATAACCGGTTTCTTCAGCATAAGGTAAATAAGCATCTTACCTTCTGACCCACTGGATTCCAAGAGACATAAAATCTTAAAATCTGCAGTAGAGGTTATTTTACAAATAATAGAATGCCTAAATTTGACGAAGTTTTTAAGATATGAATATGAGTGTTTTCACATTTTTAATTCAAATTTATCATAAAACTTTAAAGAAATCGAATGTGATTACAAAAGAGTTGTCAAAACATCTTTGAATTTCAAAAATGAAATACTAAGTTGCTGTTTGTTTGTATTGATATTTTGTTTTAATACTTTATTTGCAGAGTTTATGGTGTCAAAGGTTTACGTATTGCTGATGCATCTGTGATTCCACTTCCTATAACTGGTCACACTCATCTTCCAACTGTTATGGTTGGAGAAAAAGCAGCAGAACTTATCAAAGTCAATTGGAAACTTGAAACAAAAAAAATCAAAAAAAAATCAAACTCTTCGCTGTAAGGATTGGAAGGAAACAATTGAAGAAAGAAGGCATTGGTTACTTTGTAAATGGAAAAGCGAAATAATTTGTTAACATTTCCGTTATTAATATCTTTCATTCATTATTTTTTGTTCAAGAAATTCTAATGATTTATTGAGTTACAGGAGGGAAATCCAAGGGTTAAATTTCTTGCGTTTTGGGCTTTTAAAATGAGGGATTTTTATTATTTATTGGAAAACTGATATTAAGTAAGTAATGATTGTTCTGTAAATAATTCTGTTAATTTTAAATAATTAATTGTTAGACTTGATTGAATAAATAATAAACTTATAATACCTAAACTATTATCGAACTTTCTAACTTTCTTGTACTAAGAAGAAGAGCCGTTCTCTTAATATGAAGAGATGTTTTTGTAGATGATGTGAAATTGTAGATGTTTTTAATGCGGTAATTTTTTTATGGAAATTCATGTATTTAAGTACTCCTTACGTTGGAGGATTACTCCGAACATCTGATTATTACAGAAAAAACTAAAATTGTCATTGATTGAAGATGATTTCTATTTAAAATATTGCCAAAGAGAAAATTACTTTTCTCGTGCTCAACTTGGAAAAGGTTTGGTGACAGAATTATTTCCTCAGGCAGAACTCAATTTCTTTCTGGAACCAAAAATGGGTGTAAAGTATGCTTTCTCTGAAAAACAGTGATTGGATATTGTTACATATTTGGAATAAACATATTTAACTCGCGGTTGTAATAAGAACAAGATAGTGGACCCATTACAACACTAAGCATTAATAAAAACAAAACATATAAAAATGACATGTTTCGATGAGCCCCAAGAAAAGTCTCTCGTCATCAGAAAAAAAAAAAGCCGAACAAAAATTGATGCGAAAAAGAAAAGAGCAAACAAGGTCATGTGATGCAGATCGATTGTTGATGGTAGAGTTCACATGGGGAGTGGAGGGGGGGGGGATGGATTAAGCATGGATGGGATCGCATGGGTCACCAATTACCTTCACCACCACCACTCAGTTTCCGAATCTAACTCTGATTTTTAAATTGAGTTTGATCCTATTTGGAAGATATTGAACAATCTAGGTAGGGTTTTCTTAAATAAAAAGAAAGACGTTCTATTTATTTGCATATTTTATATTAATTGAGAAAAGCTAAATATTATTGCACGGCTTAAAAAAATAACAATAGTCAAATTCTATCAAAGTTTAAGTTACTGTGTTACGCTCTTTGTTTCAAATCTTTTAGATAAAACATATTTAGTAACAAATTAATATGATAGGATTAGTGAAAAATTAAAGTTTATAGTTGACAATGTCAAATTTCGATTTACATTTTATCAAAATAACAACAGATGTTTCTCAGTTACTAACGTAAACATTAACACAAAGGATTTTATTTTGATAGTTTTACTACTGTTTTCTTTAAATATTTAATAAAATTTAGATTAAATCTAAAGGTTAACGATCTTGGTGATTTTTATTGAGGAAATTAAACAAAAACAGTTGTTCCAGTTGATTCCTCAGTTTTTTGTATTAGTTAAAATTATTGTTCCAGTATATTTCCGGCTTCAGGCTGATTTTATTTTTATTATTATTAATAAATTCATTTAAGAAAAATGACAACACTCAATTTTAATAACGTAGAGAAGCAATCTTAAATTTCAAAGGATGCTAATTTACAGATAATGACATTTATAACTCGTGATATCGAATATTATATAAAAACCTAATGTTCTTAATGTCTTCGAAATTCGAACAGTTCATGATGACACTCGTGAACTAATGTCGTAGTTGTTATTCTCTAGATAGGTTTTATTTCTTTATCTTTAGCTGAAGAATTTACAGAAAATCCAAGTTATCTCATAGATAACAACTTTGATTGTTAAATCACTGTTAAAAAGATATGAGATCTCATGTAGAGCCAAGCCCTTCACTCTACAAGGCCTAACTCTAAAAACCCAATATCTTGGTCATAAAGTATGGCTTGGCCGTTTCATGGAACTATTTCATCCCACCGAAAACATTTCATGTAAAATACGTTGAAAAGATGCTCATAACGCTTTCACTGTTAAAAAGTTATCAGATCTCATGTAGAGCCAAGCCCCTCACTCTACAAGGCCTAACTAAAAACCCTACTATCTTGGTCAAAAAGTATGCCTTGGCATACTCCATATCCTTCACTTAACTCCATGGGATTGTCTGTGCGACAGCCAGTAAACTGCCAAGCCATACTTTATGACCAAGATATTGGGTTTTTAGAGTTAGGGGCTTGGCTCTACATGAGATCTCATATCTTTTTAACAGTGAAAGCGTTGTGAGCATGTGAGTCTTGGCAACTTATTTTACATGAAATGTTTTGGATGGGATTTATTTTATTTTTATCTTTTGAAAATAATACCAGTTAAGAGAGACGTCGGATCTGATTGCGTTCACTTGAAGAATCTCATTAACAATTACCTTTTAGTTAACATGCACAAAACGCAAAACGTACACCTTTATTGTTGGGCGTTACTGTCACTTTGCTTATGATGAATGTTGATTCTGTTCACTTGGTCTTTTATCTCACAATATTGGATTCACAATATAAAATGCAAGTGTTTGGAAAGGCGAGTATTAGGTTTAATTCTGTACTAGTTCCAAACCACAATATTCTTATGTTTGTTTTGTGTATTCTTAGGTGACCTCCATAAAATCAGCAAATCTAGTTTTTACATTAATGATTCCGTTTGTATTTTAGGATTTAGATCATTTGTGTAAATTTTAAAGATTTGGACTAGACAAGGGGGAACTTTTCAAACATAGTTTGATGCCACTTTGGAAAGAGAATTTTTTTTTTTTTTAGCCTATTCAAATCTATTTTTGTGGAAGAAAGGAGGTTTATCATAACATTACGGCGATTCCAAGATAATGCATTTTAGTAAATAATTTTCTGTCTAGTTTATATAAAGCTTCCCTTCAAATAAAAAAAAAAAAAAAAAAAAAAAAACTATATTTCATTTCTATTGAAATAATCTTTAATGTCTTGTTAGAAATAAATTATCTTATCAGAACAATTCGTTCAAATAATTTCGCTAATGCTGATGTTATCAAAATCGGCCTATAAAATTTAAGTGTAGTTTGCGTTTAAGAATAATGAATATTTCAGTTTAATTCCATATTTTAATAAGTATTGTTTCTAAATGAATAATGAATTCACCAGGAATGTGATCGGATCCTGTATTTAATAAAATGTCCTCCATTGCTGTAGTAAGCGAATGGAGTTAGAATAAGTGAGCGAAAGGTAGTCAGTCGAACTATTTTACTGGTTCTGGATTTTAATTAGGTTAATTAAATTCAACAAAAACATTATTTGAGAAGAAAAACAAAAAAATACGTCGACCTATGATAAATACCAATGCTTTGTTATGTTAGGACAGATCCTAAAAAAGTTTTTAAAAAACTCTGGGTGCTTTGGTGACTATTTTGCAATTTTGTACTTTTCCTAAGTTAAAACTGGTTAATGAAATTCACTGGTAAATGTCAGTGGATTGCTTCAATTAAATAAAAATATGTATATTGTAATTTATGCCTTGCTATCTTCTGATGGTTTGGATATAAAAGCTTTTTTTTTTTTTATTATTTTACTTCCACTGAATTTTAATAAAGCTAATTAATATAAATATACATAGGAGAAGGAAACACTAAACTGTAACAAATGTCAGGGTTTTCCAACAATGACTGAATAAACCCCCCACGCCTTTGGGTGGTTTGGTAGCGAAATATTATTTCGAAGTTTTTTCTCGGACTGTTTTTACTTAATTTTATTAGCCGGATTAAGACGGATTGAAAAGAAGCATTTTGTTATGACACCTTTTCTGCAACTCCATCGCTGTTGCTTTGAGAGCAGTAAAATTTAATTAGCCCGATTAAAACAAACAAAATTTAGTTTATTTTGAAAGGTCAATTAAAATTATTAGAATAGAAGATAATAAAAAAAAGTTTGTAATTATGCTTTGCACCAAAAATCACTGCCAAGTTTGTTCTTTTACCTAATTCTTATAGCATCTACGTATAAAAAGGGGGAAAAAAAAAAAAAATTTAAAAAAAAAAAAAAAAAAGATATGTTGTGAGATTAAAAAAAAGTTATATAATAGAATTTATTTAAAAAAAAATTAAATGGAAGCCTAATTGCTGCTATGTTAACTGCAAGTAATTTCACTCTCAGTTATGTATGCTTTTCTTATAGAATCTATCTTCGAAGGATACATTTTCAGTGAGAAAAAACACCGGCTTCGATTTATTGAGTGGAGTCTATTTGTGTAAGTTTGTATTACAGTAGTTCTTGAATAAATGAATTCCAATTAGATTTGTTTTTAATCATTTTTTTTTATTCGATTCAAAAATACATTTAAAAAATAGATTACAAAAAACTTCGAATTCTAAAGTGCATACAAATTCTTAAGTTTGTGGAAAATTAATTTCTGATAATGAGACGTTTAGAAAGTTTATTTTGTCCTTTGGGAATGGAAGTAAAATTAGTACTTGGAATCAGTTGGGATACGTTCTTCTTACTCGATGGCCGAGGCGTTGTTCTGTAGATATTGAAAATCGAGTAGAACCCAGATTATCCGAGTTAATGTGGACCAAGCCTAACTGATAACCGAAAAACTGTTAAAGCTAAAATTATAAATAAAATAAATCTTATAGGTTTAAATGTATATTTTAACAAATACAAAAGTTATAGATACACTACATACAATTCATATTTGAAAGAGTTCTTTTACGTAAACCTTACCTTTTACTTTTCTGCACACCATTTTGCTAATTCGTTTCTCTTCCTTTTCCAGTCTCCAACAGTAACAGCCCCGACACAGATCTTCCGCTACTTTCACCATTATCTATTCTTTGGATTGCTTCTAATTTTGTTTCTATAGAAACAACTCGCTTTCTCTTATTGCTACTCATTTCAGTAGAATTGACTGAATGTGCCACCGTACTTTTCAGATACACTGGACAATGTGACCAATCGAAACAATCTCCCGATTCCAGGGAGGGAATCATGTCATCAGTCTTCAGAATTTTTTTTCGGTAGCTTTATAAAATGGAAAATGTAGAACAAACAAACAAAACAAAAAAAAAAAAAAATCCTAGAAGTAGCTCGGTTAAAGCGGAAGCTCAGATAATCGGGATTCTACTGTATCTTAAATATGTCGCAACGACATTCTGTTCTGGAAATTTCAAGTTTAGAAATCGCTTCAATAAGTTAAAATCAACCTTTACCTGTGGAGTGTTTGTTCTTTTCATCTAAGGAGCTTCGTTGGGAACCACTACTTGTAGTAACGTCTTTTAATAGAAGTCTTTAACCACGGATTCTGTAGAGGTCTTGTTATCTAGAAAGAAACAAAGAAAACTTAACTCAAGATGAATATTGTCTTTTCAACCAGGAATCCAATGAATATCCTACTCTGGCTATTTCGCAGATTGAAGTTTAATATAGAAAAGGGACAACGGTTGGTTTTTATCTGATTTGCACCACAACGAGGCTGTTCACGTGGGTCAGGTCAAGTTCATTAGATCGCCAGGGAAGGATAGGTTTTTTTTTTTTTTTTTTTTTAAATCATTAACTTTTGTTGAAGTTTTTTTTTAAAAAAAAATAATAAAATAAAGAGAAGTTGTTAAATATAGTAATTAAGTAAATGAAATAATGCTTTATTTGAAACTGATAATGGAACACAAGAAATATTTATTCGTCGAAAAAAAAAAAATGATGATGATTCGTGACATGAAAATCATCTGTAAATTCATTCATTGTATTATTTTATGCACTATTGTAATATTTAATATTCATTCAAGGATCTCCTGATAAAAGCTTAAAATAAAATATTTGCGCTGTGATTTTGAATTTGTCGTCTTTTATTTGTTTATTTCTTCCACTGAATTTTTATTATCCATTTATTGAAATTATTTAAATGTTCTTCATTTGACTGTTATCATATTTAATAATTAAAATAATTTCTTTCTGATTGCAAATTATTGATATTCTGATTTAGTTAGTATTCCCCCCCCCCTCCCAATTAAATTTCCTCCAATCAGGTTATAAGTTAGTTCCGCAGCAAACAAAGTTATAAATAGAGGAAATAAAGCTGTGGTCAGAATTTTGGATCAATCAGAAGAGAGTTGTTGCCGATCTGTTCGACTCCTGAAGAATTGTGGGAAGACTGCTGACGCCAAAGAAAGAAATTTGGTCTGTGGTACAAAGGTTGCTGCTGCTATTAGCTGACACATACAACGACTTTTGGAAATAACATTTTATTTTAAAAAAATTAATAAGAAATATTTTTGATTCTTTTTTTGCAGTGAAACTTAACGGCTTTAATAGGAAGGACAGAAAAGCCCGCCGCCATGTTTTAATTGAAATACTTTCGGCAAATATTTCAAAGAGATAGATTGTAGCTTTCTTTGAATGTTTCCACAAAATGCGAAAAGCCAGAGTCCCAAAAATTCAACCAATTGGAAAAGGTCCGAACACTTCATCGAAATTTCATTCTATCCAAACACTTGAGACCCGAAGATTCTTCAAAAGAAAAAAACCGAATGAATCAGACAAGAGGGAAGAGAACCAAGGTATTTCTATTATTTTCTTAATTTAGATAAATACTGAACATTATAACTTTATTCAGTACTGAAATGTTAAGGAGGAATTTCATAAATAAATTGAAAAAAAAATATCGAAGCATTCGATGTAGAATTATTTTTTTTTTTTATTTATTTCAAGAGGATTTTGCTTTTTTAGTAACTGGAAGAATATATTTAAAAATATCGAAAGTATATTAAAGATTACTTTTAATTCTTATAAAAATGTAAGATTTAAAATTCTATTAAACTGAAAATAACTTAAAATTTTGAAATGAAATGATTAAAATAGAAATCAATTCTTTATGAATTTCTTCCATTTAAATATTTAACTAAAAGAACGTAAGTGGTTTTTTTTTTTTTTCATTTTACTTTTGAGTAGAAAAGTGGAAATAGGTCTGAGGATTTTGAATTAAAATATTATAAATTAAATTATATGTTTAGGATAAATAAATTACATTAATAGATAAAAGGAATTAGGACGGTTTGACTAAAGATTCGTATTTCTATCGATTAAGGGAATTACATTAAAATGGTTAAATTTACTTTGCTGTGGACAGGTTACTGATAAGTTTTTTTTGTTAGAGGATAGGTAGATATGGTTGATTTTAAGTAATTGCTTATGGAATTTAAGATTCGTGACGTTCACACTGAGTGACATCACCTAATGGAAGTCCAAAAAAACGTTACTGGAAGGAGTAAAGTCATTTCTATTAAAATTCAAATTTTGAATGAAATTACTAGTTAAAATTTTTATTAGAAATAGCTTGAAATACGCTGAAGATGGGTTACAATAATATGATTTGCTTTAGACTGGAAATTCACTTAAAAATTTAAAATCATAACGAAGTCCATCTTCAGAAACGTTTCCTGTTCAGTTTTCTATCATTGTGGAGATTCCTGTATTCCAATGTTGTTCAGATTATTATTCGTATTCCGAACTAAATAATAGTAATTAAAATCTGAAATATAATTTTTTGAGTATTCAGAGCTCAAAATGGACTTTAATTAGAACGACTTGGATTTGATAAGGTCAGTTCTTTCGACGAATAAAATATTTTTGCGAAAGTCTAAGAAAGATATCAAGGCGAATTTTTAATTCCAAAACAGCGCATTTACTGATGCCCAGTTTAGCACAAGAACCGAAGTACTCTTTAATATTTCCCACAATCTTCAGTGAAACCTTAAAAAAAAAAAAAAGCAATTTTTGCAGTTTTCTGAAATGTTTACCTATTTCAGGAATCTATTTAATTTCAAGTAAATTTGAACTTTATTCGGTGTCTTTCAATTGAAGATAAAAAAAAACAAAGTTGAAGTAATTGTTTTTATTTTCTCCGGTGATAAATTAAACTTAATTAATAGCTACAAAACCCAAAACAAAACAAAAAAAGACTTAGCTTTTCTATTTAAAACACAAATTGAACTTAAAATCTACAATCACTAGACTTTAAAAGTTTATTTTTAAATTGGATAAAAGAATTTTCCATTTTCTGAGAAGAATGAAACCCATATTAAGTTAAATCGCTTAATTCGGATTCCTATCAAAGCAATAGAATTAGACTAAGTAAAAGAATTCCTCTCCATTGTTAGATTCTATCATTGCGTTTCTATGGGAATTTGTTCTTTCGCTCGCTAATTTCTCAAAGATCCTGAATAGAAAAGCACGTGTTAGTTCGTCTTTTAAATATGGACGCAAAGTCCCAAGATCTACAGGTTTTAGGTAAACGCTTTATTAAGAATTGAAAATTAAGTTGGCGAGATTGATATTAGAGCTATTACAAAATATCTAATTCAGAAACTGATTCAAATTATGATAGCATAGAAATCTAGTAAACAAAAATTGTAAAAATGATCTCCATGCTATCATAACTTTAATAATTTTAATCAGTTTCTGAAGTAATTATTAGAAAATGTTTTAGTTAAAAAAATTCTAAAAATGATATTTTCTATTTGAAATGCTGATCTTCTGCAATTTTTAGTCGTTGTAGTGAATAATTGAGTATTTGATATTTTGAAGTATGTTTTAATAATCCTTCTGGTAAAAATCCCAATAAAAATTTAAAGTGTCTAAAATTACCAAAGGTAAATGCAGATTGAAACGTCCTGTATGTTTTTAAATGACAACAATTACCTTTGGTTATTTTAGACTTTAAATTTTTATTGGGATTTTTTACCAGAATGATTATTCAATATTATCTCATTTTATTTGTTTTAATAAGTTAAATGAATTTAGGCCCTGAATTTTTTCAATTTGCATTCAAGCACAAGAAAATTAATTATGAATCTAATCATTGACAAATTGGTACAACAAGAATAATGTTGAAATAGTAGATATTATAATTAACTGAAGTCATTTATATTAAGAGCTTATGTAATGGTAGAGATTGACTGGGAAGTAATCCCGTGGTAAGGGACCAGAATTAGTTAGTTTGTTTTCTGATATTTCTAATTTGGATTATGGGATAAACATAATAGCTTTCTGAGCTTCTCGTTCTACAAGTCTATTCAGTAACCGAATGAGATCCTATATTTGAAAGTAAGTATTTATTTGTTTCATTTGGTAATTACATTGATTATAATTGATTGATAATATATATTTCAACATAAATTTCAGTCTTAAACTTTGTTTTCACTTTTTTTTTGTATTTTTTTTCTTAATAATTCTGATTAGTTTTAAACCAATGAATAATTGATAAGCTGATATAAAAAGTAAACCACTGATTAAAGATTGAAATTTGTCAATGAAGTATTTTTTCAAAGTAACTCGGAGCAATCGACATGTTTTCATTAGATATTTTTGTTTTTAAGGAAAAATTAAACTGAAGACAATAAAACTGGTATTTGATTATATGATTAAACTGAGACGAAAACTTATAAGTGAATTCCGTTTTCAATAGAAAACCTGATACAGTGCAAGTACCAAGTGTCGAATAGTCGTTTAGAAAGGATAAAACTTTTTTTTTTTTTTTAATGTTTTATTTTTTCTAAAGGACTATTCGACAGTTCGTACAAAAAAAACTTTTTGGGCTTTTTTTTTTTTTCCCCTCCATCCAGTTACGTTTGGATGCCAAACCCTAATGAAATAAGCAAAACTGCTAATGTCTGTCTTGGCTCTCAATAGAAAGTAATCTCATCTTAAATTATTATTGTAGGAATGTCGGTATCTATAAACATTGCTTTTCTCCATTTTAATTGTTACAAAAATGGAGATTTATAAGCTGTTCATCTTCAACTAACAATTTTATCATCCCACCTACATTCCCGAAACATTTCTCTATTCCAGTCCTTGTTATTGGAGAGATAGTTAAAATTTATGGCTAAAGTCTAGTATCCGGCCCACCATCGGAGTGATACATAAGTTATGAGTTTGTTTACATCTTTTGGCGTGCTCCGGTGCGCAGGGAAACATGACGTCGTAGTTGCCATAGTGATCTGTTGTTTACACCATGTGACCACGTGTGTTCCATGTGACCATGTGTCTTTCATTTGTGTAATGGCGTGGGTTACAGGAGCTGCTGCTGAGTTAACAGGTCCGGAAACATTACAGGGGTTACAGGCTGGTTTCTGTGATTTTAGTTTTTTTGTGAGAATGCGAGATGGATGTAAGAAGAATGTAATTGATTTTTGAATGAATGTGGGATTAATTGAGAAAGAATATAAATGTCGAAAGTGTGGAAAAAGCATGGCGTTGGTTGAAAGGAAAGATGCGCAAGTTGGTTATGTCGTGTGAAAGGAAGAGAAAATAGGCATTATGTAAGGAGGTCTATAAGGTAAGCAAATATTTCATAATTTTTACATTTTACATTTGTGAGATTAAATGATTATTAAGGTTGCCGCATTCTAGCAAGACGGCGTTTCATTTATTGCGTACCATTTCCTTCACCGGAAGTTCAAACATCTTACGTCAACTTCCGGTTTCGAAAAATAGTTCCAAATCCGCCATATTTGATGACGCGAAAAAATAACACCGAGAGCGGGGTGCCGTTATCTAGACTTTTACCAAATTTATAAATTGCTATTATGTAGGTAATAAAAGTGTCTTGGCAATAGAAAGTGCTCACATTTTACGAAGCGATGATTCAGAAATGTTAAAAAAAATTAAAACTCGAGAAATCTGAATTTTGTAGAAATTTGAAGCATAAGAAAATCAAAATTATCTAGTTAGTTGATATAGTAATGATAATTCAGAAAGAAAGAAATAACATTTTATTATAAATAACATTTGAGGAAGAGAATGAGTTTTATCAGTTTACTATTATTTATCAGAATGAAGTGAATTAAGAATTTGAGCGAAGAAATGACGTGATTCTTTAGCAATAAACAAAAATTCCTAGGAAAAGAATGATTTAAAATTGAGGTTTTTCTAAATATAATTGGCAAAAGGGCAGAATACGGTACCACCAATAGACGTTTTCGTAATGGTACATCTACTTTCGAACACGCGCAAAGATACATGATGGTGCATATTGTTACCTCAAGAACGCAGTTAGCCAGATGAGAGTTAGTTTTTCCAGTAAAAGATCGTGCAAAAAATTTTCAAAATCTTGACTGCTAACCTCATTGTAATTTTTCACTAGTTAATTGAAAAACTTAAATTCATATCTTAAAAGTAGTGTCAAGGCAGCCATTTGTCAATGCTCGGAAAAATAGGACAACATCCGTTGGGACATTAATTCTGCACTTTGTTAATGTGCTTTTAAATTTGATGTGAATATGGCTTATTATCACTTTGTGCTTGTATCTATGATGTTAATTTTTTTTTTTGTTTCTTTCTATCTAGGGAGCCTTTGTGGAAGGGAGTGAAAAATCTTTGAAAAGGTAAAGAAATGGGTAACCTTATATTAAGTCGTAAGTATTGAATTGGAAAGTTTTCTTTGAGATATGTACCAAACATTTGAAAAAATCATAATACACTAGAGCATCGATTATCCGATTATCAATCAACCGAAGCATCGGTTAACCAAAGACGTTTCAGTAGATAAAAATTAAAAAAAATTAATTATAATATTTGACGATCTCTTTCCGAGTGATAGGTTTGATGATGGGACATAGTTCCCGAAATGCGTAACGACAAAAACAACGCAACGAAGTCACAGGACGGATTTAAAATAAGGTAATTTATTATCTAAAACGTGACCTGGACCATAATTAGCAGTGTTTAGAATACCATATAAGGTTTTGTTTAATATGCATCACTGTGTGTTTCATATTGCTCCTATGACACTGGTACAATTTTTTCATAAATGATCTGCTATCCGAAATATCAGTTATCTGAACACCACCCCGTGCAGCATTGCTTCGGATAATCGTTGCTCTACTGTAGTTTAAAATGTAAAACTGGTTTTAACTAATTTTTTTTTCCTTTATTAAGAGGTTTTTTGTAAGTGTTTGGATATATTTGTGATTTGTTTTTATAAAATTTCACAAATGTCTTAGAAATAAAGAAAGTATATAGGAAATTCAATGATATCACTTCCATCTTATGAAAAATGGAATTTTATTACTAAAATCTTTTATTTCTGTCTGTCCGGCGCAATTGTTAATTTCCTGTGAAAAAAATACCACAATGAAACGTTCGCGACGGGAATCAAATCTGGAACCTTTTGATCCGAAGTCGACGTCTTATCCATTATGCCACGGGGACTACATTCAAATTGTTTCTTATCACTCCCTTTGTGTGTGTGTGTGTGTGTGTGTGTGTGGCGCAATGAGAAGAAGCAGAGAAAAAAGAAAATCTCATTAATTTTAGCCTACTAGATTAAAATTTAAATTTCAATGTTCAATTTTTTAAGTTTATCTCTGTCAACAATGACGCTTGCTGTCAAATAATGAATTCATTAGAAAAGGAATAAAATATGACTTTTTGCCGTAACCGCTTGGAATCTATTCTTCTTGGATTATCTCATACTTACCAGGGAGAGACAGGGGGGATGGCCTAGTATAACGATAAAAAATAATAAATTAACATGCTTAGAAGAAAAAGAAAAAAAAAGAATGAAAAATTTCTGGTAATTTTGGATATCTACTTTTTATTACTACCCATTACTGTTTGTTACTGTGAATGTGACAACGGGGTGTTTTTTTTTTTTTTTTTTTTTTTTATTGTTTAAATGATGAAGTAATCTTCAGTAATATCATAGCAATTTAATACAAAAAAGATACAAAAAACACACGACCTCTGTTTCAGTTACATTGAACCGTAACTTTTTTCAAGACTTGAAAAAAGTTACGGTCCAATGTAACTGAAACCGAGGTCGTGTGTTTTTTTGTATCTTTTTTGTATTAAATTGCTATGATATTAGACAGGTGTACAGGCTATAATTTTGATGTCAAAAAATGTGATGTAGCAATTTGACTACTATTTGTAGAAGATAAAATAATCACTCGCTTCATAGTGAGCTTTCCTTCCTTCACTGAATTGGAAAAATACGGAATGTTCTCGTTTTTTCCACTCAGTGTCATTGCGTTGTAATACATGTTGTGACTTGTCAGTCAGTCGTGAAGCGATCTTTAAAAAATTTCGATCGGATTTATTCTGTTAACCTATACATCCACAATATTCGGACATCAAAAAGCCTCAGTTTAAAGTAAAGAGGCTACAAAATACTGACATAAACAACTTCAAGGACTGGTGACCTCAAAATTAAAAAAAAAAAAAACTGTCGAGAAGAAGTCTTTGAGCATCAGTAAGTACAGACACTTACGTACACAGAGGAGATGAAAGGTTATAGTAAGGCCTTTGAATTCATTGACAGTTCGACCTGTGGAATTTTGAATATGAAAAATGAAGATATTGGAGAACTTCCCAGTGCTATACTGGAGAAAATATTAATCAATTTCAAAAAGTTACAAGATATTTCAAAAGTAGTCGACTACACAGCTGAAGATTACAAACGATCTATGTGCAGATCTTTAAATAGAAATGGGAAACTTTTTTTTTTTTTAATTTTGGTTGATTAATTAATACTATTTATTCATAAATCTTTTGTTTTTATAAGCTTTTCCCTGATGTTAATGAAGTTATTGGAAAAAGGATAACATTCCAGCACTTTTAATTACTAATAATTGCTAAACTCTGATCCATACTGCTTTGAAATTTCGGTAGTGAATACCTATTGACTAAGTGAACCATTGATTAATAGATACCTTTTTAATTAAAGTTTCATCGAAATTTTTTTTTTTTTTTATTTCCAAAAAATGAACTTTCCTGGAATATTATTTATTTTCCACTCACCCCTTCATTCAAATGACTAATTTCGTCATTTGAACATTAAATCTGATCTGTCCTTCAAACATCTTATTTAATCAGTCATGTGACAATTTCCTTAAGATAAAAATTAATTTTTTTTCTCTCCTTAATAAACGCACTATTCAAAATACAATTCTTTTCATTGAAGAAAAATATTTTAATCAATACAGCCTTTTGTGGGTCTATCTATTTCCGCTCCTTTCGCGGAAATTGTAATGATATACAGTGGGGGCCGAGAGGTTTCCGTACCCATTAATTGGTAGTCATATTTTAAGAAAATATTTACACTAAGTGTCCAATGCGCGTGTGTTCGCCATCGTGCAGTACACACAAGGTCATACGCCGCCACGTCCTACTTGACATTTTTTTTTTTTGAGCTTATCAGTTAAGGTGGTTCGAAAAGCGTCCTCAATTGCATTGCGCAATTTGTGTAGCACAACGACGTTCAGACACGTAGGCCTTGATTACCCACAATGAGTTGTCAGGCGTCGTGAGGTCAGGACTTTCTGGTGGCCATTTCAATGGATCAGGCGATGCTGGAGTATAACGACCTATCCAGCGTCCTGGAAAATGTTTATGAAGAACGCGCACAGTAAGAGCGAAGTGAGCAGGTGCCCGTTCTGCTGTAGCCTATGCCCGCGTCTTCAAAATTTGGGATTAACCCTATTTGTAATATGGCTAAATACGTTTTGCCATTAACATGACTATCAAAAAAATATGGTTCAAACAAATACTGTATAACAGGGGGTATGGGAGCTTTCCCGGCCACCATACATTGTATATTGAGGATTATTTGTTTTACCTTTTTAATTGATATACTTAGACACCCTGTTATATTGTAGATACGTGGATGACTTGCTTTTCTTTTCAGAATCCATTATCCAAGATGAAATGGTGGACAACATGAATGACATTCATACATGAAATTTGTAATAGAGAACATTGTAGCAGTATCCAGTCTCTCATAACACGAAACAAGATCAGTTTTTAACTTCTGTAAACAGGAAGGCCACTAATCATGGACTAATTTAAGATCAATTGTCTTAATATGGCCGTTGATAAAGTATTATACAAAGTGAGTGCCAAGATAATTATAAGACATAGATTCCATTCAAACAGTATTCGTAGATAATTATCCATTGCCAGAAAACATAAGAATTGTTATTGAAATTGCATTATTTCAATAAGTCTTATGTTTCATAATAAAATTAAGCAAAAACCTTCTAATTATTTCATCCTTATCCTATGTTATTTTCAGCCTTGAAATCTGTTTTGAAGCCCTGAACTATAGTAATAACATCTACTACTAATAATAATTGGCGCAGCTTAGCCACAGCTGCTTTTGCGCCATTAAAACCCACCTAACAGCCTACTAATAATATACTGCAATTTATTGCTCGTAAAAGATAAAAGGCGTAGTTTATTCCATAACAAAGCAAGTATTACAAAAAATATATCACAGCTATTTCAGCGATTACAAATGGAGATTCAATTACTTCACAGCTTCATTCATGTAACGAATCATTCAATCAACTTTAATAGCCCGAAAATATTTTGGAGAGAGCAATCACTTACGTAAATACAAGGAGTCTATTAATTTTAACAAATCTCGATTGCTAGAACGATTGTCTTTCTGTTCGTTTGATAGCTGAATGTTATCAGTAAAGTGACCAAATTTCCACGTTAATATTTTTTTTTTCTTTATAGCTGTCTGAAAACATCAACTCTAATAGATGAAGGTAGTCCCCGGATGTTTACTGAGGTTCCAGATTCTGATGTCAATAAGAATTCTAAAAATCAGGAAAATTCCAAGACCGTCCTGTAACTCCATTGGTCCAGTTATTAGTTTTTAGTTATTACATAAATTCTCAATTATTAATGGTACAATTTGTTATAAGTAGTCTTGTAATTTTTATACTCACCAGATGTCATTTAAATGTATTTTTTTATTTTTTAGTGATTTAAAATTTTTTTACTTAATTTAGTGTCAGCGTCTTCCTTTAATCATTTAGTGTTTCTGTAATTTAAAAAAAAAAAAAACTACAAATATTTTCAGAACAAAACTAACACCAAGAGGTAACTGGTATTCCACTTAGCGCTGCTAATTTTAAACTATTACTAATAAAAATAAATGAAAGTACAGTAGAACCCTGGTAATCCGGGATTCCGTGTAATTCGAGGTGAGGCTCAGTCCAAGCTCACGCAGGGCGGCCAGTCAGTATCAGTCTATTAGCTGTTGTGATTGGTTCGTTCGACAGTTTTTTAAAGTTGTAAATGCTTATAAAGAGTCCTTTCATGTAACCAGGTAACATTGTTAATGTATCTGTAACTAATATCTATTATAAATTAAATTTGATTCGTTTTAGTTGAAAAATCCTAGTTTTTTTTGTTTTTGTTTTTTCGTGTAAGGAAGTTTTTTGTAATCCGAGGTACCATCAGCCCCCAAATTACCTCGGATTACCGGGGATCTACTGTATTATAAAATTCACATTCATCTACTAATCCTTTCCTTCTCCATTTCGAAGTAAAGGCTTATACAAGAACCCAATGAATGGACGGGTGTGGGTTAAGATGCGGTGCCTCCAATTAAGACAAAGACAGCCCTTGCATTGTTTTGATTCAGAAGTAGATGGAACAAGAGGTAATTTTTGTAATAGTAAATTATAGAATTCTTTGCATTACGACTTCAAATCTGGCAGTAACTAGAATTGAGAAATTGGAAAAATAAAGGAAAATTAGATTTTGAATTCTTTAATTGCATTTGTTAAATGAAATCTATTTTGAGACTAAATGGCTTTATAATAGATATTCGAAGGCAACTGAGAAAGTTTAGTATAAAGAAAACAGAAAATGGAATTGAAATTAGATCAAAATTAGAAATAGAAAAAAAAACGAAAGTAGTTAAAATTTTTTTGAATTTTTATAAGTGGCTTTAATAATTTTATTCAATTTAAACAGGAATTCTGAAAATAGTAATTTAATTCTTGTTACTGGTATTTAGATTACTGAAGTTGTAAAGCAAGATTCATTTTTTTAATGGGAGATCATCTAGTAAAGTGAATTTTTCAGTTTTTGGAAGATTAGTTTAATGATTCCAATGTTAAAGGCGTAGTAAGTTAGTTTCGTTTATTAGCTTTGATTTTGAGGTGAAAATCAATGAATGATAGAGGATGGGGCAGGAAATAGCTGTAGCGATATCTTACAATTTGGGTATTGTTAAATGTAAGATTAGAAAGACTGAAGAGAAAATATATAAAAAAAAACCCAGTAACCTAAAATAGATACAATATTTAAATTTTTATTAGCTTTAATTTAGTCATTCTTTAAACTGGTAAATTTGTTTTTTTTCTAAATGGTGGCTGGGGTTTTAATTTTAGTGTTAGGATGAGGCCATTTCAGAAGATTGTAGGATATTATGTGGTTTTAGTAATCAAAAGTTAAATTTTTTTATTTAAATCATTATCAGTTAAGAACATTAAAATAGATTTATTCACATCTGTTGCTGAACATTGGTTATTCCTAATAAAATCTTTTACGTTTGTTGCTGCGGAGGAATTTCAACTTAACCAGTTTGTAGTAAAGCCATAGCCTTTCTAGAAATATCAAGTAATGCTGAGTTACTTTTCGTGTTTAGAACATTAGAACACTTGTGAATGATTTTTAATTGTTTTTTTTTTTTTTTTTTTTTTGTTCAGTTTCTTTACATAGGGCCTGAAATTCAGAAATGCCATCTAACACTTTCCACGTTTTTAATACTGAGTTTGTCGAGAATCACGACAATATGCTTTTAATTTATGTCCCATCGAATATCAAGGATTAAGTGGATTCTTCCTATTGGAAGGTTGTTTAATGTCGCCTGTTTACTTAGTTTGAGGGATGGGAATAGATGTGAAACCGACTCTATCATCTCACTGTTGAATCGCAATTTTTTCTGAAAGTTTGCAAAAAGTCGAGAATAATCAATTACTAGATAAGTATCGAGAAATGGCCCTTGCATCAGTAGCATGTAGAAGCTATGGCTTAACATTTCTTACTACAGATCCAACATAACAGCAAGGATGATCAACATTATGTAGCAGGGTAAAAAGGTCTATAGAGAATTCTACTCTGTTGTTTTGACTCATAATAAGTTGTAGTATGAATTGGTTGCCTATAGCAATAATTATATAAGTGTCAATACCTCCAATACAAAATAAGTCATGTATGGAACGTAGGTATTGTGAGTCGGATGTGTGGTATAGATTTAATAAGTAATTTCGTTACATCTGTATTTATCATAGCTAGGTTTCTAACAGTTATTTTTAAGTGAAATTTCATTTCTAGAAGCACATTTATTTTATATAATGGCAAGTGTCGTAACTAGACTTTTAATGGAATGATATTTGTAAATGTGTTTGAAGTCTTATGTAAAGATGTAAGAATGAAATAAAGTTTGTTTTACAATGATATGAATTTTATTTACTGTAGAAAACATTACAATTTGGTGTTTTTTTTTTTTAAAAAAAAAAAAAAAAAAAAAAAAAATCGAAAGATTACTTATTCGGGAATTCACTTCAAAGATACCTGGAATTCCCGAAATAAGAATCTTATGTAAGGATGAAGTGTTTCTGCGTTGACTCTTTCAATTGTCCAGTGCCTAGAAATGGCTTGGCCGTTGACTCGTCCACTGCCTAGAAATAAAAGATTTAAAACGAATATTATATCTTACGATTACGTTTTCTACAGAAACATTTGAAAAATTGACTCATGGAGCTTACTTGTTAAAACTATAGGCTTTTAAAAATAACTTCTGGAAATTAAATCGTAGAATTAAACTTCTAGACTAAGTAAAAATATTGAACTTCAAACTTGAAAGAATTATTAAGTTTAATATAAAATAAAACTACACAATTATACACAAATTCATATTTACAATTAGAAGAGACTTTCGAATCTGCTTTTGAGATTCATCTTCATTCATAGGTGCATGAAAATGAATCTCAAAAGTAGATTCGAAAGTAATTGTAAAGTGAATTTGTACACGCAATTGTGTTCTTTTACGTGTTAAAATATACGTTTCAAATATAAAATAAAACTAATTTAATTTTTTTTTAAATAAGTTTACCTACGCAGTTTTCTTTTGGATGAGCTTCTGTCTTCATCACACGACTTGCAAAGCAAACATTATCTGTTTAATATTTAAATATTTAAGATTAGACAATTAAAAAGAATTTTAATACTTATTCTCCCATCGAAGAAGGCTACGAAATTCGCTCATACTCGTTTAACTGGCAATTAATTTAACCGCCTTTGACAAGTTATAAAGTGAACGAAGACAATTTAAAAGAGGATCGTGGTCAATATTTCCTACTTAAATATTCACCTAGTTTAAATTACTAACCTAAAATCTTTCGATACTGCGACACTCAGCGGCTAACATTCAACCAAATCAGATTGATGCCGTGAAAGCAGTACTCTTTGCCATAAATAATGCAGAGGTGTAATTACTATTAGACAGTATATCAACTGCATAGAGCAAAATGTATTAGATCTCGTCTCCACTATTGGATTTAATTAGACTTAATCTACGATTAGCTTACGACTTTGGAGAATGTGGCAATTAAAAGTTACCAGCAGATTAACCTAACTTGAGCACTAAATCCGATACGTGGAAAATATTAAAATAACTTCTAATGCGGAAGTAATCAACTAAACCGAATAAACACTTTGCTGCTAGCATGTGATCTCAGGTTTAAGTAAATTTATCAACCAAATCTCCCAGTGGAAGAAATCTTATGTGCAAGCCCAGACGGCCTTAAGTTTTTGAATCTATAGTTTATGAAGCCAAGATTATTTGAAGTATTGTTTATAATGACGATACGAGTCTCATTTGCTTTCTACAATCATTTGAATTTCTTACATTATAAATTAGCTTTTTCTTAACTCAGATCTTGAAATAGGGCTATACAAATAGATTAAAAGCTAGTAAATCTTAAGGAAAGGAAAAAACCAAAATATACATCACCTGACATTTCGGGGGAAAAAAAAAAAAAAAAAAAAAAAAAAAATCATGTTTATTAAAACAAACAAAAAACTACACACATTTTGTAGTCTATGATCTAAGCAGTTAAACACGTCGAAACAGTTTTGTTTACAAAACAAACTAAACAAAATTTTTAAAAAGATTGAGAAACAATTTAACATCGAAAAACTCATTCTTATTGTAATATTTTTGTGGAAACTTTCTGCAAACTTTCTAAACTATTTAGCTCGACTTTCAGGCTTCATACAGACCGTAACTCATAGGAGAAGCCTTATCTTCCTGTCTGTCCGTCACAAGAAATTCATCTTAGAAACTACGTATGCTCGACACAAAGTCTTGCCAACACTAGGCGAGTGGTAGTTTGTGATTCTCAAGTTATAGGAGCCATCTTAATTTCAGATTTTATTAAAATCTGATAAAAATTTCATTTTTATATAGACTTCAACTACAAGAAGCCAAACTTTCCTTCTCTTGAAATCTTACAATAATTGATGTATTTTTATTATAACGAGATCTCCCAAATCTATGGAGCTTCTATTTTTTCTGTGGGGTTTTGAAGCTGTAAAGTTAAGGAAATTCTGAATTTTATTTTTACCATGAGAATGGTAAGAACTACATTACATAGTCTATAGAACCCTTTCCAATACATTTCTTTCCTTAATAGTACCAAAGGTAAAATCATTTTAACTGTTAGCAAACTAAGAATGCATGCCAAATATTTACATATCCCTTCAGTTTTTAATTGCAGGAGTTTTATTTAAATTTAGTTAAAAACTGACAACTCAAGCAGAAATGCAAGACATCGATACACTTAACGTTTCGTATTTAAAAGATAAATTAAATTTTATTGTGGAAGTGCTTTTTTGATAGCCAAGCATTTTCGGATCTCAAGTCTAGCGCAATGAAGATTAAAGGGAATTCTTTGAATGTTAAGAGAACAAGAAAAATCAAAATTCTGAAAATTTGCTCCACGAAATAATTCTTCGCATTTTAGTTCCTATCAATTTTAAAACAAAATTGTAACCTTAATTACATTTTGAAACAGACAAATCCAACAGCCTTCATTTCTTATAAAATAAGAAATTTAAATTATGTATAAAGGTTTATAAAAATCTGTTCTAAAACTGCGAGCATAGCCGCATCTATTTAAAGCAACGAAATTTCAGTGCGCAGTGGGATTTATCGAAATACCCAAATGTGCTATGAAGCACAAGATTAAGAACACTGGTATAGAGATTATTAAGATGGCCTTTAGGTTATCTCAGGAACTATTTCTCAAACAAAAAAATATACATATATACATCCCACCACAAAAACGTCATCGTTACAAATTAATTTTATATTAGTATATTTTTTAACCCTTCATTCCGTCAGATATGAACTCTTACCGGAGAACATAAGATTTCCTACCCCTTTCTGATCTTCTCCAACCATAAGGAAAAGGGATATAAAAAAATAAATAAATTAGAATTGGGTAAAGTTTTGTGAGGGTTTCTAAGTATTTAAAGGGGTGGGGAGAGAAAACCCCATCCCTCCCTTCATCCTTCGGAAATTTTTTCCTTTGAATTTCCGAACATATTACTAGTGCAATTAATCTTCGATTAGTTAACGATCAAGAATGAATTCGTAAATACAAGTTATTCCACGAGTAATAATTTCTAACCATCTAAAACTGCTTACAATTCAAACCTTATTTTTTGAATCTTAAAAATTGTTTCTAGTATGGAATTAGATAGTGTCCAAATGCGTAGCTTCGCTTACAACCCCCTCCCCCCCAAATTTCGAATTATTGTGATGAATTAAGTCTCCATTTAATATAATATAAAATGGCACACTTCAATATTTGTAAAATGAAAGTTTTAAAGGAATTCTAGTCATTTAAATGGCTATTGTTTCTTAATAGTAGTTAAGAATTTCTGTTGTAAAAATTATCCCATTACAAAACTGCGTTAATACTAATGTAAGTTAAACTTCTTTAGTCTCAAACAATTTCATATAAAACCCAACTATTTCCCGCCAATTACAATTTGACGGCAAAGGTTTGTTATCAATCCTATTTTAATTAGTGGTTGAAACTTGGGCTATTAAATTTAAATACTTTGTTGATTCAAGTCCGCTGCCAAAATTAAATTCATCCCAACTGTTAGCAAACTAAGAATATATGGGAAATTTCTGTTTACAGTTTTGAAACTCTTCTGGCAAGAGTTTCACACGTTCAGTTAAAAACTGACTCCTCATGCAGGAATACCAGGCATTGATACACTCAACATTTCGTATTTTAATACTTCAACTTTAATGGGAAAATGCTTTTACAATATTAAAGCTATTTCGAATCTCAAGCCCAACACAATCAAGATTAAAGGAATTATTACAATACAAAGCCTTTATTCTGTGATAGTTTATTCCATGAAATTTAATTCTTGGCTTAAAGTTGTTCAATTCCTATCAATTTTAAAACAAAACTGCAACATTAACTGCTGCAATTTTAAATGGAACAATACAAACATCGCCTATATTTCTAATATTTTATATATAAATACTTATAAAAATCTGCTGTAGTTGCTGCGAATATAGTGCATAGATTTAAAGCAACGAAAGAGTTTGATGTATCTTGGGGACGAAGAATTTCATTTGCAGTCGCATTTTTACAGATATTGAAGTGCGCCATGAAGCAAAGCAAAAACAAAAAAAAAAACTGGTATAGAGAATAGTAAGGAAATGGCTTTCAGGTCATTTCAGAAACTATTTCTGAACTTTGGTGAATCTTTTCTTGGGCATAATTTAATTAAGCTAGGCGAACACGGAGCGATTTTATGGCAATATGATTGGGACAAGTTGGCCCAATTTGATTGCGGACAACTTTATCAAGCGCGATCACGTAGTTTCTTCTGAACCAATATTGCCCTGAATTTTTATGGTTACGGCGCTTCTCACTAGGGACAGCTAAAGAGAGCGTGTTTTCGTACAGAATTGCTATAGTATTAAACGCCGTCCCTCTGTAGAAATCAATTAAGATTCTTTCATTATCAATTGACAAAATGTTGTTGTTGGAATTACCTGTTTTGGGCCGACCCATTTTGCTGATTTTAAGCCTTGTTTCTCAAAGAAAATGGCCGGCGTGAATGACCTGAATTTCCGATGTTCAAAGTCCCGCCTCCTTCGACGTCAGCATTGTCACGTGATGTCATCCGTTCATTTGATTCGCTTTCGTACCACCAATATTTTGAGCCAACTAATATTGGGCCAATATTGTTCCTTTGGTACCGACAATCAAATTGGGGCAATATTGTTCAGGTTGGGGCAATCAAAATGGGGCAAACTGTTGCCAGCAATCAAATTGGGCCCGATTGTCCCAAAATATCGCCTCGTGTTCGGCCAGCATAAATTCAATAATAGTAGTAACAAACTATCCCCACACCGCAAAAACGTCATCGTTTTAAATTAAATTTAAATTCCCATTTTGTGATCCGTCGATTCCGTAAGATATGAAGTTTCCTACATATTGGACGGCATAAGACTTCTTACCCCTTTCTGCTCTTTTATCCTATTAGGGAGGGGTGAAATTTGAGAAACCCTCAAAGCGTTTCACCCAATTCTAGAAAGGAAGCTTCATTTTATATTTCGTAAGGAGAGAAAAATAATAAATTTGATCATTATTTCTTTATTTTAGTAAGAAAGTTTCTACCTTAAGCAGTTTCAAAAATAAAAGCGAACCCTTTAAGAAAACTTTGCCCGCACCCCCTTCTACTTCATACGCCTTTGGTGTTACATCTTCACAAATGTTAATGGCGCTTACATCGTAAGGGGAAAGTACCCTTAAAATTTAAATTTTCTACGTTTCGACTGAGCGAATCAGCGGGTTTTTCCTTTAAAGACCCGTAAATATAAGGAGCAAAAATACAGACCGAGAGAATAGATTAGGGAAAAAAATTAACTGTATGAGAAGAAAATTTAAAAACAAAAAAATTACTTATTTTACAGTCTACAGAGAATAGTTAAAAATTAGGTGTACGGGGAAGAAGGCATCAAGAATTGCAGTCTCGTTAGCTGGTTCTTCCTAATTAATAAAATATCAATCTAATTCTTACTCTCGTGTCTACACTAATTCCTTTGAACAGTTCTTTAAAATTTTATCTTATTTTAAAATTCAATTTATTCCATTTTATATCGGTATTTATTTATAAAAAAAAAAAAAATTTATTTCCTAAAATTTTAACCTACGTGTAATTACCTTTCCATTAATCTCATTCATCCCAACTACTGTCATCTCAAAACCCATTCTTTATAATTTCCTTATCTTTAAATTATACTGTTCTTGCTAAACTTTCATCCCCCCAAAACTAGACTTTAATTATTCCTAAGTGTTCCAAATGCCTGCCGCTACTTCAACCAAATCCAAATGAAGTTTCCTCCCTACCCCCAAATAGATTAAATGGAAGAACCAATACAACACTTCATATCAACACTTTCTTACGTTTAACATCGTGAAAAGTCAGAATCAATTCCTAAACATTGAAATACAAATTATTCCACGAGTAAATAATTTCTAACAAGTTCCAAGTTAAAACGGCATACAATTAAATCCTATTTCTTTTCTATTATCCAATTCCATGAGAAGCAATTTTTTGTGTTTCCAAGCGTGTTTAATATTCTTATCTTCACGACCTTTCTCCCCCAAATTTCTAATTATTAACCCTGAACTCAATATTTTCCGCCACCCACACCAATTACAATTTGACGTAGTGGTTGAAATTCGAGCTATTAAATACCTTGCGGTTCTTTCAGGTCCGGTGTCAGCAGTTTATTACGGCACAAGATGGCGAGTCCTATCGAGTCTTTGGTCGAGTCCGGGTTTCGGCTGTGGTTTTACCTAAATAAAATTTACTAATTTTTAACCGAACTTTAACTTCAGCTCTTTGTTATAATATTAACTTTCAATGGACTATTTAATACAAAAACAGGACAAATCTAACGGGCTATAATTACCATAGTCAACGTTACGATACTTCACCTCACTACCAACTGCAGAATCGCTCTTCAAAAATTGCGGTCTTATTCCTGGTTCCGTGCCATTGGCTAAATAGTTTGTCATGTGACTCCCATAAGCCTCTGCAATCCGAACGAATCAACGAACATCTCTGTCTGATCCAATGCTTGTTTAATCACCTGAATTTATACATTAATTTGCTGCGGGACTAACTTAGTACTTAATGACATAAATTAGGTGTAAAAAATAAATTGTCATGATTTTATATTTCTACAAAAAAAAATCCAGTATCAAAGGCCACAAGTATTTTTTTTTTTCTAAAGAGATCTTTTAAATTTTTATGGATTTCTGCTTCGATTATTTTTCAAATCAATAATTTTCTTGAATTTATTATCTACGCGGGATTTCTTCTCTTCTTTTGTTAACTACCAATATCTTATTTTTGTTTTTTAATAAATTAACAAAAAGAGTAAATATCTGAAATATCAGAATTATTTGTGTATCCTTTGTGTTAAACATTTTTTTTTTTCTTAAGGCAAATAAAACAAAAACGGCCAATGGAAAACGGGCCTGGAAATATTGCGTTTTTTCTTCCCTTTATTTTCAACATGAAACTATTAAGCGAATAAACACAACTGTTTTCTGGCTTCGAAAGAATTTCTTGAATTCAGATTCAGTACAAAAACTTGTATTTTTTAATGTATTTTTTATTAACCTCTCCTTCTATCGATCTATCTAAATAAATAAATGAATGCACTGATTCGAGTACTTGCATATGCAATAATATTTATTTTTTTAAAATTAATTTAAGCACTTTTATTATTTGTTTAAATAATTGTGTTTTGTTTTGATTTTTATTTAGATAAATACTCAAGATAAACTACTCTATAGAAAAAAATTAATTTTACAAAAAAATATTAACGTGCTGTGAAAATTTCTAACAAACCAAATGAAAAAAAGAGCAGCACCAGAACGAATAAACCCGATAATCGAATGAGAAAGGCAATTTATTTGTTCTTGGTTTTCATTTGGTTTGTTATAAACTACCCTATATAACGTGCTTATTATCTACAATTAATTAACAAACTTGTTTCTTCAAATACTTAGACTTTTTTGTAAATGAATCGAGAATAAACTGTAGAAATTACAATTAGCTTTTTTTTTGTTACAAAAAATAAATAAATAAATAAATAAATAAATAAATAAATAAATAAATAAAAAAACTTAATTTTTATCTCTGAATAGAGTTTTATTCTTAAATGTGTTATGTCTTCTTTTATTAAAAATAAAAACTTGAATTCACCTAAAAATTTTTTTGTTAAATTTAATTATATTTTTTGAAGTAATGAATTTTTCAAAGTCAAATAAACATTAACTCACTGTATGTTGACGGAACATGTTTTCTATTACCTTATTCTAATGCTTATTTTTCATATTTGCTCACAAATAAAAATGCTTCAATCAAGAAAGTGAAATATATCACTAAGACTTCTTGAAAGGGAAAACTGTTTGATTAATTTTACAACCACTTGATCTATCAATATAGGGAACGGCTTAAGTTTTTCAAATGTTTTCAGATCCTTTAAGCAAATTGTTGTAACAGTAATTACAAAATAACAACTTTATACACAAATATTTATACGCCTCATTCAGGCCAAAATATGTAATGAAAAGATTATGTTCTGTGTTATTTTAGTCACTTAATATAAATTCGATCAATCACATCCATATTGTTTTTGTCGAATAGGCCTAGTGGCTCAAATGGCGTAAATCCTTGTCTAAGAGCTGGAGGAGCCGGATTCTATCATCCAGTTAATTATTACTCTTCTGGACATGTCCTAGAATTCTTCCATTCTGTTTTGTGAAGTTTTGGTAGCAAGCGCCCATGTGGCCATTTAAGTTCCACTGCATCTGTTTGAAAAAGTGTTTGGAGCCTGTACCTCTGAAATAAGAATGTCTTTTGAGTCGAGCTGATACTCTGGGACAGCCGTTTCGAGCTTATTGGGCTCTCCTCAGCCAGAGCTAATCAGCTAGTGCAAGACTCTAATGCTTCCGCTAGGCAAAGAGATCAATTACTTTACGTTTACAATTGTTTCATAGCAAATGTTTAGGCGATTTAACGATAAAATGTCTTGTTTCCATCTAATTTCAACGAAAACTGACCTATTTCTTCATAAATTATCTCGTTTTTAATGTTTGAACTTCTGTTCAGAGTGAGTCACTCTATTAACTAATATTAAAAAATTATAACAGTATATAAAGCTATTACAGTAATTAAAAAAAAAATCACCGAAGCTTTTAAACCGGTTAAAACGATGAAGTTAAATGATGAAATTCATTAGCGTTTTCATGTTTTTAACTTCAAATAAAACAATATCTAATTAGTATGTTATTTATTGTGTACCTTCTCGAAGATTCAGATTTACAATTGGGAGCTATTGTGAAAAAAGTGCTTACTGTAGTGTATCCATTTGCCCCACCCTTACCGTATTTGGAAATCATCGTTTAATATTAAAGAAATTATAACATGACTAAAAGTGTTTCTAATATACAAGCACGTTGTAGACATTGTTGTTACAATTACAAATGCAGTCTCGTTATAAGGCCTAAACTTAATAATAATAATAATAGTAATAATAATAATAATTGTGTAATAATAAGTTTTAAATTTTATCTTTTTCATTTTTATTTTATTGATTTTGCAATTATTGCTTAACATTAATTAAAAGCTGTAATTCTCCTTTAATTAATAACGTTTGTATTTTATCAATCACCTTTTTGTTTTCTCTTTGACTTATTTTTCGTTCTTGTTTGAGATTCGTTTCTGGTTTTCGTTATGTTTTCCTTTTTGAATGGTAGGATTTTTCTTTTGCAGGAATTTTTAATGGCATTTTATTTTGTTATAAAATAAATGTTCTTGGATTTTATTAAGTAATTCTCTTATATTCATTATTATATTCTTTTATTATATTTGTTGGAGTATTTAATATCTATTATGTAAATTGTTGTATGCTAATTCTCCATTTCTTCTGAACTATGATGACGTCATTTCGCGGGGCATTTAAAAAGCGATGGTCTGCGCGGAATGAAAATATTCAGTTTTGTATCTGCAGAGAAGACAACAGCGGTGATGGAGTGTTGGTCGCTTCTGAGGTGGCATCGTCATCCCTTGAAAGTAAGTGAAACTCATTTTCTATAATTTTTTTTTTCCAAATATTTTTTAGCTTTAATTACATTTACTACTGAAAATTGTTAATGCTTATGAGTTTTTTTAATCTGATATTGACTTGTCCAACGTAGTAATTTCTGATATTTTTATAGCTCCTCATTTGAAATTTTGTCTTCTAGGTTTTAGTAATAGTTCTCAGCACCATTGTGAATGCTAATTTAATCTTCGGGTTTGTTAATACATTCATTTTATACAGTCGCTGATAAGTTAAAACTTTAAAACTCTTGCATCCAAAGAAGTTTCTTGTAAATCCTTCGATAGTCACCGACGACGATAACGTATTGAAGACAAATTTCAATGTTTCTTCCTAAAATCATGGTAAAAGAAATTAATGTTTCGATAATGACTCCAATCTGAAGTACGGAAATGTTTTAGTAGAATATCTTTGACTATTCTAAGGGGCCAAAGCAAATTAATTTAATTAATCAAAAATGGGAAGATTTTTTTTAACTTCAATTTTGAGACCTAGAAGTGATGAGAATTAAGTTACTGGTGACCAGACTGAAAGAATTGTTTAATAGCTAAAACTAAGGTTTCAATTTGACTTACAAAATTGTAATCTTGTAAAAATTCAGAAGTGAATGCATCTTCAGAGAAAGATTCATGAAAATGAATGTCCTGCAGTTAACCACTACAGGAATAGAATTTCTTCCTTGAATAGGATAAACTGAAACTTTGCAGAATCTATAAATGATATCTCATCACATTCAGAATACTTGTCTTAGTTTAGATTTTCAATTAAAATGTTTTTATCTCAAACAAAATTTATCTAAGCTTTTTAAGAAAGTTAAGCTTGCTGTTTGATGTAGCTTCCTAAAAACTTCTCGAATGAAAATTTGCATATTAACAGATTTTTAAGAAAATGGTGTTGATGGTCCAAAATGGCCACCTTGTAATCTGGTTTCAATGTTGGTAAAAACTTGTCTTCATTTGAAAGTTTTCGATTATCAACTAGGATAATTCCGTTCTCCGTATCTTATTGTATTAAAAGAAATAGTTCCTGTCGTTATAAGTAACCAGTAAATTTTAAAATTGGTGTAAATTAAGTCTGTCCACATTTGTCCGAAACGAGAACTTTCTCTCTGCAAGATAGTTAAACTATGCGAATGACTTATGAGGGCAGAAATTTATACTTCTAGGAAAAATACAACTAGAATAAACAATGGAGCTCTTGAACATTATTTAAGTTTAACTTTAATGCGTTTTTACTTAAACAAATAACTGTGGAATATCCCGAAACTTAATGTTTCAATTAGGTTTTTTAGTTTCACGCTAATTTGCATTTTAGGAAAATTGACTAAATTTTAAATGTGCTTTCTCTTTCATAGGATACATTACAGAATCGTCAATATCGAAGATAATACGGGATTTTCAAAGATCAACATCGCATCAATTGGAGAAAGCTAAGCTACGATAAATTCGATCGAAGCTAATTTAAATTTAGTAAAAGTTCAGTGAAACTCAATTGTTTAATGAAAACTAAGGATTTAACTAAAGTACAGTATAATCTCGTTAGTAAACTTATTGTTACATTAAAATTATAACTGATTCATTACAGTACAAATCACTCACAATAGATTATTTTCAAAACTGTAATAGAAGGGTAATATTGCGTAATTTTATATTTACGTCTGTAAGCAAAACTTCCATAATAAATAGTTGGTAAGATTTTGTTAAGATAACTTGTTCGGAGTTTGTATGAACTTATTTTTACTAATAAACTAAACTTGTAGACAAATACATTGTTGGTAGTTTTTTTTTTTTTTTTTTTTTTCGTTGGTTTTGAGAAACGAAACTTTAACTCTATAAACTGACTGTTTTATCATTTCAATGATGCGTAGAAAGTTATCCCCTCTTCAAGAAACTAAAATTCCACGTAGTTATAGACAGATTTCTTTTTACAAGTTTATGCTGGCCTTAAATGCTTTACAAACCAAAGGTTTTTATCGCTGTTACAGGAGATACAAACGGCGAAAAGATTTGCCTAGTTTTTAATTTAATTCCCAACAATAATCTGTTCTTGTATTTCAAAAATTAATATTTGGTAAGAATAGTTAAAGTTTAGAGAAAAAACAATTCTTGAAGCCGTGCAATAATGCTTCTCAATAAACTATTTAAATCATTCTAGTCTGAATCTTTTATCTTTCCTTAGCTTTGAATTTCTATTTAAAAGACCGACTAAATTTTTCATTCTTAAAACAAAAAATTGTAGGACTATCTTAAATTTCTTTATGATTCAGTAACATCTATTGCATTGTAAAACTGAAGTGATGCTATTTTTATATAAACTTAACACATTTACAGGATAATGGATTATTAAAATCAGCAACCATTAATTGACTACAGAAAACAAGTGTGATAAGACAGAAAAGGTGTTCATTAATGAAAGATAATGAACAACAGTCATCCTGCATTAAGAAAAGAACAAAATAAAAACTTCATTGTAGTTTCAATACAATCCCTATCATTAAAGTAGGGGGAAGGGCTACTAAATCTGCCGAAATGTTTTCGTCCTTAACTAGCAATAATCTTTCTAATTCAAATTGTATAGATTCAATTAACGAAAACCTTCAGATGTCTGAAGAAAATTTCCTATATTTTTTTTTATTTTTTAAATGGTCTGCGATTAACAATACTCAACGTATTTTCATCCACAAATATCATAAAGGAGATTCTATTAATTTTCGTAAAAATCCGAATAACATGTAAGGATCCAAGACTTTCTGAAAATCTGTATCCTTTCGTCATTTTCTGTAAGATTCGAGACAAAATCTTTATCTTTGATCTAATAGAAAAAAAAGAAAAAGCAGCGGACTTTTTTTACTGCAGGGTTGAAATTAATGCTTAATATTTTTGGAAAAAAATACATTTTTGTAATACAAAAATTAAATTGCAAAATATCGAGGATTGTCACGAAACCTTAATTTTGACTTACAAAGGAAAAAAAAAAAAAATGGTATTTTCTGTAATGTTGGGTTTGTAGATGTAGTTTTTTTAAAACTAACTAAGATTAATTTGCTGTCTTATCTACCCAATCGACTACAAATGAACCAATGTTCATGAAACTTGGTCTACAGAGATGAATTAAATTTAATGACCATTCCAAAACTGGTTTAAAAATAAAAAATTGTTTTTATCACGATTGAAATTTTCCCGATAACTTTTCTAGCTAATGCTACGACCAATTACAGCTATTTTTCTTTGATATTATTATTTTTTTTTTTTTTTTTTTTTTTTTTTATGGAAGAAAAATCAGTGGTTAATTATAGTTGAATGCATATATTTTGTTATTATTTTGGTTAGAAGCCGTTGCTGTAGTCCCTGATAAACGTAGATACTTCCCTACTGGCTGAAACCTATAGATGCTTCCAGTGCTAAGTCCCTTGTTGTGATCGTTCCATACTTTCTAGGGACAGGCAAAATGAAATTTTTAAAAAAAATTTTTTGTTTTAAATTTTAGAAACATATTTCTACTTGCATTTTAAAATAAAAACCTTAATTAAAGCTATTTAGAATAGAAACTCTAGTATAGGGTGACCAGACGTCCCGATTTTTAACAATTTGTCCCGCGGCATTTTAATAAAGTCCCGATTTTTTGTTTGGTAATTGAATTCCTTTTTTTGTTTGATTGTCGAACTGGAGGTTCCTTTTTTTTTGGTTGTTGAACCTGGAGATTCCACTTTTTTTTTTTTTTTTTTTTTTTTTTTTTTTTTTTCCGCCTTCTTCCCCCCCCCCCCCCTCCCGGTTAATGTTGTCCCGCTTTGCCAATGTAAAAATCTGGTCGCCCTGTCTAGTAGTAAGAAACGTAAATAAGACAATTTAAAAAATATATACACTCCCGTGCAACTAAATCGACTCACTCCTTCAGAGCGCTCAAAAAGGCGTTTAAATGGTTTATCCGATTTTCAAAAAAAAAATTTTCTTTGAAAGCCTAATGTATTTACTTTACAATGACAACATTATCATTAAAATCTGTACAATATTTTGTTTTAAAATGCATTTTGAATGAAAACGCAAGCAAAATGCATGCTTAGGAAAAAAAATTATAGATACTTAAAATTAAAATACAACAAAAAATTCAAGCAAAACAAGGAAACTTTTTATTAATCAATACTTGGTATTGCCTCCCCTTGCCTATACGACGGCTTGCATGCGGTTCCTCATAGACCCTATTAAGGTTTTGACAAAGTCTTGGGGGATCCCATTCCATTCCTCCTCCAGCGCAATCTTGAGCTCGTTGATATTAGACGGTGGAGGATTTCTGGCTCGGACCCTCCGTTTGAGCTCGTCCCACAAATGCTCAATCGGATTCATGTCGGGACTGAGGACTGGCTACTCCATCGTCTCGAGACCAACCTCTTCCATGAATTGCCGAGTGGTACGTGCTGAATGACACCGGGCATTGTCATGCACCAACATGAAGTCTTCCCCGATATATCCTGCATAGGGCACAACATGATCCAGGAGAATGTCCTCAATGTATTGTCGAGCAGTCAGACCCCCCCCTCCGGCCTCCACCAGGTATGAAAACAAGATCTGTTTTTCCCTCAAGGGATATGCCAGCCCACATCATGCAGGAACCGCCGCCGTACGAGACTGTTTCAACAAAACAGCACTGTGAAAATCGCTCTCCTAGATGCCGGTAGACCCGGCCTCTCCTATCATTACCATGGAGACACATTCTGCTCTCATCAGTGAATAGGACGGACCGCTATTGCTCGATGCTCCAATTGACGTGATCCCGAGCAAATTCGAGTCGTGCTGTGCGGTGACTTACGATCAATTTTGGGCCTCTAGCGGGCCGTCTTGGAATGAGGTTGGCTTCCTTCAAGCGTCTTCTGAATGTCCATTGACTAACAGCTACTCCACGAACTTGTGTCAGCTCTGTTGCAGATCGACGCCCGTGAGATGGCGATTTCACAGTGAAGTTGAAACCATAAAGCGATCGTCCCTCTCAGATGTGCATCGGCGCCGTCCAGTATATGGTCTCCGAGTGAAGGTACCAGTTTCCTGAAACCTTCTGAATACTCTTGAGACTGATTGGCATATTGGCTCAAGTTTAGTTGACGAGCGACTTCTCGTTGACTGTGGCCTGCTTGCAACACAGCAACAACTTGTGCGGCGTTTTCTGGCATAGTATCCATGGGTTTGTGAAAACAATGAATTAAACTTGCAGAGAAGTGTACAGATGAACGTCTGATAAGCGACTGATAAGAAATATCGGTCCACATGGGATTTTATAGGGGAGTGCGGCGCGCAACTCATGGTTTCCGTTCAGACTGCATTTTGCTACGCTTACGTTCAGATCACATTCATTTGGAAAATATTGTACAGATTTTAATGATAATGGTATCATTGTAAAGTAAAAACATTAGGCTTTCAAAAAAAAATTTTTTTTGAAAATCGCTTAAGCCATTTAAAAAATATACGCCTTTTTGTGCGCTCTGAAGGAGTGAGTCGATTTAGTTGCACGGGAGTGTATACATATAAACAAGCAGTAAAAGAAAAACTAGTAAAAATAAGGAAAAGAATAGAATTCGCAATTAACTATATTTCAGTTTCTAACATTATTTCAGATATAATGCAGGACTTCTATTTGTATATATGAAAAATTAAAACTGAAAATTTGACATATCGATAATTTGCTTTCTTATAACAAACAATTGCTTTTATAAATTCTATAAATGGAAGAAGTAAATTAACTAAATGTTGCTATTGCAATTTTAATGTTTACAGCTGAATTGCTTACATTGGCACTGTTGAGTAAATAATAAACTGAATTGTTGTCTACGTTCGACGAAAGGTGGCGCTTTCTTTAGAAACTAAAAATAACGACGCTTTTATTTCTGGTTCAAAAACCTACGGAGCTAAAATATTTAGACTGTCAATATAAGATCAACATTTGGTTTTAGTAAGAAACAAAATCTTGCAAAATCTATCAGCCACAAATTTCGCTATATCAATTCCCAAGGAGTTTTAAAAGCAAAATATAGATCTACTGGTTTTTGTAAACATAGTACAAAGTGTGCTCAAGAATTCACTTGCTATAAATTTAAGTGACATACAATTTCATAACCAACCTAATTTCCTTCGCAGATTTAGAAATAAAAACTTCGTTTTTAAACACGATTATTCACTATTAAGCGAAAACTTTTATGTAGCAAAAAATTTTAAATTATTTGTCGGTGGAGACTTGCTTTTTATCCTGACTGTTTGCGAATATTAGAGATGAAAAAAGCCTGCCAGTGTTTATGGAACAACAGAGTAACACTAGTTACTTTTATTCTTTTCTGTTTTATAGAACAGAAGAACAGAAAAAAAAGTGAGAAGCTTTTTATAACAATATAAGATCTATATCATGTAAGAATTATTCATTATTCTAGGTTAATTTTTTCTCTCTATATAACGATGGATAATTCCATTAATTCTTGTGTCGTTTTATTAAATAGGAGACATCTTATTAAAGGAAAAAGTATTCAACAATGAAGATATACTTTCTGTGATCAACTATTGTCGTTATGATAATTAAATACAAATGCTTAACTGTGCTATTTGTCCCATAAGGATACAAATTTCTTTAAATATCAATACAAGATAACCATTTGGATTAAATATTTTTTAATGCCATTTATAATTTCAGGATTCCAAGATAAGGAAGTTTTGATCTACATCGCGATTGTCGCACTTCAATGATGTTAACAGCCATTGGCTATTAATCGCATCTGCACGAAATTATTATTTCTTCCCTGTTTGTACAATTTCAGTTTGTTAGGATATGTAATAGTTACAATGATCAGATGTGCATATTTTTACGTACAATTGTATTTCAAAACTTTGCTTCCTTACAAATATTAAGAGTGAATCTATCTTATTGTAACTAATTACCATGTGAATACAAATTCCTTAATATAAAGAACTTAAAAAACAAACAAAAAAACAAAAATCAACTTAGCTCTCCTTTGAATAGGGTTCTGAAACAGGATCCACTAAACCCCACGGACCTTAGACAATTAGACTAGCAAAGTAAATAAATAGAAAATAAAATGATTCGTAATAATAAAAAAAGGATATCCATGTAGATGCTTTCAATGTGGAAGTGTTAAACATTAACTAAATAGAAGTTTCTTTGCAACTTTTAATTTCCTTATTTGAATCTATATTTGAATGTTTGTTTCTCTCGTCACAATATTTAGCAAATGAAAATAACAAATTCATACAAAGGTAATCAGAATTCTCTAACCAAACACAGAATTTTGTTTCTTTTAAACTAACGTCAAACGAAGAGTGTATTTTACTTCAAATGCTGCTTTTGACAGGCATTGAGTCAATTTAAAATTACCAAAGATCATTTAATTATCTCAATCATCTTATGATAGACATTAAAATATCTACATTCATATTCCATTGATAATACTTATGGAGAACAAGTTGAAAAATAAATGTATTTAAACAAAATAATGTTCGAATATCTTGACCTGCGGAGAAAGTTCTCATATCTTCATAGCAGTAATCCTGTTGTAATCTCTTAACAACTCTGCTCACCGTTGAGCATCAGATTCTTCCTTTTTGGTGAAGTGCCTTTGATCTCAAGACAACACAATAAATACCAAAATAAAATAAGAAATATACTCACTTATTTTAGCATTTGTTTCATAATAATTATTATTAACTTAAAAGATTATTTTTTAAATATTTATCTGGAATAATTACATAATTGCCAGCTTCATGAAAATTTTTGTTTTCCTGGTTTCTTAGAATACTTATAATTTTTAAGGTTTTAAATAAATTAATTACCAGCTTATTTCAACAGGGCATCTTCTAGAAAACAGCAAAAGATAAAAAAAAATAGCAAAAAATTTCTTCCTAAAAAATTAGATTTTTGAAAATGTTGTTGATTAAAGTCAGTGATTCTGTCTTTTTTTTTTTTCCAGTTAAGTCCCAGACTGAAATTTTAATAGTTCGTAAAAGAAAATTCTGAATAATAATTATAATTAAATTAAAAAGTAAACATAGAAATCAATATATATTTGAAATTAAATTAGCATTATGTGAAATCACAAGATGAAATAACGTTTCAATACTATCACATATCTTTATTACAAAATAAATTTGGTGTATTACACAACTTTTTCAGACATTTGGAGGCAGAGAAATTAAATTCCTCTTCGTACCTTACAAAGAATTAAACTAAAAGTAATTGAAGTAAATCAATTACTTTTGAGTTCTTTTAGTTTGCGACTGCTATATTACGAAAACTATTCTTATTTGATTTTTACAGTTTGTGGAGAAAAATATGAGAAATCTCAAAGTAAAATGTCTGCAAACTGGGAGTAAGTTGATTGAGAATAGATCTGAAAATTGAGTTCTCTGAATGGGAATCATATTAGATATTTAGGCGATAGTGTGAATTACACAATTTCATAAAATTGTAATATTTTATTACAGATTTTAACAAAACTTATAAATTAAGATCAAATTCTAGAGGAGACCTATAACTTGACAATCACACAAGCTAGAAACAAATTCTCAACGGCTATGAACTAGTCTTGGCAAGACCTTTTTAATGACGCATAGATCATATCTGTAGCATATATCGTTCCTGAGATATTAATTTCTCGCAATGGACGGACAGACAGAGCGGGGATATAAGGCTTCTCCTGATACGAACTACGCTCTGTATAAAACCCTAAAAGTCATATGATCGGTCTATCGTTGCACCTTGTATCTGAATCAGTGTAAATCGAATTAGTTTGCTCCATTTGTCATCTGACGAAGGGATCAGAACTTGAACACACTCTTTAAAACAAATTCTATTCTCTTAAATCAAATCTTAAATAAGATGAAAAACTTAATAAAAATAGTAGTTCTTTAATAATAATTCTCATTTTCGAGTTAACCCCATAAGGGAAACAGAGTGACACAACAGGATTCTCATGGGAAATATCTTTTCTTTATTTTTCCAAAGAAAACCACTTAAAAGACCTTGGTAATCATAGAATTTTATTGAAAAGTCTTCTCTTATACATAAGAAAACTTCAGTATGAAAATCAAAATGAAATAATTCATCATTTCTGTCAAATAACGTAAAGCTGTTATTTGAGTGGATTTGAAAGACTCTACGCCATGTAATTATGTTTCAGTAATTGTTTTGTGTGTTCTTTTATTATATATTTTTATTGACAAACTTTTAACACACGTTAAAATTGAATTATAACGTAAAGCTGTAGAGAAGGCTAGAAATATATTTTATTTTGAAAAATATATCTAAATCTAGCACAACCAACATATTTGGGATTAATTGGGAATACTTAAAACCATTCAAAAAATACTTAAAAATGAAACGTAGTTCTTTTTTACTACAATTAAGTTTTTTCTCTGAATTTCTCTGGCACAACTGAGGAATGTACCAAATTCTCATTAAAGCTGATTGCAACTGCTGATTTTTCGATTTCACCAAAAACGCTTAAAATTACTTCTTAATGACCGACTTTACTGGGGTTACATTCTTTCCTGCACTAGACACACTAAAGCCTGTTTTACATTTACCATTTCACTCGCCATAACCTGGACATTTCACTCGCCATCACCTGGACATCACAGATGTCCAGTAAATGGAGAGCTTAGAGCCTGGGCTATTTTCGAAGAAATGTCCAGACATCTAATGGCTGGACATTTCAAATAGCGCTCCTGGTGACGAATTGTAGAACTTGGAAGTCCAATTGATTTGTATCTATTTATTCGAAATTACCGATTACAAAAATGATTTTCGCGATCGGAGGGCATCTTTTCCCTATGTTTTCTTGGATGCTTTCATAAAATGTTACATTATTAATCAAAATCATTTCAGAATTTCGGCTTGAAAATTTGAATCGACAGCGACCGAGCATCTCGAAAAGATCTCGCCATTAATCGAGATTTAACGAGACTGAATTATTTATCGAAACTGATTTATCGAAACTGAAAACAAAAAACACAAAACGATGAAAAAAAACATGAATATTTCCTATTTTAATTAATTAAAGACATTCTTTCACCTATCCGATGCATTGACTAAATGGTTTTTATATAAATCAATGCTATGTTTTTTCGTAAATAAAACGTAGGCATGATGACAATTGAGAAGTGTAAATGTTCCGTTTGATGGAAGGCGTTATGGTAAGTGTAAAACGATACACAAATCACTCGCAATCTACCCTGACATGACCTCCGTTATGGCTTGCATTTATGGCGAGTGAAATAGTAAATGTAAAACGGCCTTAAAAACTAAATCAAACCAACAGATATTTATGCAAAATCACATAAAATAATGTGCAGAATACAAAAAAAGAAGCATTTTACAAAACTGCAATTCAATTGCATTCAAATTCAAATACAACGAGTACATCAAAAACAAGGAATGAGACACTGAAAAACATCTGAATTTCTCATGAATAACTGAATTCAGCTCAATCTATTATATTGATAACAGTTTTCCAGTGACTGATTCCATGGATTTAAATTTTTTCCTCTACAAAAACTTCCGAATAATCTTTCAAGTCAGAATATATGTAATAAAACAGACTCATCCAAACAAACTCTGCTCTTAAATCAAATCTTTAATAAGATGAAAAACCTAATGAAACTAGTAGTTTTTTTTAATAAAAATTCTGATTTTCGAGTAAACCCCATAAGGGAAACAGAGCGACACAACAGGATTCTCATTGGAAATATCTTTTGTTTTGTTTTTTTCCAAAGAAAACCACTGAATAGTAGTTGGTAATCAGAGAATTTTACTGAAAAGCGCTCTTTTGTGCCTGAGAGAACTTCACTACGAAAGTCACTATGAAATAATCCAACATTTCTGGAAAATAACGTAGACCTGTAGAGAAGGCTTGAAATACGTTTTATTTTGTGAATTATATTTACTTCCAACAGAACAAACAGCTTTGGGAATTAATTAGGAATCACTCAAAAACCTATGCATCAATACGAAATAAATCGACGCAGAAATTATTTTTGGTAACTTCATTGTTCTTTTGATCATTCGAAAAGTCTAATCAAATTAAACAAAACTACGATAATTCAACTGAAAAAATGCAAATTGGAGTAAATCAAGAAGCTTTTCTAAAATCCCCCATTTTTGTGGAAATTCAGTACTAGCCGCCTTTGGGTGATTTTGAGGCGAAAATTATAATTGTTGAATTTCATTGTTGTTCTCATCAAATTCGAAAAGGATAATTAAATTAAACAAAAATACAATTCCAACTGAAGCAATGAAAATTGGAATAAATAAAGACGTATTTCTAAAATCGATCATTTTTGTGAAAAATTCAATAGCCGCGGTCTTTTGTTGGTTTCGAGGCAAAAATTATATTTGTTTAATTCCATTGTTCATTTGATAAAATTAGAAAAGCGTAATCATATTAAACAAAATACGATAATTGCAACTGACAAAATGCAAATTAACTAAGTAAAGGCGCATTTCTAAAATCCCCCATTTTTGTGAAAAATTCAACACCCGCCACCGTCGTTAGATTATAAAAGAAGATCCTATTGAGTTTAATAATATATAAGACTTACAGGTAAGAAGTTGATAGTAATGTTATCTCTATTTCAAATATTATCTCTATTGACTCTGGTAGACATTGGTTCACAGATTAGTATTCAGTATATGAGTTTGTTTAGGTTCGATGAAAAATCTACTATACTGATAAGATTACATTATTCACGTCATATTTGAAAAAATATTTTTTAACTTTTTTCAAAGCTATATAAATTACATCTTATTCAAAAGTTGCCACGTCAACAACACTTTTCTTTGCCATTGTTAGTAAACATTTTCATTACTTGATTTGGAAATATATTTTATTTAATTTCTAAACTGAGATGAACTATTTTTGTGTTTGTTTGCTGTAACTTCCCGTTTAATTTCAAAGACAAATCTTTAGCTCCATTTTTATTCTTTTAGCTTTGAATAATTCATTTCAGTTTAAAATACTACATAGCGGAGCATCTGGATTTATTTAACGCCCTGGGTGTGTTTCATAAACGTCGCCCAGAAATTTCATATTTAATCGAGTTTATTAGTTTGGTCATTTCTGTAATATTGTTTTATTTGATGATAAAACCATTGATGTTCATTGATGAGAGATTAAAAGAGAAACGCACTTGCAGCTCAATTTCCATATTGTTTAGTTAACAAAAGAAGCGGAAGTAATGATTCAAACTACAAGTCGCTTACATTTGAAATCTAATCCAGTGCGTTGCACAGAATAACAGCTGCTCCAAACAAAACTAATTCATTTCGAAATAGGATTTTCTCTCGATTCAGAACTGGAAGATCCTAGTTGAGAAGAGCAGCCAGGCGAATTATTTAAAAATCGAAACAGTAAGAAAAGTATTTTTGTTAAAATTTTCTTAAAACAACAATCTCCTTTTTTTATATTATTGTTTAATTCTTTTTTAAATTTTTCATTAAAAAAAGGAAAATTTAGCTTTGGTTTTTCTTCACGAAAAAAGATTTTGATTCAGTTAAAATATCGTATTTTCTTTTCTTTTTTCTTTTTATTAAAATGGACGAAATGTCTTAGGCGAACTATTTTGGTTGAATAATTAGAGAAATTAGAAAAATAGGAAATAATGAATTTCTATTTCAGATGAACTTAGATGATAGAACAATGGAGAATTCATTACGAGAAGACATGGACATAAAATTTTATATTAACAATGTAGAATATACTGGTAAGTACTTCCTTTCTTGCTTGTAAATATGTTTTTATTACTGTACTAAGTTAAAGCACAACAAAGGCATGCAGACCATTGTTTGAACGAATACAGATTCTACCTTGACTTTCGTTTTCTCTTTCTAGTGAAGAATTCTGCCTGGCGAAATGGATATTTGGTGGATTTCCTTCGAGCACACTGTTCTTTAACAGGAACCAAATATATGTGTAGAGCTGGAGGATGTGGGGCTTGTGTGGTATCCATGACCAAATATGATAATGTCACAAAACAAAACAAAACTTTCGCCGTTAATTCGGTTAGTGTACTTTTAATCAATAATATGTTTCTATTAATATTTATTTATAAATAAAAGTTCTTTACATCATGGACAAGATTAAATTTTAGACCAAAGGCGAAGCGGAAGGAAAAAAGACATCGTCTAAAAAAAATTCTTTTTGGTTTAAATTGAAAGAGATGTTTGAGCTGCTGTTTCGTGCAATTCAGTTTTCGTCAACTAAAGTAACCTTTGTTCACATTTGACATCTTAAAAAAATAAATTTGAGAAATAAATAAAGCATGAAATGTCACTTCATAACACGCTGATTTATAAACGAATTAAAAATAAATTTTAATAAAGATTTAGCGAAATAATATATTCTTGACGAGATTATAATATATTTTTTATTTAGGTTTCTTAGCGATTCTCACAATACAAAAATGCCTAGAATACCCAGAATTATGATGGGTTCCACCAAAAAAAGTCACATACATTTCAGAGAAAGGGAAAAGTTGACCTTCTAACCAAAGAACAGGTTCAAAAATCCTAGATTTGTTTCCATTTTCGGATGCAATAGAGATTATAATCGCTACCAATTCACTTCTTTGTACGTCACTGCAATAATGGCAATATTTGACACATTGTCATACAAATTAAGAAAACTAATATGCAACAGAAATCATTTTTCTTATTAAAGTTTCTATACTTCCGTACAATCGACTTCTTTCCTTAATTAATCCATGAAAGAAAAGTTTCAAATCGAGGAAAGAGATTATAAGTTAAGGTTATAAATAGTATTGTTAATCATGAATTATCTACCTATGAATCTAAGAATCAACTGCATAAGAAATACGACAGGAAATAATTTACTTAAGGTATTTTAAAAATTTCAATTAATGAGTGATGAAAAAGAGAAAGACAACTCAGATACTTAAATAGTTTTAAAAAAGGGAATCAGAATTATGTTAATAGATAGAATCGTTTGATATAAAATAGACTCTCCATTAAATACTGAATATTTTTAATTCTCCTGAAGATAGAAATAAATCAAACAGAACATCTGTCTCCACTGTGCTGCAGAAGACACTCCTGCTGCTGTAGTTGCCTCACAAATGAAATGTGCTCATTAGTAAAAATAGTTGAAAGCATTTATTTCTCAGCTGTCATTATTTCTTAAAAACTCAATAAAATGATAGGTAATAGGCAATAAAACCTCGTTTATGCACTGGAAGGTCACATCACTGACTAGTAAGAACTAATCAACTTAGCAGAAAATATTTTAATCTTTTAAGCTTAATATATTGGAAAATTTTTTAATTTAATGTCATAAAAAGATCTTTTTTACAGTTAATTCTGCAATTTATTGCTAATTAAGTTTTCCATATTTCTGTTGTTAAAAACTCCAAATGCAATATCTTGCATTTTTTTTACCTTTTTTTTTTAATCATCTGAAATGAAAGTGATTTTTTTTAATTATAATTTTCGTTTTGTCCTATTAATAATAGAAGTAATTTAGGAAATGATTGAAATGAAAATAAATTTTTTTTATTTTCTATAAATTCAAATTTAATTCATTTTGAATTTAAAGAAAATATATCGGTACTATCAAAAATGTTACATGTTTGAAAAAAAATTCTTGGCTTCCTATAATGGTTATAAATCTAACAATAAAATATTTTCATTATTCATCATATCTTTTACTAAAATAATAATTTTATAATTATTCGTCATTTGATAAGATGTTATTCTTATCAAATGTCGAATGTTTTAAACTGTAACGAGCAACAGAGATGTACATAACTCCCACATAACCATTACATAACTAATACATAACTTCCACATAATTATTACATAACTCCCACATAACTAATGGAGGTCGAGTGGAATCGATAAATGCGGATTATAAACTTTCATTATAATTCATTTTTGTCCTTTTTGGTCTAGTAATCTATTTCTAAAAGATTAATATATTTAAAAGGTCATTTTTCTGAATATTCCCTCAAGAAAATAAAATAAAATGAGTTACTACTGTAAGATACTTTTTTTCCTTTGAAAAAATTCACAGCAACGAGTATTTGATTCCGAAAACATGACCGAGAAAATGGTAATTGCTGGAGACTCCACACATCATTAATGGCTACTATAATGATGCAGCTCAGGGATAGAGATACAATGGAACCCCGCTATTCGTACACAATCCGTTCCAGGAGGCAGTTCGAATGGCGATTTGTACGAATGGCGAATCATTTTTTCACATAAGATATAATGTAAATTGGATTAATCCGTTCCAGAACCCAGAGATGATTGCTTATTTAAACCTTTGTAATAATATTTTAAGCTATGAAAACTATGAAAACAATAAATATATAGGTCTCTCTTACAGGCCCGGATTTAAAGACCCAGGGCCCCTAGGCCCCACTTACATTGCCCCCCCCCCCAGCCCGAAAATCTACAACCCAAAAAAAATACGGAATCTCCCTTTCAAGAACCAAAAAAAATCCAATACGGCGGGGCCCCTCGGCTGGCTGGGCCCCTAGGCCGGGTCTTCTAGGCCTAGGCGGAAATCCGGGCCTGCTCTCTTAGTACGCCTTTCTTTTTCAGTATAGACGATATGGTTGATTTCGCCATGCCATACTGAGTTGCCAGGTCAGAGACACGAGTTCCACTTTCAAACTTCGCAACGAGTTCTTTTTTCAATTCAATTGTCGTTCTCACTGCTTTCCTTTAGGCTTAGTTGAATCAGTAATCTTTTTTGGATCCGTGGCTGCACTATTTTTAATAAAAATAACAAAAAATAGCACAAAGTTTCATGAAGCTTGCGTGGATGATGCGTGGCGTACGGAAGCTAGCACGAGACTGAACTGAAGCGACCGCGTGGAGCGGCCAGTAACAAGGTCGCGCTGTCCGAATCGCGAGCAAGCGTACGAATGGCGAGTTCAATTTTACTTGAAAAAGTTGGACGAATAAGAAGTTGTACGAGTAGCGAGGTGGACGAATGGCGGGGTTCCACTGTACTTAAGAGTTTCCCACCCTCCCGCTTCCCCTCACGACCTCCAAACAAAAGCCTTTCTGTCTTCTACGCGCAAAAACATTTAAGCAAATGGCATATGCCCAGACTAAATCCTGATTGCTCTGCTGTTACAATAATATTTCTAATAAATCATTATATGAAACTAATAGATTTATCATGAAGTTATTCATTTACATTTTGAAAACATGTAAAATTAAAAACCCAAATTTTATACCTATTAGCATTTTTTCTTGACTACAAACAATTCAAAAGACAAAAATCTTGAAAAAAAATTACTTGTTTAAAAATGTAACTTTATTTTAAAAAGAACTTGATTAGTGCAACTGTTCCTTCACAAATTCTATTGTAAGATTTTAACAAACAACACTTGTTGAGAAAAGATTGATATTTCTCTAAAAAAAAAATATTTTATGACATGTTGACTTTTCATAAATATATATATTTTCAAAATAATATGAATTAAAATAAAAAAAGACTATTAAAGCCTGGATTAATTTTCATGTTTATATATTGATATGTAAACATTATTGACATACATTATTTGTATATAGTAAATTAAAAGCTAATCTTGAGATTTATATATATATATAAATTTGATTGAATGATTTTCCTTACTTTTGTTCCTTTGTTTTTAATTATAAAACTAACGTATAACTATATTTACAACAAATTTTTTAAGAATTAAATCCAAAATTAGCATTTTAATTTAATTTAAATCAAATTTTAAAAATTATTATACCAAATGTAATTATTAAAATATTTACATTAGAAGAAAGCTTATAATAAAATAACATATCATTTTTTTTCTTTATGATAATTATAAAATAGCGAATTAAATTTTAACCTTAAGATTAGTGACTGCACTGATAATTTTCAATAAGTATTTTATTTACTATAACTTATTTTGTCGGAATACCTAATGGGAAATACCTAATGTATTTACCTGGAAACAAGTTTTACAGGTGTTCCTTCCTTATTTTTAACCGGATATTCAAAAAAAAAAAATGTAGATATATATGAATGAAAATATAAGTAGAAATTGCCTAATTGTCAAGTTTTCAAAAGAATGATTAATGTTTGTTAATGTTACACATTCACAAAAAATGATATTTATCATTGCAATGTAACCAGAAAATAATGAAAAATTCAGGTGTTTTCTTTTAGTTCTTTTGCTTTACCAAAAGCACCTATTTCGTCATATCGTTTCAACTCTACTCTTCTTTTTTGGATTTTTGATAAAAATTGTATGATCAAGCAATTAATAAAAATTGATTGATGAAATTTAAGTTTAATTTACATCGATCAATCAGTTCGACATGAAACATGTTTGCGTTTTTAACAACTATCTCATAACAATAAGACTTTAGACTCAAATATTCTTAAGGCCTAATTCTTAGAAAAATACTGATACTGTTGACGCTTATTTTCGATACGTATTATAGAACGATACTTATTATCGAGGTCAAGAAATAAATTAAATAATATTTAATTTAAATAATAATAATAATAAAAAAAAATCCAGATAGTCTTAGTTGAATTAGGTCTGTTGTTTCAGTGTCTTTTGCCAGTATATTTATGTAATGGTCTTCGCATTACAACTGTTGAAGGAGTAGGAAGTTACCGCAAAGGATATCATCCAATTCAAAGCAGATTGGCAGAATGGAATGGAACTCAATGTGGATATTGCACTCCAGGCATGGTTATGAGCATGTACAGGTAAGATTTCAAGTTTTCTCTGTGTAATAAGCAAGATAATATTTACCGAAATCTAACTAGACAAAAGCTATTTGCTTGTAAAAATAATATTTCTTTTAAAACTATTTTCTAAAAGTTTACTTCAGAATGAAAAAACACCTTCAACTAAAACCATTGAAGGCATCTTTGACGGTAACATCTGTCGCTGTACAGGTGAGTTATTTCTAAATGTTCATTTTAATAATTTTAGAAAAATATTTTCGAGTTTAGAGAATTCAATTTAAAGAGAATAATTGAAAAGAGCTTTTTGACAGGCACTGTCATTGTTGTCTGTATTTCATTGCCTCACATTTCGGCTACACCTGTGTTATATCGAAAACTCCTTTGAAAAAACAACCTACTTTTTGACAGTTGACTAAACTTGGAGATGATGGTAATTCTTCGCGGCCTCTGTCCTTCTGATCCGTATTTGAATCTCATATCATTTAACTATAATCATTAAATAATGAATCTGCCATAAATGGAAACAGTAAATAAAGTGGCTTTTAATCCTGAATGCTATAAAGTTGTTCATATTCTTCTCATAAAATGCGTTCCTCTTTTTATAACCATTTGTCTAAGACAGAAACGCTCGTGAGATTACTCTTGTGCTTATGTATTTGTGTCTGCTTATGTATTGTGTCTTGCCTGATCTTCATCAAGATATATATTTACAAGGGAATACCTACAAGGGAAGATCTATTTTATATTGAAAATTATTTTAATGTGTGGGTCAGCAAATGGAGGTCCAAAGAAAAAATTTCCAAAGAAAAACATCAAGCCGAAACAAAATCTAACAATAATCCACGAATTTTCATGAACTTTGATATGATTAAAATTAATCACATTCAAGTTTTTTAATTATTTTTCTTTTCGGAATTTGGGAAAGTTTCTACAATTTGATTTCAAAATTTTTATAGTTTAATTTTAAATTAAAAAAAAAAAAAAGAAGAAAAAAAAGAAGACTTATGTTTGTTTTCAAGACTTTAAAAAAAAAAAAGAAAAGAAAAATAATTAAGGAAACATTTTAGGGAAACTACAGTTTTAAGTCCTAAGATGAAATTGTATCAGCCATCGCACTTGGTTAAAAATGAAAAATATTTACAATAAAAGCTAGCTGCGTTCCAATGGCGGTTTGGAGGGAACTTTAAATTCTATCAAGAACTTTTTATCTTAGTGACGGATCATTATTTAACTCTTTTATTTCGATAAAAACATATGACAAAGATTTTAAACAAGAAATTCAAACGAACTTAAAGGCTAAAAAAAAAAAATATTTCTTGAAATTTTTCATTAAAAAAATATTTCTTGAGATTTCCTTTTGTTGTGTAAAAAAATAAAAATGAAAAGCTTATTTTTATTTTCGAATGTTAATATCGGCTTATACAAACACAACAGATTTTTCTTTTCTGAAAAAAAATAAAATAAAATAACCGCATTATTTGCTTAAGTTTTCTAAATCGGATTAATTTTAATCGTATAGAATGGATTAGCTAACAGAATTAATTCCCATTGTTATGAAATATTAACTGAAATCTGTTGTTTAGATTCGAATGCTTTCTACGATGTCTCACTTTCTAAAAATGATAAGAACTTAACGGGAGAATTTAACGTGCGTCAAACAATTATAAAAGTTAAAAAAACACACAAATGAAAATCATTGAGCTCCTTTTGGAATTTTTGATACCGGGATTCCAAGACAGAATGTTTCAGGTATTTTAACCATCTTCAGTTGGATTTACCCAGTATTTGCAGGTCAGTGAAAGCAAAGAGACATAAACAAAAGTCACCAAAATAATGGCTCCATCTTATAAAAAAAGCGTTTAACAGAAAATAAAAAAAAAGGGGGCAGAGTCCCTGGCTAGTGACTACAAGGATTTAGCTACAAACACGACACGTACATAATGGGAGAATTAAACGTGCGTGATAGAATTATAAAGAAATAAAGACGCACACAAAATGATAAGAAACTATTTGGAATAAGAGTTCAAACACGAAAGCTAGAGCATCTCCAAAAACTAGATCTATCCAACGGTTCAAAGAGAAGAGGAAACACATACATGCAGACTCAATGATTCCACTTTACTATCGAAAAGTAGGTTAAAAAAAGGGAAATTTTATTTTAATTTTAAGTATTTTTAGTATTTAAGTATTTAAGTATTTTATTTAATTTTAAGTATTATTTAAACGTTAACATTTAACGAAAAGAAGCGATAATGACGACAGTAATAATACAATCATCAGAAAAGTATTTTTCATTTCATTTCAAGTGTTTTTACAGAAAATCAATATTTCTGTTCAGGTACTAATTGTATCCGTTATAACAAAATAAGACAGAATGAGCCAGATCGTCTTTTTACAACTACTGATGGTTTTTTATAATCTGTACAAATTAAATAAACAACAAAACGTTTTATATTTGATAGTAATTTCAATGAAATAAGTTGGCCTTTTTATTTCCGTTTCTTCTCACTTCGATTCGTTGGTGCATTTTTATTTTTACCAAAACAAAAAAAAATATTAGTTTCATTTTATTAAATTAAATTGAAAAAAAAAAAAAAAGCTATCCGGGTTGTAGTGAAAATGCTTTGCCATTGAAACTTGTTCTAATTCACGATCTGTGCCACAAACATTTTAACTTTTTTTGTACTTTTTAACAAAGAAAGGTTTCGATTAGACTATCTGTGGCAAGAAAAACTTCCGCTCCGATTTGTAATTCTAATTCAGATTATACAGAATCAGTTTTGCGTATTTTGAAAGTTGAAATTTAAATAAAATAATAAAATTCATATATTTTATAAGCTATATATTAAACTCTACAGTGTTTTGAATCATATCTGGCTTGAAATTCATTCATTTTTATTCAAATTTTTTTCTTACTTTTCCTTTTCCTTTTTTTAGTTTATTTACATCAAAATTTCCTATGTTAGAGCAATCCAAATATTATAGGAATGCTTATCATTGGAGAAATCATAAATGATAAAAAGTAATACTCGAAAATGTTCCGCGTAAAGTAACGGAATGATTTTTGATTAATATAACGAAAAACGTTAACCAAATGTTTCAAATAGTACTAGCAGGAAACATTAACGAAAACGAAAAAAATAAATTTTGCTTTTTTATTAAAAGATGATACATTGAACAGCTGCCACTCAAATAGAAACCAATAAAAGTAATGTAACCCTAACCTATCTTGTGCGTTTTATCACCTTTTACGAAAATTAACTTTCAATTTTTCTTCCATTTTTGAAAGGGGAGAAGCGACTCGATGGAAAAAGATAAAAATGATAATTTCAATAAAATATTCATGAATTAGTGATATCAATTGATTGTAATTAGTTGTTCATTAAGTAAATTATTTGTAATAAATAAATAAAACCGTACCTTATTTCATGCCTAATTATTTCGTTATATCGTGAAACGGTATTATTTTTTTAATCATTTTCATTCAATTAATTGTTGCTTTGTAAATACAGGATGGCGAACATAAAGTCGGCCCCAATAGGCATTTCTTTTTGTATTAGTATTTTGGGGCCGGTTTTATGTGCGCCATCCTGTATTATCAATTTTTGAGAAAGCTATATTCTAACTAATAATAATAATAACAATAATAATAATAACTAGTCGGCTGCCCGTCGCTTCGCTCCGGAAGCCTCGCGTATGTAACGGAAAACAATTTGTTATTTATTAAAAAAAACACACACACAAATTACATCAAATAAAATAAAAAAAAAAGTTTTTTTTTTTTATTATTTTAATTTTTGATGTCTATATTCTCTCAATCCACGACTGCTTTTTAAATCAGCGTGTGAATCATATATCTATGATATATTTTTATTTTTTTTTAGAGATTAGAAAGTAATCCTTGTGGTCTAATACCTAAGACGTCTAACTTCGGAGCAGAAAGTTGCATGTTCGATTCCAGAAGATAACTTATAGAAATTATTTCTATTTTCGTAAATTACAATAATTGCACCAGACAGACAGAGAAATAAAAGATTTTAGTAATATAGGTACACTTTTCAGTGGCTTTTGAGTTACAAATAGCGAATTTTCAGTATTCTACCTAATAGAAATAGAAATAGTGATTCTTTTTTTTTTCTTTTCTTTTTTATCCAATTCCAATTGATACTTTTCAGTGGTTTTTGAGTTACAAATTGTGAAAATTATCTAATAATCTAATAATCAGATTGTTCGATATAGATATTTGAAGAAGAGATGTTCAGATGGACGTTGGTTGATATAGATGATAAATGAAGATCATAGCTTGTATACGAAATTCTTCACGATAAATTGATTGTGACTATTCTTTAGAGTGATGAAAACCAAATTCTGTTGAATTGTGACTCAAAGACATAAAGTTGTACGTGAATGAAGACACCGTTTTCCAAATATATGGCAACTTTATTTAGAGTTTGTCCTTGATCTTTATTGATAAACATCGCATAAGAAGGTCGGATCGGAAATTGTTTTCTTATGAAAGTGAATGGAAGTAGATTATCGCATGGTTCCATAGTTATCCTATGGATGAAAACAAAATCTCCTTTGTGAGTTCTGTTATAATTTCGGTTTCTATGAGATCATTATCGAATGAACGTAATTTAAGTTGAGCTCCATTACAGTATGCAAACTTGGGATTGATGTTTCGCAACCATATTATTGGAGATCCAATCTTCAATGACAAACGATGTTGAGGAATAATGCTGAGATTCAATGCGTTCAGATATTCGGGCAGATAGAGATGTTCGTGTGGTGGATTATCAGAAGTGTCAATTTTATTCGCACTTGTATGCTCTGTAGTCTCTCCTTGTATTCTTAGACTTATCATTCGATTGATGTTCTCGTTCATCTTGTTTGATGAGCCGCATATTCATCGTGAGTTTTTTGACTTTGATGTGATTCTAGCTTTTGAGTTACAAATAGTGATTTTTCAGTATTCTAATTAATGGAAATACTGCTTCTTTCTTTCTTGACTCTTTTTTTCATTCCAATTGATACTTTTCAGTGGTTTTTAAGTTACAAATAGTGATTTCTCAGTATTCTACCTAATGAAGTACTGCTTCTTTCTTTTTTGACTTTCTTTTTTATTACAATTATTCCTTTTCAGTCAAAGTCAGTTCAGTTTTGATAGATATGTCAAAAAAGCAGTATGAAGAGAGTTATAGTTCCCATGGCCAAATGGATAAGTCGTCTGACTTCGGATCAGAAGGTTGCAGGTTCGATACCTGTCGCGAATGTTTCATTGTAAAAATTCTTTCTATTTTTCATTCTCACAGAAAACTGCGCGGACAGACACACAGACAGACAGAGAAATAAAAGATTTTAGTAATATAGATTAAGAAGAAGAAAACCATGTCGATTCATGTCGTCTACCCCACTTTCTTTGACTTAAGGAAAAGATTTTTGGCTTAAAATACACACACAAAGAACTCCATCGAAAGTTTTTGAGTTATAGTTGAAGTGGCTTTTGTTTGTAAGAAATACAAACAATTCGCCCAGAAAACTAACACTTACTATACGACTATCCAGTATGAGTTTTAAGTAAAACTTGAAGAATAGGCCTATCAGTAGCAAAATATCTGATTAATAACTGTTTTTGCGTTTTCATTTAAAAAAGTACAGCGACAAAATAATAATGGAACTCAATGAAAAGCATCTACATACATTTTTATTTTTATTTTTATTTTACTATAAATTTTACTTCCTTTCTCTTTTGAATGTAGATGATGAATATACCAAAAACTAATTTTTCAGCTTTTTACTTTTAAATACAGAGAGAAATCGACTAAAATATAGTGAGAAATATATCTATCCATCTTTATAATATTGATATATTTGTGTATCCAATTTTTTATGTCTTGAGCATGTTATGTTAGTAGCAATTAATTATAAACTTATTTGTTGTATTATAACGACATTAAAATTATTAAAATTATTTCAGAGGAATAATTTAATTAAATCTTCCGATTACATTTTCCTATTGAAATGTAGCTTAGTTTGTAAAATTGCAGTGTTTATGAATTATTTTCACTAGGCCTAATTTAATTTAGAATTGAATCATAAATTAATAACATCAAAGCAATTGAAAAATAAGGAAAATGAAAAGGTTTCTTAGAGTAGTTATTTAAATAGTCAAGCTTAAAATTTTCTATTGTTATCTCAATGAAATGTTCTCATATTTTAACTATCTTTAATAGCAAATTTAAATAAGTAGTTAATACCTGTCTTTAATATTCACTGAACTTCTTTTATAAAATGAAGATTTTACCCGCATTGTAACAACAGAGATAATGGAGATTTAATTGAACATTTAATTGAACTTCTCTTAATTTGAGAAAAGAAAATTATTAGAACAAAAGAGTTTGAAAATACAATTTTAAATCCAAATATGCATATTCGTCCTTCATCTCTCAATCTAAGATCTCAATACTCCAAAATTCTTTATGAAAGTTTAAAATAATAGCTGATTATAAGAAATATAAAAGCCTTAGTTGCCAATGAAGTGTAATAATCATGGTTTAGTTTTTAATTTTACATTCCCACAACTAAAGTTATTCTATTCTAATATCGTAAATATAGTTGATCTATTAATTTTTCTTAATTTTCAAATAATACAACGAGAGCCATTTCATCATTTCATAATAAGACTTGTAGCTTTTTTAAACTGCCTTAAAAAGAAATATCGACGATTCTTTTCTGAAAATTTAGGTTTATAGTAATTTAATTTTTCAATTTTTTTTAAAGTTTTTTAAAAACAATACAGATGTAAAATTAGTAGACTAAATATTAATTAAATATAAGTTAAATTTCAATAACGTCAATAAAATTTGTTAAAGTTTGCTTTAAATTGTTTTTTTCTTTTCTTTGAATTAAGTTAATTCGAAAAGGAATTTTATTCGTTTCAGGTTACAGGCCTATTTTAGGGGCAATGAAGACTTTTGGGACTCCTGAACTGAAAGACATAGAGGTTAAACTGTTCTTATTGTTATTAAAGATATTTTAGCTTTATTTATTTTCGCTAGTTCCTGCGCAAATGGTTGTTTTAACTTAATAAATCGAGAATAGTTATCTTCAAATTAAAAATACAATATAAATTCAATGTGATCGATTTCAGCTATTATTGCATCAGGAAAATCAAGTGGATTTTGAAGTGGATGTAACAGAATATAAAATTTAAAATATGTTCTTTTAAAAAATCTGAAAATAATGATGTTAATGAATTGATCATAATTTAAATTAATTTACAAACGAACTTTAAATTATTGGTCATGATTTCTAATTGGTCCTTATTTATTAATAAATAAATTAATAAAATAATGAATTTATTCCCGTTATTTACCAAAACGATGAAAGGATTTGTATTTGTTGTCTTAGAAACTTTTTACTTTAATATGCTCGTAAATATTAAAGTAAAATATTTTTTATTTCTTTTTAAAAAATCTTATAGTTTAGCTTATATTTTTAATATTAAGTTTATTATTTTGTTGGTAACAAATGATTTCAAGAGATTATTTCCATAAATCGTTACTTAACAATTGAATTGATATCCAATATTATTGAATAAAATATTGAAAGCAAGCAAATATTGAAAGTATTGAAAGCAAGCAAATATT
>JAFIDM010000003.1:68279370-68291220 GCA_023159025.1 Thereuonema tuberculata
TATTGAAAGTATTGAAAGCAAGCAAATATTGAAAGTATTGAAAGCAAACTTCACATTGTACGACGTTAACAAGATGAGAAATAAACAGAGAATAATAATAAAAAAAAAAATACAGTTCGCGCAAAATGTTAGTCCTTCAATTAAACTGACGTTGGTTAAAAATTAAAAAAAATATTGTAAATTGTAATTACAAAAATTATATTGTAAAAAAATATTGTAAGATCAAAAACTACAAGATATTAATACAAAGTAATTTTTACTATTAAATAAAAAAGAAATTATATCATAAGTAGTATTTGCGACACACAGTTATTACATTTGATTTGATTTTATGATTTTCAAATCGTTTCAAAACACAGATTTTCAGCAATGTTTGTAAAAGACAGTCTTGAAGATTCAATTTGATAAAATAATTTCTTAATAATTATTAATCAGATTATACAATAATATTTTATTTCTCTGTATAGGATTTAGGTGACTGGGATATTTATGAGTGTGAAGAGTTTGAAGATGAATTCTGCATTCAAGCAAACAATCTGTCGATTGACAAAACAATCAACTCCAGTGTCTGGTGGCGACCACAAAATGTCAAAGAGCTTCTGAAAATTGTAAAAGACATTGGCATAGACAAAGTGAAACTAGTGGTAGGAAACACAGGACAAGGTAGATTATAATTCACCCCTAATTCTGAAGATGAACGAAATTGTTATCTGAGTATTCTCAAAATTTAAATTATTTAAACAGGATATTTCTATAAAATCTAATTCTTTCTCTTTTTAAATTTGAAAGCCAGACCTGGAAATTGCTTTGTACTGTAAAATTTATGAAAACTGTAGTACAATGTACTACATTGTTATAAGATTTCGTCAAAAATTCATAAATTTTATAAAAATAAGGTGGGAAAAAGAATGGAACCTCCAAACATAAATTAAAAAGCAAGAAAAACACATTAAAAGTAAAAGTAAAAGAAAAGAAATTTCCACTGTATGAAGTAAGAAGTCTCCACTGGCCTCAAATGAATTTTCTGTAGGCATCAAATTAATCGCCTAAAAATTATTAAACACATTAAAAGGCACATGAATTTCTTTTCTTTTACTTTTAATATGTTTTTCTTGCTTTTTAATTTATGCTTGGAGGTTCCATTCTTTTTCCCACCTTAACCAATACCTACCTCCGTAATCGGACCTAGGGGTTTATAGCGTCTGCTCTCCATTGATGATCGGCGTATTATCGAGAAACAGCTGTTTGGAGATGGCGCTTTGCACTGATAAACACTAGGTCCTCTTTTAATGTGTTTTATAAAAATAGTTTCTCACTAAATTTCAACTTTCTTTTTATTTAAATTAAAAAAATCATTATCCTTATTTAAATGTAAGTATTTCAGTTCTTATGAAGAAAAGTTTCAAAAACCGACATAAAATCCAAGTTTAAATTGCAGTAAATTGAGTTGACAAATTACTGCAAGCAATTACTGAACTGAAAAATATACAGAAATTCGCATTTCAGTATAAATGGCATTTAAATAATCTACAAAAGGATAAAAAAGAAATTATACTAAAAAAATAATAATTTTTATTAATAATTGTAGGGATTTTTAAGGATGAACTGTCATATGAATTTTTCGTTGATATGAAGGGTGTCAGAGAACTCAATCAATACACAGTAGGTAAATTTTGAAACAAACTATTTGAAAATAAATTAGGTATCTCAAAAGATATTAGTGCAGAGTTTAAATATTATTAGAATACTAATATGAAATGTAATATGAAATTAATGCATTATATTTTAGTGAACACTTTTTTAATTTTTGAAAATAATATTCAATTGAATTACAACCTAATACATCCCCACATTAAATTATTAAATGTTCGCCATTAAAAAATTAAAGGCCTTATATTTAAAATGTTATTAATACTTTTGTTGACAGAAAGTTTTACTAAAGATTTAAGAAGAATTTAAGAAGAATTTTTTCCTAAGGAACAGAAAATAAAAAAAAAGTATTAAATTTTCGAACTAAAATTCTTTCAGTTTTGAAAGTTATTCAAAAATTTGATAGAATTGAGAAATTGTAAATAAAAAGAATGGGTGTGAAGCTATTACAGCAATCAAACAATATACAATATATGTGTATATTTGGACAGAACTAGTTACATATGGGAGCTAGCTATCAAATAACGAGAAAAACGATGAAAAGCCAATGGCAAATTGAAGCTTATTCGGGTATTAAATAATTACACTGATTAAGTAATAGAAATAGCAGATAGTAAATATAATACAAAAATAGGGAACTCTTTAAACAAAGAGACAATAGATATGTATTCAAATACATGCAAAATATCTCACTACACTTCTTTTCTTTCACAAAACTGCTGTGGCATATTCATTTCCTTTTTGTATGTGCAATCATTCAATCCCTTTCGTTTTCATTTTCCAGTTATTCACTCCATTTTTTCCTGTGTCAACGGCTTCCCTACTTACAAATATACTCCACTAAAAAGTAAATGCTTAGTTAGAAATTAATTTTATTGAGTTTTCCAAATCACTTTCGTCATTTAATAGAGAATTCATCATTCCTTAGGTGTTTCCTTAGGTGACAGTGTCCTGTTACTAGTCCTATTACCACACGTATCTGCCATCTGTTGAGTCGCAATATGTCAGTATTTAACGTTGAGTTTATACCTTCCATCATTCGTTTGCTGTGTCTTAATCCTGCAACGCTTTCTAGTATCTTAGATGTCCTACTTCAGTCCATTGAAATATCACCTTGCGTGCAGTAATTCCGAGTACAGGTTCAGGTCCAGTAAAATTGAACGTTGAGCCTCTCCTTGCCAGGATGTCTACTCTTTCATTGCCAGCAATACCCTTATGCCCTGGCATCCATAGCAGTTTAACGTTTTGCCAGATGTAATGAGTTCTGCAAGCATTCTCAGACTAACTTGCATTGCATTTCATATTTAGCAAGTGTCTTAAGTATAGCTTGACCATCAGATAACATGTAAATATTTCTGTCAATAAGGCCTCTATTAATGCTTTGATTAACCTTTGGCCACCAAACAGTTGCCCCATAGGTAATCATGGGTCTTACTACAGCAAAGTATAGCCAATGCACCATGCGTGGATTGAGTCCCCATGTTTTACCAACCATTTTCCGCCCCACCCCAAGAGCCATTTTATCTTTATTGGTAATATTATGTAGATAAGTATTCCAGTTTAGTTTACTGTCCAGGATAATTCCTAGATATTTAACTTCCTGTTTCATCTGCAATTTTGCATTGAAGAGTGTTAGGAGCTTCAAGTCCTCCAATTTCCTTCGCTGTATAAAGGAAATTAGTGCAGTTTTAGATGGATTTACCTGAAGGGTTTGTCCAATGCACCACTTTTCAACAATTCTCAATGTATTTTGCATGAGTTCAGAAGTTATGTTGGCATATTTCCCTAACAAGTATGACAATACCATCAGCATATCCTGGGTGTAATAGCCATTATTGTTTAATGCAACCAGCAAATCACCCACTAACAACTCACACAGAAGAGGTGACAGAACCCCTCCCTGCAGACATCCCCTGGTTGCGGATATCTGCAAGGTTTCATTACCTATTGTAGCTTGAATTCGTCTGCTTTGCAACATAGCTCTTAACCACCTATAGGAGATATCATCAAAGCCATGATTACGAGCAGACAGAATCATTGAGTCAACAGAGGGATTATCAAATGCCCTTCTATGCCGAGAAAAGCTCCAAGAGCTTTTCTCTATTGTTTAATGCGAATTCAATTCGTGATACCAATTCGCATGATTTTCCTTGTTGGTAGGCATGCTGATTCAGGTGTAACTGGTTTTTTTTTAAAAAAGTTTCCCTTACATGCCTATCAATAAGTTTCTCCATTATTTTCAAAAGAAATGAAGATAATGAGATCTATCTATAAGCCTTTGCCTTTGAAATAGATTCTTGCTTTGGTATAAAGACCGTTTTAACATTCCTACAAGTTTTTGGAACATATCAAAGTGTCATACTGGCCCTATATAGAATGCATAAAATTGGAACTAGGTCTTTTTTTCCTTGTTAAAGCAGGAACTATCCCATCTGGTTCAGGTGGTTTGTAGGCTTCAAATGAATCGATTGCCCACATTATTCTGTTGTATTTGAATATCATTTTGGCCACTTGCCAGTCATCTCTTGTTGCCCTTCTTTCAAGGGTTATAAAATTTTGCTGACTGTGGTTAGAATTGATATCAATGACACGTGATTCTGGAAAGTGAACCGAAAGTAAAACTTCCCGAGTTTCTTTCCCAGTTTTGGTGAATGTTCCATTGGGTGTTTTTATGTTCCCCTCAGGATTAATAGATTCCTTCTGCCTGAATTCGGTGGAGTCTTGCTCCCTCAGATTTATTCTCTGTATCTGCACAGAAGTTCCTCCATGAATCTCTTTTGGCTTTTCTTTGACTTCTGTAGGTGGTAAGAGAATTCTTATAATTGGCCCACTCTCCTGTTCTCTTTGCCTTATTAAAAAGTTGGCGAGTTTGTTTCCTCATCAATGCAAGTTTTTTAGATCACCATCTTACCTTGCGTTAATCGCATCGCCTTATAATAGGACAGTTATTATGTTATGAATTAATAATGGTTTCCTGAAGCTATTCTGAAAAAAATTCCATATCATAATTACTGTTTATACAAGGTTTTGCCTTTTTAAGGTTTTCTTTGAGTTCTTCTTTATAGTTTGTTCAATTGGTAGGTCGTGGATTTCTAAATATATGTTCTGGTTTGTCAATATCATTGACTTCCATGTATACATACCAATGATCAGAGAATGACAAATCCTCCGATACATACCACCTTCCAATTTTTGAGATTAAGTTAGTGGAGCTCAAAGTAATGTCAATAACTTCATTACGTTTTTGAGTCATAAAGGTAGGTTCATTGCCTTTATTTAGAATAACCAGATTTCTAGAGACAATGAATTCGAATAGAGACTTACCTCTTTGATTTGTATCTGAGCTGCCCCACACCAAGTGGTATGCAATAGCATCAGGTCCAATAATTATCTGGATTTGTGATTTCTCACAGAAATGCTCCAGGTGTTTGACTTCTTCTGGAGGAGGAGAACTGGATGAATCATATGTCATGCATGCTGAGGCTATTACAAGATCCTTTGCTATTCCTGCCATATGATAGTTCAGTCTAACTGCTGTTAAGTCGGTGTAACAGAAATCATTTAATATTAGAACATGTAATTCTTTTCTAACAAAGATGAAAGATCTAGCATTATTACAATGTAAGTTATAAAACAGTTTACCTTTAGCTTCACCAAAGTCCATCACTCGCCCTTTACTAAGCCAGGGTTCTTGAATGAGGGCCACGTCCACCTTGCTATCAGCTAGATTCTTACATAAATTGGCAGAGGCTATTCTATTATGCTGCAGGTTTATCTGGATAATCCGCAGTTCTTGTAGTTACCTCTTATCTTCCTAACATTTTGAAGGTAATTTGAATTAGCCCTAAAAAGAGCTTATAGCTCATTTTCTTCAGTACCTCCAAGGATTGTATGTCAATATGCAAAACAAGTGTTTTTCCATTCGATTCCTCTTTTTTGTTGTTGATAATATTCCATTCTTCGGTTCTTAGCCCCACATTCTGTGTTTTGGTTCTGTTTTGGTTAGGAGTTTGGGGGGAATCCAAATGCCGTGGAAGTTTTCAGTATTTCTTTAACAGAGCCAACTTACAGTACTGCTCCTTCCCATGGCTAAAGTTTTGGCACCTTCTCCATCAACCATGATCTAGATTTTACATTTGCACATGCTATGAATACAACGCCTTTAACCGACTTGCTATTTTTAAATTGAGGGCCAGTTTCAGGTTCACAATTAAAAATCTCCTTTTAAAGGGCTCTTTATATCAGTTCTGATTGTTTTTTTTTCTTTTAGTTTATTCGTTGGAAAATCCTTTAACGTAATGGCCATTTTTAGAGCGGTTATACAATGCTATAAATATACAAACCTAAATATACCTAAATATACAAACTCATTCAGTTGTTTCCAACTTTACTATATTAGATTCCATCTTACTAATTGATATCTCCTCACTTCCATCAAAGAGAAACACTTCTGTTTTGTCTATATTAATTTTCTTTTGATGCTTCCTGAACACATGACTTTTTCTAACCAGTGGTCAACTGATTGATTGATTTTCGTACGAGAATCCTACTTTCCACTGTTCCACTGTCCCTTCAAATTAATCAATGAGATACATTTTAAAGTTTTAATAACATCAATTGAATATCTTCAAAATAACACCAAGGAAAATAAATGTGAATTGATAAGTTATAAATAGTAAGTGCATATACATATACCGATAATTCCATTTTTTGAATATATTTTTCAAAAATACAGATATTCAAATATGGATTTCGTTACTTTTTATTTTTATCGTTTTATTATATCTTTATGTTTACATCAAAATATAATGTTCCCAAAAACTTTTAATAATCAGATATGTATTGTTTATTTTCTACGTGAATATAGACATCTGGAACTTTCACAGTTGGTGCTAACATTACTCTGAATCAATTATTACAATTGTTTACCCAGCAAAAAGATAAATTTCAGCCTTCATATAAGTATTGTGGTGTTCTTGCGGAGCATTTAAGACAAGTGGCAAATACTCCTGTTAGAAATGTAAGTAAAATTCAAAATCCTTCATCAAAACTAACTGATATCATGAAGCCTAATTCTAATTAAGAATCGATCAAAGACAATATATTTCACATCTTTCAAATATTTTTAAATACAGTGGAACCCCGCTATTCGTACACAATCCGTTCCAGGAGGCAGTTCGAATGGCGATTTGTACGAATGGCGAATCTTTTTTTCACATAAGATATAATGTAAATTGGATTAATCCGTTCCACAACCCAGAGATGATTGCTTATTTAAACCTTTGTAATAATACTTTAAGCGTAAAATACATAAAAATTCAATTCAATTGTCGTTCTCACAGCTTTCCTTTTAGGCTTAGTTGAATCAGTAATCTTTTTTGGAACCATGGCTGCACTATTTTCAATAAATATAACAAAAAATAACAATAAAATATCACAAAGTTTCATGAACCTTGCGTGGTTGATGCGTAAGGTACGGAAGCTAGCACGAGACTGAACTGAAACGACCGCGTGGGGCGGCCAGTAACAAAGTCACGCTGCACAGAGGAGTATTTGTATGAAAAAACCGGACAAAATTATATGATGTTTGTAATGAAATGAAAACTACGTTTTATTAATAAATATGCATATTAGTTGAATAAAAACGTATTTCCATAATAGTTTGAGACATAATTTTTGTTTTTTTTCTTAATTATTGTAAATTACATTTCAGTCCCGTTAGGAATAAGAATTCCTATCAAACGGGTTCTGGGATTAAGTAGTTTTACAAAACTAACACAATATATAAAAAAAAATACACAATAAAAAAGTACAATTAATAGATAATGTTACTGTTGATTACATAATAAAATCTTAAAATTTTTTAATTATATAAAATTATATAAAATCAAATTACAAAATTTAAATATATACTTAAAAATTATATAAAAAAAAATAAATCAATCTCAAAAGTAAATTAAATTGTATATATAATTACAACTTATACATAAAAAAAAAACATAAAATAATATTTAATACAAAATGCAATTGAAACCTCATATGTATATGTAATATGAATAAATATATGATATATATAATTTTTGTTTTGGAAACAAAATACCATATTTATTCAACATAAAGTATCTTTTTGTTTTGTTTTTCCAAATATTCTTAGTGAATATAAGTTTTAGAACCTTAATTTGAAGAATTTTTGAGCTTTCAAGATATATGTCATTTGTATTTGCCCATATATTGATACTGTAATTTAATAAGGAATCAAACAAAGCATAGTAAATAAGTATTTTTGGTTTTAAAGGCAGATAATTGTATATGTAATAAAAAATATATATTGTTGAGTTTAATTTTTTATGTAAAATAGATATTTGAGAATCCCAAGTAAAAAGATTGTTTATAATAATACCTAAATATTTAAATAATACTTAAAATAATACCTAATTACAGTAGAGCCCCGATTATCCTCGAGCGGATGATCCGCGAGAGCCGCGAAAATTTTTCTTAATTACGAACCTCAAAAAAAACCAATTTTAATCTAAGCCAACAACAGGGAAAATACAATAGACCCTACAGTGCGAAGGTCGAAAATTACTGACAGGTTTATTGTGCATTGTGATCCTACAGGCCTTCTCGGAATTTGTGGATGCAAACGCAGAGCAAAGGTTTCTGCTTTACTGTACATATTTTAAAAGTTTTACATATTATGTGTTTTGTACAATAAAACGTAGTTTTTAGTGGTGAAATATAGTTTTTCGTGTTTACACTTAATTTTTAGTCTTTTTTCGGGTTATCCGCGATTTTCGTAATCCGCGAAGCCCTTGCCACCCAATTCCAGGGATAATCGGGGCTTTACTGTATTTAATTATTATTAGTAATAATCGTTTTGGACATATTATTTAATATTATTATAAATAATGATATATATTATAATATATATTCAATTAGTCACTTTCACATTCATCATTGTCATCATCATCATTGTCACTACAATGAACGTCTGAGGAATTGGTGGGTTCATTTGCAACCAGTAGATCCACAGCCTCTTTCGAAAATGGATTAAGTTTCTTTTGTGGTCTGCGTCTGCTACTGCTCAAGAATGGATCTGAAGTTAGTAGTAATCTGCAAAACATCTTTGTTGCAAAGCACCCGTAAAAATTTTCTGGCGAAATTAAGCCTCTATTGCCTGAAGTGCTTATTCCTGGTCTCTACGGCCTCTTCTTATAACTGGCCGGAGGAGGAATGGAGGACGAATGAGGAACAACTTTTAATGTTATATGATAGATAAGAGTCTGTACTTTTAATATTTCCAATTATAATTGCCCGACAAAGCGCGACACATTAACAAAAATGCCTTTGAGTAAACTTTTTTTTGTAAAAAAGACACTTATCATTTACATGATCGAAAACACAATCGGGTACTTGGCAATTCAATATCAAAGTGATACAAAATTATTTTAAAATACAGAACATACCTTCTTCTTCCATAATTAAAACAGTTACTTTAGCAGGACACCAGAAATATTCACAAAAAAACCTTCGAACGCACAACAAATATTGCCACTCGTCGAAAACAAAGAAATGCGATTAACACAATGCCTATATTCCGACTGCTCGTGTGACGAACAGGGACACGAGGGGAATTTTTTGCATCCACTAAATGACTCACTGGTTACTTGGCTTTATAAAAAAAATTGTTTGTAGGTACTAGCCAAAAGTTTCTGAAATTGACTTTTGTCCGGTTTTTCGATACAAATACTCCTCTGTGCGCTGTCCGAATCGCGAACAGGCGTACGAATGGCGAGTTCAATTTTACTTGAAAAAGTTGGACGAATAACGAGTTGTACGAATAGTGAGGCGGACGAATGGCACTGTATTTAAATAAGTTTTTTTAAATAAATTTTTCAAGGAAACAAAAACGGAAATTACTTCTTCAGTCTAACAAGTGCAGAATTATCAAGAGAGAGAGAGTTATTCAACATTTTCAAGGCCTTTGAAAATGTACGTGATTTTGCTGAAATCAAAAAGTGTCAAAGACAGCTGTGGGGGTATTACATGGATTATGTAATACTCTAATGTCAAAAAAGTCCATTTCTTCCAACTGAAATGACTTTCTGACAATATTGCTGATGAAAGTTTTTCTTAATATAATTAAGTTTAGGCATTGATTTTTTTCATTCCATTTTGTTCTTATTTTATTAATTTACTACAAAGTTATAACGAAAATTAGCTCTTAAATCATATTATTTATTGAAAGAGAATATTATTTTACAGGGTTTTATTTTAAGATAACCATAGTTATATCAAATCTTATTCGATATTAGGTAGTACCTTAGGATTTTTATTTATTGTTTATGTTTGCTTTTTTTTCGAAAAATGGAAGAGAAAAAAGGTAGTGGAAGAAAATCAAGAGATTCAGAGCATTTTAAAAAAAGTCTAAAAAAGATATTCGAATACCATTAGACGCTTTTCATAATCATCTGCTCTTTCAAATTAGTATTTAAATGTTCTTCCGTTTTATGTAAGTGAAAAAAAAATTCCTTATTAAGCTGTGTTGTTTTCTTTATCAACAAATGTCTTCTTTCAGGTAGCAAGTTGGGCAGGAAATCTTATGCTGAAACGCAAACATAATGAATTCCAATCTGATATATTTACTCTTTGGGAAGCTACAGGAATTAGAATAACTTTAAGTGAGTATTTCATATGATTATATATTAGCTAAGAAATTTAAATGAAATGCTGACGTGCATCCTAAAACAGGATCCTCATATCTTAATGCAACAATTGCAAAAGAGCCATTTTGTAGGAAACTGATTTGAAAATTGCAGTTTTTAATCTAAGCTTTACAATATACAAATATTTCGAAAGAATTCGGAACTTATACGTTACATTGATGAGAAATGAACTGTATCTTGAGATCAAACCACAAGGGTTTTGTAAAATTGACAATTATTCAACAAAAATGAGATATCTACGTAGTGCACTGGTCCTAAAATCAGTACCTTGAAGAGTATTTGTGATTTTCAATATAAAGCAGTTATAAGCAGACTTAAGCTTATTTATTTACCCCAATTTTACATAAAACGTATTGAACTAATTAGAAATACTTCTGATAATTTTAGTAACGTTTACAGACAAAAAAATCAGTCAATAATTTCACAAAATTATCCTGTATTTCTAAATTTAATTCATTTCCTTTTAACCATCAGTAGTTGTAAGCTGTTCAGAATGTCCAACATTATCACTTTATTCCATTTGTAACTTAAAAAGATCCCTTCGAATCGAATGAGAAATCTTGAAAGCCATATCCATAATTTCTTTCATATTTAAAATTTTTGCACACAACACTTGGTGTATAATACAATGACATTGCATCAGGAAAATGTCTGTCATTCCTACATAGTGTGATAAAACTACTGTGACAACCTGTCAAAGCTGATGCCCTGTACGTGGTAATTGAAGCAGGATTACAGGGAAGCAGATGAACTATCGTAATGAAGTTTTTAAAACTGATAAATAAATCTTTACCTCGTGTTTTTCCTTTTTTAAAAACTTTCTAATAAAAATAATCATTTTGAGATATGTCAACTGTGTTTGTAGATTAGTCCAACTGAAGTGGAAAAGTCTGACCATCCTCTTTATTAATTGCTCTTTTAAATCCGAATTTATTTTGTCCACTCATTTCGCAACTGTAGTGTGTGATAACTGCATTTTGTTGATGGCAGAAATTATTTCTGACTTATTTCTATTCTGACCTCTATAACTATTATAACTATAACTATAACTATTTAACTATTCTGACCTCTAGAAATCGTTTCAAGATGCCCGAAGTAAACGATTCTTTTCCTCAGACTAAAGAACAACAAAGAAATTGAAAGATTCAAATTAAACTTAAAAGAATTAACATGACAGCCAATCAGCACATGGTAGATTCCATTACCTGAAAGGGAAAGGCGGAGTCTCAAGCAATGGGATGAGTACAATACAATGAGGAAAAGATAAAACAAATAAAGAATAAAAAGTAAACATAAAAACATAATGATTGTTGAAAATCGTTTAAAAACGAATAGAACATAAATAAATAAATAAATAAATAAATAAATAAAACAATAAGATGTCGTAATAAATAAATTAATAAATAAATACAATAAAGATATGCATATTCTTAATGAAATACAACATTGGATAAAATAAATAAGTAAATAACTA